>LPNX011087819.1:89120-250398 GCA_001517045.1 Pseudotsuga menziesii
AAACTATGACAAGGCCTTTGAAACTATAGCCATATACACTTCCATCAAATTAGTACTTTCTCTGGCTGCACTGATGAAATGGAAGATACACCAAATGGATGTCAAGACTGCCTTCTTGAATGGTGTAGTGAAAGAGGAAGTGTATTTAGAACAACCACTCGGTTTTGAGACACATGACAAGGAGTCTCATGTATGCAAATTGAAGAAAGACCTGTACGGTTTGAAACAAGCACCCAGGACATGGTACGACAGAATTGATAGCTTTCTATCCAGTTTGGTCTTTACCAAGAGTAAAGCAGATTTCAACCTTTACTACAAGGTTGAAGATGGAAACCCAGTGATGCTTCTACTATATGTAGATGATCTGTTTGTGACAAGTATGGATGGGTTGATTACTGATACAAAGAGAAATCTTGCTCTTGAGTTCGAGATGAAGGACTTGGGTATGATGCATTACTTTCTAGGTATGGAGGTGTGGCAAAGTGCGGATGGAATCGAAGTATGCAGTAGAGATCCTGAAGAGGTTTGGGATGATGGACTACAAGATTATGGCCACACCTATGGCATCGAACTTGAAGCTATTGAATTATGCTTCTTCAGAGACGGTTGATGCTATGATGTATCATCAGATGATTGGGTCATTGATGTACTTGACGAACACGAGACTAGACATTTGCTTTGCTATGAACACCTTGAGCCAGTTCTTGACAGATCTCAGAAATGTTCACTTGATTGCTGCAAAGCATATTCTAAGGTACTTGAAGGGTACAATTGATTATGGGCTCAAGTATGATGTGAATCAAAAGATTAACCTAGAGGGTTATGTTGATTCAGATTGGGCAGGTAGTGCCATCAATAGGAAGAGCACTTCAGGGTGTTGCTTCAGTATGGAATTAGGTATGATCTCTTGGTTTAGTAGGAAGCAATCTTGTGTGGCACTGAGTGTAGCTAAATCAGAGTATGTCACAGCTTGTTCAACTAGTTGTGAGGAAGTATGGCTGAGGAAGCTACTGTCTGATTTATTTTATCTCTAGATGGATGCTACTTGTCTACATTGTGACAACCAGAGTTGTGTAAAGTTTTCAGAGAATCCCGTGTTCCATGACAAGTCGAAGCACGAGATCAAGTATCACTATATCAAGGATATGGTACAGAGAGGAGCAGTGAAGCTCCAGTATGTTGCGACAGAGAAACAGATAGCTGATGTGTTGACGAAGCCATTAGCCAGAGTGAAGTTCGAGTACTTCAGGGAGAAGCTTGGTGTTCTCTAGATCGAGGTTTCCTCCAAAGGAAAGTGATGAATCTCAAATCCATTCTGACGAGTAGGTCAGATATAAGGGCTGAGCCATTATATTCATGGCTAAAGGATTTGGTTCCTTCCATGTCAAATGTGAGTGCTGGCCATTCTATCGAGTAGGACAGATGTAAGGGCTACCGCCATTCTGACGAGTAGGTTAGATGTAAGGGCAGAGCCATTCTGTTCATGGCTAAAGGATTTGGTTCCTTCCATGTCAGATGTGAGTGTTGGCCATTCTATCGAGTAGGAAAGATGTAAGGGCTACCGCCATTCTGACGAGCATGTCAGATGTAAGGGCAGAGTCATTCTATTCATGGCTAAAGGATTTGGTTCCTTCCATGTGAGATGTGAGTGCTAGCCATTATGATGTGACTATAGGATTAGGTCCTATATGATCAGATATAAGGGCTACCGCCTTTCTGACGAGCAGGTCAGATGTGAGTGCTGGCCATTCTGATGAGTAGGTCAGATGTAAGGTCTACCAAATACCTATGAGGAGGTAGGCATACACCTAGCATGAAAGAAGGTTGGCTCTGTAGAAGTTCCTATGACGAGATAGCACACACATGATGATGACTAAATGAGATCTAGATCGAGTTATGATCCAGATCCAGTTATGATGACTCCGAGAGATCCAGATCGAGTGATGATCCAGATCTAGAAGTGATGATCCAGATCGAGAGATGATCCAAATCCAGATCCAGATCCAATCCAGTGATGATGATCCAAATTGAGTGATGATCTAGATCCAATGATGATGATCCAGATCGAGTTATGATCCAGATCCAGTGATGTTGATCCCGATCCAGTGATGATCCAGATCCAATGATGATGTCCCATGATGATCCAGATCGAGAGATGATCCAGATTCGAAGAATGAAGATGACTTGAAGACAAAGATGACTTGAAGAATCAGAAGACTCGAGATGCAGATGATGAGATGATCTAGTTGATACAGAGAAGAAGACAAGTGCTGAAAATTGTGTCAAAAGAATACCTTCCTAGTTAAGAGGGAGTGTTGATGTATTTGTAACTTTGGAATGTATTCTTCTATGTATCTTATGTATTGTAACCCGGTGTTTATTCCAGGATGTATCTATTATGTATTTGAGTCATGTTGTCATTCCCCGATGTTCCGATTGAGAGGATCAATAATGTAAACAAGTCATGTCAAGTCATAATGGGTAACCCATGAGTTGTGTAAGAGTTAAAGTCCTTGCAGTTCCAGGGCACTAGGGTTATTAGAATCTCCTTGTAGAGGTTGATCCTAGTAGGGTTTTAGTCATGCCGGTATTAGTATAAATAGAGAGTTGGGATCTCTATTTAACACACATCACACACACACTCAAGTGTAGCGCATAGTTGAGGAAGGAGAAGACACTAGGGCTAGACAAGAAGAAGATTACTGCTGTTGGGAGTGCATCTTACTATTTTGGGGTTTTACATCTTGTGTTGATTCTATCTCTGAGGAAGTTGTGGGGTTTTCTCCATTTATGGTTTCCCTGATCAAAAACATTGTGTTCATTGTCTATTGTTTTTTATTGTTGTACTTGTTATTTTCTCAGTAAAGATTCTAACATAATTCTAGCTTAATGTTGAAAAAATAACATTTTTGGTGGTTTCTACATTATAATTTAGCAAGATAGTGTCGAATATTTTAGAATTTGTATCCTCAAGAAATTCTTCAACATTCGGATACTCAAGATTTTGAACTTCTAAATCTTCCATTTTAGCCATGAAATACTAGTTCGACATAGAAAAGAACCTCCCTGGTCATCTGAAAGATGTTTCCAAAGTTTGTCCATGGTGGTGCCTTCCGCATAGTTTGAATTCTCATTTTCCAATGCTTTAGAAAAAAAAACAAATAGTTTGAATCCAAGTGCTTGTCCTTATATTATTTTACTATTCATATTGACTGTGCATATTTTTCATTCAAATCTAATATCATCTGTAGATATGTTGTTCTTCAATCTAAGCCCTTGATTCTTGACTACTTGTTAACCACACTATCTTATTCCTGCTTATTTCACCCCTCTTTATTTCTAATGCAACTTTGGATACCAGAACAAATCTCCATCCTTGAGCTGTAACTTCCACCAATCTGAGTCGTCCCTTTTGCTTTTTCTTAAAATTTGATTTCCAGTTATATGACCTTATCTATCCTCCTTATAGCTTCTATGTCCGGATTGATTTATAGCCGTAGATTCATTTTCAACTTAAATATGCACCCTTGATCACCTTCTACACTTACATTTTTCGCACTTACACCAAAAATTTTCTTCCTCACATTTTGGATAAGCGGAACCATTTTTTAACCATGGATCTACATTTGAATTATATCAGAACAGTCAAAATATGTGCCCCATATTCAATTTCGCAAATCTCAACCCCGTCTTTCCTTCGTACAACTTCAATTCGCAGAATTATTCTCTGCATTTGATCAAAACAGCCTGTAATCTCCACCATCCAAGTGTAAAGAGACTACCACATTTCACAAATTTCAATTGTGTTTTTATTCGTGCATGTTCAATCAGCGAAATCAATCTCCACCATAGATTCATCCCCAACTTTATCTCCACTGTTGAAACATGCACTCCTTTTAAACCATTCCGCAGATTTGAAATCTGATTTTCCACAAGCACTTTAGATCAGAGGAATTCACCTTCGCCATTGATCTAAACATATTCGATCTAGGCCATCGAAACCTGTAGATGTTTAACGAATTCCACAAATACAAAAAATACTTTTCATCATGCAACTTAGATTGGCGGAATGGAATTTCATCGTCGATCTGATCTATCTGTTGATCACTGACGTTGAAAAAGGAGCCTCTTTACACCATTTCACTGATTCAAGAACTCTATTCCACCTTGCATTTGAAATAGTGAAACAATTCATAACCATAGATCTACTTTACCCTCCTTATCCAACATACGCTTGTATCTGCAAGTTAACATGTTCCCTTTTATACTAAAATTCCTAAACCTTTTCATTTAAA
Source organism: Pseudotsuga menziesii (assembly GCA_001517045.1). Classification (NCBI taxonomy): domain Eukaryota; kingdom Viridiplantae; phylum Streptophyta; class Pinopsida; order Pinales; family Pinaceae; genus Pseudotsuga; species Pseudotsuga menziesii. The sequence continues at coordinate 93,416 of LPNX011087819.1, forward strand.
TTCTTCATTTTCTGTCACTATACAGTTTGGAACAAATTTTCTTATTCTCATACATTTTTGAAATTGTAAAACTAGAATTCTTCAATTATTATTTAATCTCAACTTAGAAATGACCTTTGAAGTACCTGTAGAAACTTATTAATATCCTCCATGGTCATATGATATAAAAATTGACTGACCTTATTTCTCCTTACACTATTTTATACCTCTCCAACTACTTAGCACAAAAACAGTTATAAAAAGTGGCTCCAACTAGGGATGCTATGCTCCCTGTGAGGTAGCAAAGAACCCCGTAGACCAGGTGCTGAAGGCTTCCCATATTTCAGAATTCAGAACTTTTTATTTTTGTTGTTTCTAACAAAAACAAAGAAAAGGGAACATGTCTACCCCTTTGTATTTTAGGGTCTTCTCTTTGGGATTCAAATCCTTTGGCTTGCCACTTGTAATGTTTGAAAATAAATAAATATATACCACTATGATACTAAATTTTACCTCTTCCCTTCAGGTCAAATAATGCTTGAGAAATCTTCCATTTACTGGACCTCCTTTCAGCTGAGATCCATCATGATGCTGGAGAATGAAATCATTCTCTCCCTTGTATGCTACAATGATGTAAGGAGCAACCCACATGTGATCGAATTTTCCATGCTTATCCTACCTAGGGGCATCCCACTTCAAAACCAAATCTTCAAACAAATATTTTTCCTCTTTGACCTTCCCATCAAAAGTACTCTTCATTTTTTCTTGATGTATTTGTACTTTAATATAGGATTTGTCTCTTAACTCATTCAATTCTATGATTTGATTGATTCTTCTTTGCATATGATTTGGTTCATTCTGTTGTTCCTGCAACATCCTCATGATTGGCACTCCCAAGGATGCTAGAAAAACTACTTCAGCTCCATATACTAACTGAAATGGTGACACTCCAATTTCCCTTTTTGTGCTGATTCTATCAGCCCACAAAGCATATTTCACTTTGTATGTCAGGCTCTCTTGTTATATTCCAACAACTTCTTAATAATCCTTACCAGGATTTTATTTGAAGTTTTTACTAGCCCATTCCCCTGTGGATAATAGGTATTAGAATGGTTGAGGTTGATATGATACTTATGACAAAAATTAATCATATTCTTAGAATTGAAAGTTGTTTCATTGTCTGTCACAATCCTCATGGGGCACCCAAACTTAGTCAAAATGTTTTCTTCTAGAAAACCCATAATCCCTACATCAGTAGCCCTCCTGGTAGGTATTGCTTCAATCCACTTTGTAAAATAGTCTATGGTCGTCAAAATCCATCTATGTTTTCTTAAAGAGGTTGGATTTAGTTCCCCAATTAAGTCTAGTCCCGATCGCTCAAAATTTGCTTCTATAGATTTTGGATTAAGAGGAAGTGGAACAAGTTTCCTCTTACCATAAAAAATCTAGCATTGGTGGCACTTAGTGATCTCTTTATAAACATCAGAAAATAATGAGTTTCGGTAGAAACCAGCTCTCAAAATTATTTTTTTTGTTACTTTCCAAGAATGGTGCCCCCACAATCTCCCTTATGAAAATACTCTATAGTCTATTGGGATTAATTCTCCAAAAGACAATTTATTAAAACACCACCAGGATCTTTCCAATATAAATATTCATTCATAATACAAAACTTGGTAGATTTTAGCTTCACTGACCTTGCCCTTGTTTTCCTTAACCCTACAGGAGCCTATAAATTTTCCAGCATATACACAATGTCAGAATACCATGGAGATATGGAGAAATCAGTCATTACCTGTACCTCTGTGTCAAGATAGTTCGAATGAATGGTCAAGAAATTTAGTTGCAAGGATTCACAATTGGAATTTGTCATCATCTTTGCCAGTCCTTGACCCTTAATCAGTTTGGTGGGAATGATCTTAATGTAATACACTAGTAAAAAACCAATCCATTTTTCTCTTTTTTCCCTCTGGATCAGGCTGTGTGAGGATGCCCTTCACCACATTGCTAGGAACATAAGCAATGATGTGTGAATGAAGAACATAGACTTTGAAATATTTCAGAGATTTGACTAGAGCATACGCTTGTTTCTCCATTATGTCATATTTCAACTCCCCATCTCTTAACACTTTACTAAAAAAGGCTATAATATTCTCAATATTTTGATCATTTTTCTGTAACAACACTCCAACAATAGTGTGATCAGAAGCATAAGAAAAGATTAAAAAATATTTGCTAAAATATGGACTTACCAGAACAGGGGATCCTGTGATAGCCTGTTTTATATCTCTGAAAGATCTCCTTATATCCACTACCCATTTAATCTCATGGTATTTTTACATGTTAGTGATATTCATTAGTATCTCAACAAAATTGGGAATGAACCTTATTAGAAAATTTACTTCCCTAATGAAGGATTTCACTTCCTTTTTGCTCCTTGGTTCTTCAACCTTTAGGATTGCCTTGATCCGCTCTGGATCAATCTTTATACTATCTTTTGAAATGATGTGTCTCGACAATTTTCCTTCCTCCAATGCAAATTTTGATTTCTTAGGGTTTGATGATATCCCATACTTCTTACATTTGAAGAAAACTTTCTCCAACTTCCTGATATGTTCCCTGTCAGCTCTATAGTACATAATGATATCATCCATATAGACAACTACGAATTTATCTTTTTCCTTTGCAAAGGCAATGTCCATGGCGCGCTGGAAAGTGGCCCTTGCATTCATTAGACCAAAAGGCATCTTGGAATACATAAAAGTACCCCATGGTGTAGTAAAGGTAGTCTTCTCTTGATCCTCAGGTAACACCTTTATCTGATTGTATCTTGAAAAACCATCCATGGTGGAAATCCTTTCAAACCCCGCCACTTTCTGCAAAATTTGTTCCATCTTGGGAAAAGGATAATTATCTTTCAAAGAGACTTTGTTAAAATTTATGAAACCTATACAAAGCCGGATTTCACCATTCTTCTTTCTAACAGGTACCATATTTGCAACCCACTTGGAAAATCTCAGAGTTATGATGATCTTGGCATTGAACAATTTTCTGATCTCTTTCTCAATGACAGGAAACAACATTGGATTAACTCTTCTCAATTTTTGTCTAAAAGGTTTCTCACCAGGTTTTATAGGGATAGTATGTTGTATGTTGGAGGTATCATACTCTTTAATATATTCATATCTCAAGGAAAAGATGTCAGTGTACCTTTTTCATCAAATTGATATAATGTTCTTTTTCTTTGACATGAAAGCTCTTTGACAGTTTTATGATCTTTTGGTTCTCTTCGGTCCCTATATTTTTTTATCTTCGACAACATTATTAGCAGGATTCATCTTTGGATTCTTAGCGACATCGTTTTGGTCAAACAACATCTCTAGAGGGATCAGGCCTCTGGGTATATGATTACCCTTCAACTGAACTATAGCCACCCCCCAGGAAGTTTTTGTACATCATGTTTTCAACAATTATTTATTCAATGTCTTAGGCATATTGAAAGTTCTCAAGATTGTCATTTTCATTATCTACCTGAGTATTTATAAACTCACTAGATAACTCCAAAAATCTCTTAATCTGTATATCATCTTCAAATACCTGCTAGTATTTGGAATTATCTGGTATGGAGGATCTATTTACAATGTCAGCTTTATATTTCCTTTGGCTAGCAGTGGAAGTTTTGAATTTACAAGCAGCAACAACTAAAGAGTCGGCCATTGTTTTTTAATATATGGGAACTACTCTAATTGTATGCTCGGTAAAATAATTACCAAATATCCCACACTTCATTTCTATAATCCCTCATTCTGGGGTGTCTGGTTTGATAACTGTCATTTACTTGATTTATTACTAGCTCCGAGTCTCCCATGACTTGTACCCTTTTGGCTCCCATATCTTTCAAAGAATGCAGCCCTAAAAATAAAGCTTCATACTCTACCAAATTGGTAGTACGTTCAAGCTTTAACTTATAATACATGCCTTTAAAATCCCTGATGGGAGAAATAATATACACACCTGTTCCTGCACCAACCTTAGCCACTGATCCGTCAAAATACATGTTCCGGAGACATTCTTTCTATTTCTTCTCTAAAGCTTCTTGTTTATTTGCTGACTCTTCTTCCTCCTTAACTTCAATAGGTGCAGGAATTTCAAGATCACAGGGAGAGACATCATTAAAGAAAATGGAAGATCCCAAGTTAGTATCAACAACATATATGGCATGATTATCTGGTTTGTCTTGGCTGCTAACTACATATGGGGATATTTTCTCACTATATAACCTTTTATTCCCTCTAGCCATAGGAATGGTAGCATAGTAAATGTCCATTTGCAGACTTCCTTTTAATTTAGAGGTCCAAGACCTTGACAATAACACCCCAAATTTAGGAGGAATGTATTCTATGACAACATCCATTACCACAGTTTTAGAGGGAATTTCTGTCAAAGTTACTACCATATCTTTAATCAGTCCAAGACATTTTACCTTATTAGAATCAAAAGAGTACAAAAATTTATATGTTCTAGTAACTTCTAATCCCAAACTTTCTACCACTCCCTTTGGCATCATATTATGGGAGGCACCAGAATCTAACATGGCATTATGCACAACCATATCATGTACATTTAGACTTAGGTAAAAAGGGGGAACTTTGTCCTCATCTCCATTTTCAATTTTAGACCCAAAGACAATAGTAGGATCATATCATCATTCAATTCTAAGATATCAGGTTGAAATTATCCCTCATTCCTAACCATACCTGTTATCTTGTCTCTGTATTCTCTGTTTCTTAGCAACTCATTAAAAGGAATGGAGATTTTTAACTTTGCGAGCTATGTTTGCAGATTGAAAGTTGAAACAGTTTTTTCCACATCTATCAGTGTTGGTTGTTTAACTTCTTTGTGCTCTCTAATTTATTTACAGGCTCTTTATATACAATTTGTTCTTTTTGTTTTTGTTTTTCCTTATCAGTGTTTTGTTAACTGCTAGAAGGATGATTTGGATCGAGCCTTCCTTTATTGACAGTAGCATCTCTATTACTCAATTGAATCTTTCTTTGGACATCATCCATAGCATGTAGGTACCCCCTTTGGTACCATTCTAATTCTACCTCAAAATTCTTATTATCATCCTCCTAAGCATACATATTATGTTCTATTTCTATGAGGTATATATCAGAATCCAAATCCTGAAATGATGGATTTGATCTTCAATAGGTCCAGCCTCACCTTCATCGTCGACATAGTTTTCAAGGAAAAGTGGTTGTATGTGTTGGTCATTTGGATTTCTAGGATTCCTTTTATCCCTCTGTCTAATTTGTGGGGGTTGAGGAGGATTGGGTCTTCTGAATTTTGGATTCTTTATTTGAGGCTCATTTTGTTCCCTATTCAGTGACCTATTATCTACAGTAATTTTATCCACCATTTTCTCCATTTCCTTCAATATCATCTCAAATTTTATATCACTAGAAGAGGCAGTAGCAGAAGTAGAAGGTATAATTTGTTCCCTAATTTTCCTTTTATTAGTTTCTATTTTATGCTTCATCTTTCCACATGCCATCATGTTGGATTATACTTATAATGCATCTATAAACATGTTAGGAAGACTGGTTGATTTCCTCTCTCTCAATAATAAAGAAAATCACTTTCAAAAGCATCAACATAGTGGAGTTTTGCAGCGCCTACTAGAGGTTTGATATCAACAGGGATGGAGTTATATACTCTCATGAAATATCTTGAAAAATCATGGACAGATTCAAAACCCACTTTCTTGAGATTGTTATATTGAGATAGTACTTGTAAGGGACTCTTCTTATCGTCCCACCTTTCTAAGAATGCATTCTAGAACGCTTGGAATGTAAGAATGGATCTAGCAGGGAAGTCTCTAAACCATTTCTTGGCTTCCCCAGAAAATCTTTTTGCAAACAGTATCATCTTAACATCTTCATAATCAACCTCTTCCATATCAATGAATTCATAAAACCTGTCCACATGTTGTCTGGCTGTGAAATTACCCTCCCCATCATATAAGGTAAATATTTGGGCATAACTCAAAGGGAGGTCATGTAATGCAGCAGGAAAATCCAAAGGGGAAAATATGGCCACTGTTGGTCTAGGTGGATTTGGAACTACAAGAGGTTCTTGGAAGGCTGGAGGGTCTTGAACAACCAGTGAGATATAAGGTTGAAAGTTATGAAAAGTAGGGTTTCTTGCACCAGTTTTCCCAGAGTTTTGAAGGTTCTTCCAAAGAGAGTCAAACACATATGACTCTAACCTACTAGGATTTAATTCTCTGTTCAAGTCAAATTCTGATATAGACTTTAATAGTGACCTTTCAAAATTGGTTTCCCACACAGAATCTTGAATGCTATGAAATTCTAGAGTAGATGAATTTCCAAATTGAGGAATATCTAGTTGGTATTTTCTTTTATTTCTAAACAATTTATTGGGGTTATCCACACCTTGTAAGATTTCAGCGTCAGGATTACCTCATGTATGTGGCTTCCTGGAAGCCAAGATGCCTTTTGCAATTCGTTCAGAAACAATCTGGAGTCACCAGGGAAAATATACAACCTTATTCAACTGCAAGAGTATTTGTTTTCCCACAGAAACCCTTTCTTCTTATAATATTTGTCATTTCTCCCATGGATGATTTTCACTTTCGCATCCCTGGCAATGACGCCAGTTGGTTAGCACTTAGAATCTCACCCAAGGTTATGGAAGGTGAACCCCGAGGTAACAATATAACCACTTTAAGAAAGGCAGTTGGATTCTCCATTTCTAGCTAAGGATCTCTCACAGATATATAACAAGGACATATATAGACATGAAATGAAATTCAGATATTGTTGTGGTTGAAACAAGGTAAGGGTACATTGGGCTATGGAGTCACAATTATCAAGAAACACAAAGCCGTTTCCTTGAGAAATGTCTGCAAAATAAAGATAATAATTTGGTTATGGTCAATATGTTTTTGGTTTGGTGATAAGGAAGAAATGATAATAGTCCATTAACACAGAGCACCAACTAGATGAATTCTGCATTAACTTTGGTACAAATGATTTGTGAATATCTAAAATGATAGCCAGCGAATAACCAAGTATGAATTTTGAAAACTATCACACACTTATCTCAAATATGAAAGAAAACATAATGAAAAGATTAACAAGAAGGACATGCACATAAAGAAGATAAATCACAGACTATAACTGAGAAATATACATGAATCTTTACATTCAAAGGCCAGCATTCGACTCTACAACTTTTATTAGAAACATATCTCAAATTTACATAACGCAAAATTATTGCGGGTTTCAACCCTTTCTTCCTTTGTTGAGGGTATACTTATAGTGTCTTAGACCCCCAAGACCAACCTCAAAATAGGTCTGAAATTAGTTACAACTTGAGAAATAGACTTCCAACAAACTCTAATGTGGCACATTTCCCACAATTTACATAAAACAAAAAAATATGGGGTTAAGACACATGCTCGATTTAAAATAGTAATGCATCCTCAGGATTCTGGCTCACTTGATCATTCTACAGCTGTCTCTTTGATCCTCCTCATGCTTAAGAATGTCTTCATTGGTGCAACTTGTATTTACTTTTCCTGTAATTTTCAACTATCTTCCATTGATTAGAAACACTGGTGACATATTGGATCACCAAGGTAGGCAGCGACTAGGGTTTTTCCTAGGTGTAGTAGGGTGAGGGGCGGCCATGTCACACAGTTTTTCCTATGGGTGACGGTCTTAGGCCTCCTTTTGTGTGCCATGGTGGCATCAGGGCAGGGGATATTGCCCCGAAAGGAAGGGATCCCATGCTTGGACGAGAGAAGTTAGTCGAGGAAGGAAAGGGAGATGGGAGTCATCCAGGCCCTAGGTTAGGAAAGAAGGCTAGATTGGGGGGTTTCTTGCTGAAGACTTCCTTTATCCCAGTGATTCAAATCATATCTGAGGAAGTTATAGGCAAGATCGAGTCATAGAAGGAAAAATCCCTAATAGGCAAACTTGTGGGGATATGGCCAAAGGAGAAAGACCTGATTAAATGGATAAATGGTGTGTGGAACCCTAAGGGTCATTATGACCTTCAGTTAGGCTCAAAGGGTTTCTTCACTATTATCTTTTTTAACCAGGAAGACAGAGATAGAGTCATGGAGGGAGGCTCATACTTCTTCTTCTCGACTGGGTTATACCTCCTCCCATGGAAGGAGTGTTTTAACCTAGAGATGGAGGACATGACGGTCGCCCCGGTCTGGATTCGCCTCTTCTATCTTCCGGGTGAGTACTGGGATATGGAGACTCTGAGGGACATAGGAAACACTCTAGAGGAATTCATAAAAATAGCATAACAAACCAAGATCCAAAGGCATACCTCTTTTGCATGGATCTGTGTCTATATGGATCTCTCTAGAGATCCCCCAAAGGTAATCAGTCTAAACTGGGAAGACAAAGAATGGATTCAGCCCATCGACTATGAGAAACTCCCATTTAGATGTCATCACTATCATGACTATGGTCATCTTGGAAGGAACTGCCCCAAAATTAAACCTGGGGCTGAACTGTATGCACGTCATCCGGATAAGGATGCTGAAATGGATGGGTTCACTTAGGTCAAGAACAAAAGGAGAAGCAAAGGGAGAGGGAAACCCAACACAAGAAAGGATTCAGTGACAAAGGAGCACAGACCCAGAAATCCATTTGAGAATTTAGGGTCATTGAATGAGGACGAATGAGCCCCAGCTGAGAAACCGCAGCTTCCCAGTAGGAAAATCTCAACAAAAACCCAGAAGAAGAAGATGTCCAGCAGATGGAAGGGATGGAGGAGGAGGAAGGCAACGGCATGGAACCAGGCGAGCTAGACCTAGACACGATTAAGGAAGAATGTGGGAAGAAGGGCCAAGGTTACATCTCACGATGCCATATCGAACTCTTATAGGAGGCAATCATTTGAACGGGAGCCCATGAGAGTCTTGGGATCAATCCATATGCTCAGAAAGGTAGTAAGAGGAAATCCCTAGAAGAAGAGCTATGAAGAGGAAGGAAGACTAATAAACAACACATAGCAGCAATGGGAGTTCGACTGATTGAATCCGACCAATACCCCACAATCAGGGCGGCCTTCTTCGAAGTTAAAAATAGTTGCCAATGAAAAACATATCATGGAATATCAGGGGGTGTGTCAACCCAGGAAGTGGAAAACATTAAACAGGAAAATTAGGCAAGGAACCCCAGATATTATTTTCCTTCAAGAAATAAGCATCCTTGGAGGTTTAGAGAATATTAAGGAAAAAATTTGGAAAGGAAGTCATCTCATGGCTCTGGATGCTGCTAGACAATATGGAGGTGTGGAAATATTTTGTCAGCCTCAGACTATGGAGCTCATTGATTGGCGAGCCAACAAGTTTTCTCTCATGGAAGACTTCTATTTTTTGGATTCGAGGGTGAAGGGCTCCCTGGGGAACATTTATGTCCCAAGTAGTTTCCCTAAAAAGCAATCTTTCATGGATCTCCTTAGCTGGTTCAAAGAGAAAAATGAGAGGGGAACATGGGTGCTTGGTGGGGATTTCAACTTGATTTCCAATCTGGGAGAGAAGAAGTGAGGAAGACAATTCCTAGGAAAATACCAGGAAGCTTTCTATGAGTTTATATCCCAGATCTTGCTCGTTGATGTAGAGACACGAAATGGTTGGTACACTTGGAACAAAAAAAGAGGGGGGGAGCATTTGGTGGCCTCACGCCTAGATTGCTTCCTGGTGTCTGAAAATATCATGCATAGCACAGGGGATATTATGGCTGATGTTCTCCCAGTAGCTGGTTCGGACCATTGGCCCATCAGCCTTTCTTGGGATCAGTCTTGCTCTCCTATGGGAAAACCTTTTTGATTTGAACACTTCTAGATGGAACATAGAGACTTCCAGGACCTTGTCATTCAGTGGTGGCAGGAGATGGTTCCCCCCCAGGGACCATTATGTATCGCTTTCAGCAGAAACTCAAGGCTCTAAAGTCCAAAATCCACACATGGAACAGGGAGGAATTTGGAAACATCTTTGAGGACAAAAAAAATCTGCTAAACAAGTTGGACCTCATTAATAAATAAGGTATGGAAGTAGGTTGGGATGAGGGCATGAAAGTCAAAGAAAAGGACTTAATGCGTTAGCTTGATGCTAGGGAAAGGTAAGAGGGAATATACTGGAAACAAAAGGAGAGGGTTAAATGGCTACAGGAGGGAGAAAGAAATACCAAATTCTTTCATAACTCGGTGATCCAGAATAGGAACAATTCTAGAATCCAGAAACTTAAGAAAAGGGATGGTACCATGGTGGAAACCAGACGAGCGATTGAAGCTGAACTCACACAACACTTCTCTGAGATTCTTAGTGAGGATGGTGGGGATAGAATTCAAGATATTGAGCGAATCACCAACTTAGTTCCAAGGGAAGTCACTGCTAAAAACAATGAAATGTTGACCAAGCCAATAGGGATGTAGGAGGTGGAGGAAGATGTCAACCAAATGGCTCTGGGAAAATCCCCTGGACCCGATGGCTTCACAACCAACTTCTTTCACCACTTTTGGGACCTTATCAAGGAGGATGTGCTAGATATTGAGGAAGAATCTAGGAACAAGAGGGGATTCCTTAAATCCTTCAATGCCACCTTCCTCACTCTAATCCCTAAAGAGGCAGGGGTGGACTCTCCTAACAAATTCTGACCAATAGCGTTATGCAATGTCATTTACAAAATTATCTCAAAGGTCATTGCAAATCAGCTCAAATGCCTTCTCTCGAAGCTTATTAGCCCGGAGTAGTCGGGTTTTGTGGAGGAAAGACAGATCCTAGATAGGGTTATTCTAGTCCACAAGGTGCTGCACTCACTCAGAATCACTAGGGTTCCAGGTATGATGATCAAGCTTGACATAGCAAAGGCGTATGATAAAATAAACTGGAAATTCATGGAGAAGATGTTGGAGGCCTATGGTTTCTCTCAAGGTTGGGTGGAGTGGGTCATGGGTTTATTGACAACACCCTTATTCAACATCCTCCTTAACGGATCATTGACTAATACTTTCCAGCCCTCTTGTGGTATTAGACAAGGTGACCCTCTGTCTCCGTTCCTCTTCATTATTATGGCTGAGGGTCTGAGTCGTCTCATCCCAAGGGGAAATAAGGGGAGTAAAGGCTCATGAGGAGGCACCACCTCAGACACACCAACAATTCGTTGATGACACTATGCTCATGGGGTACCCTTCAGTTCAAGAAGTTCTCAACTTCAAGAATAGCCTAGATCTCTTCGCAAGGGCCTCAGGCTTAGCGGTCAACCCAAATAAGTCTCAGGTCTTCTTTGTTAACACTCCTTCGGCCACTCAGAGGAACATCTTATAGATCCTGGGGTTTTCATGAGGTTTTTTTCCATCCAAATACGTTGGGATTCCCCTAGGGTTGGGAAGGCCGCAAAAAGATTCTTGGCAGGATCTTTTGGATAGATTGAAACAAAAAATTTCAAGTTGGGTGTTGCATCCCTTAAATTTCCCTAGTAGATTGATCTTGGTCAAATCAATTATGCAGGCTATGCTGGCTTACCTCTTCTTGATCTTGGCCTCCCCCAAGTCTATCCTCAAGGAAATTCAAAGATTACAATGCATTTTTTTGTGGGGGGGAAGCGAGGAGAAAGCTAAATTCTCTCTAGTATGTTGGGAGGATGTTTGCAAGCCAAAGGAGCAAGGAGGTTTAGGCTTTAGAGATCCTCAAGTGATGTCAGAGATCCAAGGAGCCAAAGTTCAGTGGTGATGGGTAAATCACACTTCAGAGCCCTGTTACAAACTCTGGCACATTAAATATGATCGAGACAGGCCTATATAGCATCTGATTAGATTCCATGAGTCCCCAAGCGGTTCCCCCATATGGTTGAAAGCTTTGGCAAGTAAGAATATTGTTTAGGAGCATAGTTTCTGGGAGATCAGGGAGAATATTGTTCAGGAGCATAGTTTCTGGGAGATCAGGGACGGTAGTAGGGAAAAATTTTGGGAGGATTCATGGAACCAACTTCCCATCCTTGGCCTTGATCCGAGATGGTCGCACATTAAGGATTATGTGATTGAGGGGGGAAATATCCAAGTGAATTAATCTTGGATGATTGGATCTCATATGGAGCAACACCATTGGGATTTTCAGGAGAAACTCGAGCTCACTAGTGAGGCGGATTAGGAGGCCTTTCAGGAAGAACTGAGCAAACGCTTCATCAAGGCTCAGGATGGTCCAGATGTCTTAAGATGAAGATACACCACTAGAGGATTCTTTAACATTAGGGAGGCCTATAACATCAATATCACTCATCACGCCGCGAAGGATGACATTTGGAAGCAAATTTTGGCAGTCAACCTCTGTCCCAAGGTTTCCCTCTTTGTGTGGTTGGTTGTCCAGGGGAGGATCCTCACCAGTGAAAACTTAAGAAAGCGAGGGGTACAAGGACCCTCTCAATGTTGCTTGTGCTATCGAGAGGAGGAATCCATGAGCCATCTTCTACATAGCTGCACTTATGCAACCACAGTGTGGGACAAAGGAGCGATGGGATTTCACAGGAGTGACAGAAAGCAAGGCTAACCGTCTCAAAATCTTCGCGAATGGCATCCAAAAGCTTACAATAAGCTTATCATCAAAACAATATGGGACGCCTTCCTAGGTATGGCTATGTGGTGCTTATGGAAGGAATGGAATGCCCATATTTTCAGGGACCAGCATAAAGATGTGTAGACGGTGTGGAAAACGGTGAAGGACAACCTATTATCTTCTATTCGATGCATGCAGTGGCATGATTAGGACAAGATTATCCCTCGCAAAGAAGCTCAGATTACTGCAAATTGGGGTATTGATAGAACCATGATGGAAGGTCTGCGACAACGGGATAAGATTTGTCAACCTTCCAGCCTGATCATCTGGTCTGTCCCTCCCCCCCAAGTATTTAAGCTGAATTTTGATGGCGCATCCAAGGGAAACCCGGGCCCGGCCGGATTTGGGGGTCTTTGCCGCGACCACGATGGCAGAATTACAATGGTGTTCCTAGGATCAATATGGATGGATACAAATAACTCTGTCGAATTGGAAGGCATAATTCATGGTATCGAGGTGTTGATTGTTATATTTTTAACATTAAGCTAGCATAACATTAGGATATTTAACTGAGAGAACAACAAGCACAACAATCAAACACAAGAGACAATGAACATAGTGTTTTTCCTTGGTGAAACCATAAATGGAGAAAATCCCACAACTTCCTCAGAGATAGAATCAGCACCAAAAGTAAAACCCCAAAATAGTAGGATGATCTCCCGACAGCAGTAACCTCTTTCTTTCTTTCCCCAGTGTCTTTCTCTTCCTTAGCTATGCGCTACAATAGAGTGTGGATGAGTGTGTGATAAATAGAGAGGCCAACTCTCTATTTATACTAATTCCCAACTTGAAAAAACCCTACTAGGGCCGACATCTCTAGGAGAGTCTAATAACCCTAGTGCCCCAGAACTATGGGGACTTTAACACTTATACAATAGGAGGGTTACCCACCTTGACTTGACATGACTTAATTACATTATAGAAACTCCCGATAGGAACATCGGGGCATGACATGACTCAAGTAAATTACAATACATTCTGAAATAAACATCAGGTTACAATACATAAGAAATACAAGTGAATACATTCTGAAGTTACAATTACATCAACACTCCCTCTTAACTAGGAAGGTATTCTCTNACAATTCTTATTCTCTGTATCATCTGGGTCATTGTCAAGATCTCGTCATATTCAAGTCATATTCATCTTCAAGTCCTCTTCATCTTCAAGCCATCTTTCATTATCGGATCTGGATCATCACTGGATCTGGATCATCCCTCGATCTGGATCATCACTGGACATCATCACTGGATCTAGATCATCCCTTGATTTGGATCATCACTAGACATCATCACTAGATCTGGATCATCACTCGATCTACATCATCACTGGACATCATCATTGGATCTAGATCATCACTCGATCTGGATCATCACTAGATTTGGATCATCACTCGATCTGGATCATCACTGTTGAATCATCACTAGATCTAGATCCTCACTCGATCTAGATCATCACTGCTGAATCATCACTGGATCTAGATCCTCAATCGATCTGGATTAGTACCAAGGGTTCTATCTCATGATTCTTCTCGTCACAGGATGTTCTACAGAGCCAGCCTTTTTTCATGTTGGGTGTAGGCCTAGCCTCCATGTAGGTCTTTTTCAGCACTTATATTTGACCCTAAGTTAGAATGGCCCATCCAGCACTTACATCTAATCTTGACTCATTAGAAAGGCATGCCCAACACTCACATCTGACCATGAGAGGAACCTAATCCGCTCACCATGTCAGAATGGCCTAGCTCTTACATCTGACCATGGAAGGAACCTCATCCTCTCTCATGTTAGAATAGCCCAACCCTTACATCTAACCTACTTGTTAGAATGTCCCAACACTTATATCTAACCTACTTGTCAGAAAGGCATGCACTCACATATGATCTTGTAGGAACCAATCCTATAATCACATCAGAATGGCCCCCAGTCCCAGACTGAGCTACCTGGTAACTGACCAGGTGCCTCCATTCTCCCAAAGAATGGCATCAACCCTTATATCTGACCTACTCATCAGAATGGCATGCACTCACATCTGATCTTGTAGGAACCAATCCTAAAGTCATATCAGAATGGCCCCCAGTCCTAGACTGAGCTACCTGGTAACTGACCAGGTGCCTCCATTCTCCCAGAGAATGGCATCAGCCCTTATATCTAATCAAGTGGGAACTAATCACTCAATCACATCATAATGACCATGTACTCACATCTAATCATGTAAGACCACATCTTACAATTTTTTCATAAAGGCCCTTGGTCCTAGACCAAGTATTCCTGGCAACTGTCCAGGCACCTCCATTCCAAGAATGGAAACAACCCTTATATCTGATCATGCACAAACCAATCCTACATTCATATCAAAATGGATAAGCACTCATATCTGACATGGAAGGAACCAATCCTCTCACCATGAAAAAATGGCTCAGCCCTTACATCTGACCATGGAAGGAACCAAACCTCTCACCATGTCAAAATGGCTCAGGGTCTCATCATTTCCCCTCGATCTGGAGAACACCAAGATTCTCCCTGAAGTACTTGAACTTCACTCAATCCAATGGCTTTGTCAACACATCAGCTATCTATTCCTCCATCGCAACATACTGGAGCTTCACTACTCCCCTCTGCACCATATCCCTGATATAGTGATACTTGATCTCGATATGCTTCGACTTGTCATGGAACACTATATTCTATGACAATTTCACACAACTCTAGTTGTCACAATACATACAAGTAGCATTCAACTGGAGATCAAATAAATCAGACAATAGCTTCTTTACCCATATTTCCTCACAACTAGCTGAACAAGCTACGACATACTCTGCTTCAGCTATACTCAGTGCCACATAGGATTGTTTCCTGCTAAGCCAAGAGATCACACCTGATCCCATACTAAAGAAACACCTTGAAGTGCTCTTCCTATCGATGGCACTTCCTGCCCAATCTAAATCAACATAACCCTCTAGGTTAATCTTCTGACTCACCTCATACTTGAGCCCATAATAAATTGTACCCCTCAGGTACCTCAAAATACGCTTTGCAGCAATCAAGTGAACATGTCTCGAATCTGTCAGGAACTGGCTCAAGGTGTTCACAGCAAAGCAAATTTCTGATCTCGTGTTTATCAGATACATCAAGGACCCAATCATCTAACGATACATCGTAGCATCAACCACTTCTGATGAAGCATCACTCAATAGCTTCCGGTTTGATGCCATAGGTGTGGCCATAGCCTTGCAGTCCATCATCCCAAACCTCTTCAGGATCTCTACTGCATACTTCCCTTATCCGAGGGATATTCCATCCGCATTTTGCCACACCTCCATGCCTATAAAATAGTGCATCATTCCCAAGTCCTTCATTTTGAACTCGGCAGCAAGCTTTCTCTTTGTATCAACAATCAACCCATCCATACCTATGTTAGTTTTTCAACATTAAGCTAGCATTATGTTAGGATATTTACTGAGAGAACAACAAGTACAACAATCAAACACAAGACACAATGAACACAATGTTTTTCATCAGGGAAACCATAAATGGAGAAAACCCTGCAACTTCCTCAGAGATAGAATCAACACAAGATGTAAAACCCCAAAACAGTAAGATGCACTCCCGACAGCAGTAATCTTCTTCTTGTCTAGCCCTAGTGTCTTCTCCTTCCTCAACTATGCGCTACACTTGAGTGTGTGAGTGATGTGTACTAAATAGAGACCCCATCTCTCTATTTATACTAATCTTGACATGACTAAAAACCTACTAGGGCCGACCTCTACTAGGAGAGTCTAATAACCCTAGTGCCCCGGAACTGCGGGGAGTTTAACCCTTACACAATCGGAGGGTTAACCACTATGACTTGACATGACTTGTTTACATTATTGATTCTCCCGATCGAAACATTGGGGCATGACAACATGACTCAATTACATAATAGATACATCCCGGAATAAACATCGGGTTACACTACATAAGATACATAGATGAATACATTCTGAAGTTACAAATACATCAACACTCCCTCTTAAATAGGAAGGTATTCTTTCGACACAATTTTCAGCACTGTTCTTCTTCTCTGTATCAACTGGATAATCTCATCATCTGCATCTTGAGTCTTCTGAGTCTTCAAGTCATCTTCATTCTTCGAATCTGGATCATCATGGGACATCATCACTAGATCTGGATCATCTCTCGATCTGGATCAACATCACTGGATGTGGATCATCACTCGATCTGGATCATCATCATTGGAATGGATCTGGATCATCACTCGATCTGGATCACCATCACTGGATTTGGATCATCACTCGATCTGGATCATCACTGCCGGATTGGATCATCACTCGATCTGGATCATCACTGCCGGATTGGATCATCACTCGATCTGGATCATCACTGCCGGATTGGATCATCACTCGATCTGGATCTCTTGGAGTCATCATAACTGGATCTGGATCATAGCTCAACCTGGATCTCATCTGGTCATCATCATGTGTGCTATCTCATCATAGGAAGTTCTACAGAGCCAGCCTTCTTTCATGCTGGTTGTAGGCCTAGCCATCAGGTAGGTATTCACCCAACACTTACATCTAACCTACTCATCAGAAAGGCACGCCCAACACTTACATCTGACCTACTCATCAAAAAGGCACACCCAGCACTCACATCTGATCATGTAGTAACCTACACTGACATCAGAAAGGCCTGACACTCACATCTAACATGGAAGGAACCGAATCCTCTCACCATGACAGAATGGCCCGCACTTATATATGACATGGAAGGAACTGAATCCTCTCACCATGACAGAATGGCCCACACTTATATCTGACATGGAAGGAACTGAATCCTCTCACCATGATAGAATGACCTGCACTTATATCTGACATGGAAGGAACTGAATCCTCTCACCATGACAGAATGGCCCGCACTTATATATGACATGGAAGGAATGGAATCCTCTCACCATGACAGAATGGTCTGCACTCACATCTGACCTGGAAGGAACCAAATTCTCCACCCTCATTAGAAAGGCCCCCAGTCCCAAATTGAGCTACCTGGTAACGGACCAGGTGCCTCCACTCTCCCGGAGAGTGGCAATTGCCCTTACATCTGTCCTACTCGACAAAATGGCCAGCACTCATATGTGACATGGAAGGAACTAAATCCTGTCACCATGACAGAATGGATCAACCCTTACATCTGACCTGCTTGTTAGAATGGCTTTGGGACTCATCACTTTCCCTTGGAGGAAACCTTGATCTGGAGAACATCAAGCTTCTCCCTGAAGTACTCAAACTTCACTTTGGCCAATGGATTTATCAACACATCAGCTATCTGTTCCTTCATCGCAACATACTAGAGCTTCACTGCTCCTCTCTGCACCATATCCTTGATATAGTGATACTTGATCTCGATGTGCTTCAACTTGTCATGGAACACTAGATTCTCTGACAACTTCACGCAACTCTAGTTGTCACAATGTATACAAGTAGCATCCATTTGGATATCAAATAAATCAGACAGTAGCTTCCTCAGCCATACTACCTCACAACTAGCTGAACAAGCTGTGACATACTCCGCTTCAGCTGTACTCAGTGCCACATAGAATTTCTTCCTGCTAAACCAAGAGGTCACACCTGATCCCATATTGAAGCAACACCCTAAAGTGCTCTTCCTATCGATGGCACTACCTACCCAATCTAAATAAACATAACCCTCTAGGTTAATTTCTGATTCGCATCGTACTTGAGCCCATAATCAAATGTACCCCTCAGGTACCTCAGAATATGCTCTGCAGCAATCAAGTGAACATTTCCCGGATCTGTCAAGAATTGGCTCAAGGTGTTCACAACAAAGAAAATTTCTGGTCTTGTGTTCGTCAGGTACATCAATGACCCAATCATCTGAGGATACAACATAGCATCAACCGACTCTGAAGAAGCATCACTCAATAGCTTCAGGTTTGATGCCATAGGTGTGGCCATAGTCTTTCAATCCATCATCCCAAACCTGTTCAGGATCTCTACTGCATACTTCCCTTGTCCAAGGAATATTCCATCCGCACTCTGCCACACCTCCATACCTAGAAAGTAATGCATCATACCCAAGTCCTTCATCTCAAACTTGACAGCAGGATTTCTCTTCATATCAGTAATCAACCCATCCATACCTGTCACGAACAGATCATCTACATATAGTAGAAGCATCACTGGGTTGCCATCTTCAACCTTGTAGTAAAGGTTGGAATCTTCTTTACTCTAGGTAAAGCCCGAACTGGATAGAAAGCTATCAATTATGCCATACCATGTCCTGGGTGCCTGTTTTAAACCGTACAGGGATTTCTTCAATCTGCATACATGAGACTCCCTGTCATGTGTCTCAAAACCGAGTGGTTGTTCTACATACACTTCCTCTTCCACTACACCATTCAAGAAAGCAGTCTTGACATCCATCTAGTGTATCTTCCATTTCATCACTGCAGCCAGAGAAAGTACTGATCTGATGGAAGTGTATCTGGCTATAGGTGCAAAGGTTTCTTCATAGTCTATTCCCTCTTTCTAAGAGAAACCTCGAGCTACAAATCTTGCCTTATATTTTTCAATGCTACCATCTGCAGCATGTTTGATCTTGTAGATCCATTTGGAAGTTACAACTGACTTCCCGTCTAGTCTTGGGACGACATCCCAAACATCATTCTTCATGATCGATTGGTACTCTTCGATCATAGCATCCTTCCATTATTTCTGTTCTACCGCTTCTTCATAACTGGAAGGTTCTTTATCAATGAAATCACATAGTAAAGATACATACCCGGAATAGGATCTGGTCCTCTTTCTTTCTCTATGATTCTCTTCTGGAGCCCCGTATCTTTCCACACCTTGGATAAGTTCTCGTACCCAAGAAGGTTTCCTCTTATGAGGATTCTTCTCTAGAGGTGGATCTACAGGTCTTTGTGGTTCTTCAAATTCTTGATCTTCTTCTCGAGTTTCTTCATTCATGGTTGTATCATGAATTCTGGGTGCTTCTGCTTCTTTAGGTTCTTCAGCAGGTCTCTTTCTGGATTTGTTGTAAGCTATGTCTTCATCAAATGTCACATCCCTGCTAATGTCAATCTTCTTGTATCCTGGGAAATATATTCTGTAAGCCTTCGAGCTTTCAGAGTATCCCACAAATATACCCTTCTTTCTTGAAGGATCTAATTTAGTCCTCTTCTCTTTTGGAATGTGGATGTACATAGGATAGCCGAATATTCTGAGATGGCTAACTTCTGGTTTCTTGCCAAAGAAGACTTCTTCAGGAGTCTTGTTCTCGAGTACTCTATGTGGAGTATGGTTCTATACATACACCATTGTTCTAGAAGCTTCCGCCCAAATATGCATAGGAAAGTCTTGATCATGAAGAATTGCTTTTGCAGCTTCCATTATAGTTATGTTCTTCCGTTCTGCAATCTCGTTCTGTTGTGGATTATAAGGAGTGGACAACTCCCTCTTAATCCCTGATTCTTTTCATAGCTCTTTGAATTCATTTGAAGTGAATTCTCCGCCATTATCTGATCGAATGGTCTTGATCTTCTTTTTAGTAAGGTTCTCGATCAAGGCTTTGAATTCCTTGAACTTACTAAATACTTCATATTTGTTCTTCATGAAGTAAACCCATGTCTTCTTAGAAAATTCATCAATAAAAGAAACATAATATGCATACCCGCTTAGAGAGTTTGATGACATAGGACCACATACATCGGAGTGGATGATTTCCAAGATTCATTTTTCTTTGCTTTCACTACTTGAAAATGTCTTCTTTGTATTCTTTCCTTTCGCACATCCTTTGCACACCCCATCATGTTTGCTTGGATTTCTGGAAGACCTTCGACAGCTTTGCTTGCAATAGGTAGTTCTCTGTAATGCACATGTGCAAGCCTTTTTATGCCAAAGTTCACTTGGCTCTACTGTGTCATGGACCAAGGCTTGTTCTGGATGGCCCTTTAATTTGTACAATCCTCCTTCTTGTTCTCCAATCACTACCACATCATCGATAGTCTTTCCTTTTGGCCACATGATGACTTGACCATCTATGAATGCAACCCGCATTCCTTTTGCATCTAATGCTGATATGGAGAGAAGGTTCTTCTTGAGTCTTGGCACAAACAATACTTCTTTCATTGTTAGAGACTTTGCAGAGTCTAATTTATAGGAAGATTCCCCACTACCTTTTATTGGATATTGGTAGTCATCTCCTAGATTTACCTTGTGAGGTGATTCATGTTTTGACAGTCTCACAAAGGATTCCTTGAATCCAGTCATATGTTTGGAAGCCCCACTGTCTATTATCCAATCATCACTTCCATGAGTAATGTTACCTATGAGAGTAGATATCAGAACATATTTATCCTCGCTTGAAGAATCTTCACTTTCATATCTAGATCTCTTCCTAGATGGTTCATCATCCTCTGCAGCATGAGCATGATGTCTTCTGTTGTTGCTCTTCTTTATTATCTTTTGTTTGTTAGGACAATTCCTTGCATAGTGTCCTGCTTCATCACATGTATATCATATGATCCTAGATACATCTTTTCTAGTGTTATCTTTGTGAGAGTTCTTACCTCTGGAGCTATGAGGTCTTCTTTTGCTTGACTTGGAGTGAGACTTGGAGTGTACCGTGAGAGCTTGGTCTTGAATTCCCATCTTCTCTTCTCGAGCTGCAATCCGAGCTTCTTCTTGAGAGCACTCTTCCCATAGTCTGCTGAACTTGACTAACTTATTTCAAGCATAGATTCCTTGGATGAAAGAATCCCCTGACCTAGGAAGGCCATTCAATGTAGTCACTACAATCTCTGCATTTTCCACTTCTTCATCAACTGCTTCTAGTTTCTCTTTGATCTGAGAAAATCTTGTGAAGTAAGAATGGATTGTTTCTGCATTTGGAATCTTCACATTCTTTAGTTGGTTTCTCAGGGTCATCTTCTGGTTTATCTTCTTCCCTTCAAACAATTTGGTTAGGGCATCAAATATAGCTTTAGGTGTCTTGAGAGAGGAAACCTGTGGGATAAGGTGATCCTTGATAGAATCAGAAATGATCCTCTTTGCCATAACCATGTTCTTCTTATGTAAGGCCTTTGCCTCATCTCCCTCTGGAATTGGAACCTCCTCATGGATGTAGGAGTCTAACTCATTTTCTTCCAGGACCAGGGATATCCTATACTTCCAGGCTCAGAAGTTATTAGCTCCCTCAAGCTTTTCATCAAGCTTGGTATGATGAGACATCTTGACTGAGAACCTCAAATGGAAATACAAAATATTTTAGATCTTACCAGGTTCAAGATGTCGGATCTGAAACTTGAGCTGAAATCCTACAGAGCTGGCTCAGAAGAAAATTAGGGTTTTGCTTTTCCGGAGTTCTGTCCACCCAAATGCGTTGAAATTTGTCCCTAACTTCGATTTTCAGGAGGAGATCAAACTAGGCCCAGGCTCAGTGAAAAATTCCTCTTCTATGAAAAGCCCTAATTTCTGACAGTAGTGACAGGTCCAAAACTGAAAAACCTCAAAATTGGATTCTTCTTCGATAGAAAGATGCACCCTAAGGAGGAGAGTTATTCCACCTTAGTTTTGCTGAAAATTTATGGAGGAATATCCACAAACTAGCAAGCCCTAGTTCCCATAGCTGCACAATGTCTTCTTCTCAGGTTAGCTCTGATACCATGTTATTTTTTCAACATTAAGCTAGCATTATGTTAAGATCTTTACTGAGAGAACAACAAGTATAGCAATCAAACACAAGAGACAATGAACACAGTGTTTTTCATCGGGGAAACCATAAATGGAGAAAACCCCGCAACTTCCTCAGAGATAGAATCAACACAAGATTTAAAACCCCAAAACAGTAAGATGCACTCCCGATAGCAGTAATATTCTTCTTTTCTAGCCCCAGTGTCTTCTCCTTCCTCAACTATGCGCTACACTTGAGTGTGTGAGTGACGTGTGCTAAATAGAGACCCCAGTTCTCTATTTATACTAATCTCGACATGACTAAAACCCTACTAGGGATAACCTCTACTAGGAGAGTCTAATAACCCTAGTGCCCCAGAACAGCGAGGACTTTAACGATTACACAATTGGAGGGTTACCCACTATGACTTGACATGACTTGTTTACATTATTGATTCTCCCGATCAGAACATTGGGGCATGACAACATGACTCAATTACATAATAGATACATCCTGAAATAAACATCGGGTTACACTACATAAGATACATAGATGAATACATTCTGAAGTTACAAATACATCAACAACATGTTACAAACAGATCATCTACACATAGTATGAGCATCACTGGGTTGTCATCTTCAACCTTGTAGTAAAGGTTAGAATCTTCTTTACTCTTGGGAAAGCCCAAACTGGATAGAAATCTGTCAATTATTCCGTACCATGTCCTGGCTGCCTATTTCAAACTGTACATGGATTTCTTCAATCTACATGCATGAGATTCCCTGTCATGTGTCTCAAAACCAAATGGCTGCTCTACGTACACTTCCTCTTCCACTACAACATTCAAGAAAGCAGTCTTCACATCCATTTGGTGTATCTTCCATTTCATCACTGCAGCTAGAGCAAGTACTGATCTGATGGAAGTGTATCTGGGTACAAGTGCAAAGGTTTCTTCATAGTCTTTTCCATCTTTCTGTGAGAAACCACGAGCCATGAATCCTGCCCTGTATTTTTCTATGCTACCTTCTGCAACATGCTTGATCTTGTAGATCCATTTGGAAGTTACAACTGACTTCCCTTCTGGTCTTGGGACAACATCCCAAACATCATTTTTCATGATTGATGGATACTCTTAGATCATAGCATCCTTCCATTATTTTCGTTCTCCCGCTTCTTCATAATTGGAAGGTTCTTTATTGATGAAATCACATAGCAAAGCTACATACCCGAAGTAGGATCTGGTCCTCTTCCTTTCTCTGTGATTCTCTTCTGGAGCCCCATATCTTTCCACACCTTGGATAATTTCTCGTACCCAAGCATGTTTCCTCTTGTGATGATTCTTCTCTTGAGGTGGATCTACAGGTCTTTGTGGTTCTTCAAATTCTCGATCTTCTTCTTGAGTTTCTTCATTCATGGTTGTGTCATGAATTCTGGGTGCTTCTACTTCTTTAGGTTCTTCAGTAGGTTTCTTTTTGGATTTGTTGTAAGCTGTATCTTCATCAAATGTCACATCCCTACTTATTTCAATCTTCTTGAATCCTAGGAAATATATTCTGTAATCCTTCGAGCTTTCAAAGTATCCCACAAATATAACCTTCTTTCTTGAAGGATCTAGTTTTGTTCTCTTATCTTTTGGAATGTGTATGTACACATGAAAACCGAATATTCTGATATGGCTGACTTCTGGTTTCTTGCTGAAGAAGACTTCTTCAGGAGTCTTGTTCTCGAGTACTCTGTGTGGAGTACGGTTCTGTACATACACTGTTGTTCTGGCAGGTTCTTCCCATAGATGCATGGCAAGATATTAATCATGAAGAATAGCTCTTGCAGCTTCCATGATAGTTCTGTTCTTTCGTTCTGCAATCCCATTCTATTGTGGATTATAAGGAGTGGACAAATCCCTCTTAATCCTTAAGTCTTTGCATAACTCTTTGAATTCATTTGATGTGAATTCTCCAACATTATTTGATCGAAATGTCTTTATCTTCTTTTCAGTGTGATTCTCGATCAAGGCTTTGAATTCCTTGAACTTGTTGAATACTTCATATTTGTTCTTCATGAAGTAAATCCATGTCTTCCTAGAAAAATCATCAATAAAAGAAACATAGTATACATACCTACTTAGAGAACTTGATGACATTGGACCGCATACATCGGAGTGGATGATTTTCAAGATTCCTTTTTCCTTGCTCTTGCTACTTGGAAATGTCTTCTTTGTATTCTTTCCTTTCACACATCCTTTGCAAACCCCGTCATGTTTTGATTGAATTTCAGGAAGACCTTCAACAGCTTTGATTGCAAGTGGTAGTTCTCTGTAATGCACATGTGCAAGCCTTCTATGCCAAAGCTCATTTGGCTCTACTGTGTCATGGACCAAGGCTTGTTCTGGATGGCCCTTTAATTTGTACAATCCTCCTTCTTGTTCTCCAATCACTACTGCATCATCGATAGTCTTTCCTTTTGGCCACATGATTACTTGACCATATATAAATGCAACCCTCATTCCTTTTGCATCTAATGCAGATATGGATAGAAGGTTCTTCTTTAGTCTTGGTACAAACAATACTTCCTTCATTGTCATAGACTTTCCAGAGTCTATCTTATAGAAGGATTCCCCACTACCTTTTATTGGATATTGGTAGTCATATTTGAGCTTCACCTTGTGAGCTGATTCATGTTCTGATAGTCTCACAAAAGATTCCTTGAATCCTGTCATATGCTTGGAAGCCCCACTGTCTATGAGCCAATCATTGCTTCCATGAGTAATGTTTCTCGTGAGAGTGGAAATAAAAACATATTCTTCCTCGCTTGAAGAATCTTCACTTTCATATTTGGTCTTCTTTGTGGAAGTTTCATCATCCTCTGCAGCCTGAGCATGATGTCTTATCTTGTTGTTTTTCTTCTTGTGAGAGTTCCTTTTGCTTTTAGGACAATCTCTTACAAAGTGCCCTATTTCATCACAAGTATAACATCTGAGTTGAGATTTCTTATGGGAGGAGTGCTTACCTTTAGAATGATGATGATGATGGTCCATTTTGGGTTTCTTGGATTGAACTATGAGAGCTTGATCTTCACTTCCCATATTTTCTTCTCGAGCTGCTATTCAAGCTTCTTCTTGTGAGCATTCTTTCCAGAGTCTGTTGAACTTGACTAACTTCTTTCTGGCATAGATACCTTGAATGAAAGAGTCTCATGTCCTAGTGAGACCATTCAAGGTGGTCATTACAATCTCAGCATTCTCCACTTCTTCATCTATTGCTTCCATTTGTTCCTTGATCTGAGAAAATCTAGTGAAGTAAGACTGGATGGTTTCTGCATTTTGAATCTTCACACTCTTTAGTTTGTTTCTCAAAGTCATCTTTCGGTTTATTTTCTTCCCTTCAAACAATTTGGTTAGGGCATCAAACATAGCTTTATGTGTCTTGAGGGAGGACACCTATGGTATGAGGTGATCCTTAATAGAATCAACAATGATCCTCTTTTCCATAACCAACTTCTTCTTATGTAAGGTATTTGCCTCATCTCCCTCTGGAACTAGAACCTCCTCACTGATATAGGAGTCCAACTCATTTTCTTCCAGGACCAGGGAGATTCTATACTTCCAAGCTCGGAAGTTATCAGCTCCCTGAAGTTTTTCATCAAGCTTGGTATGATGAGACATCTTAACTGAGAACCTCAAATGGAAATACAAAAGATTTAGATCTTACCAGGTCAAGATGTCGGATCTGGATTTGGAGCTGAAATCTTGTAGTGTTGGTTCAGGAGAAAATTAGGGTTTTTCTTTTCCAGAGTTCTGTCCAACCAAATGTTTTGAATTTGATCCCTAACTTCAATTTTTGGGAGGAGATCAATCCAGGCCTAGGATCACTGAAAAATTCCTCTTCTATGAAAATCCCTAATTTCCTGCAGCAGTGTCGGGTCCAAAACTAAAAAACCTCAGAATTGGATTATGCTTCGATAGAAATATGCACCCTAAGGAGGAGAGTTATTCCAACCTACTTTTGCTGAAAATCTGTGGAGAGAGATCCACAAAATAGGAATCCCTAGTTCCCGCAGCTACACAGTGTCTTCTTCTCAGGTGAGCTCTGATACCATGTTAGATTTTTAACATTAATCTAGCATAACATTAGGATCTTTAACTAAGAGAACAACAATCACAACAATCAAACACAAGAGATAATTAACACAGTGTTTTTCCTCGGGGAAACCATAAATGGAGAAAACCCCACAACTTCCTCAGATATAGAATCAACACCAAAAGTAAAACCCAAAAATAGTAGGATGATCTCTCGACAGCATTAACCTCTTTCTTCCTTGCCCTAGTGTCTTTCTCTTCCTCAGCTATGCACTAGAACTAAGTGTGGATGAGTGTGTGATAAATAGAGAGGCTAGATCTCTATTTATAGTAATTCCTGACTTGACTAAACCCTACTAGGGCCAACCTCTCTAGGAGAGTCTAATAACCCTAGTGCCCCGAAACTATGAGGACTTTAACCCTTAGACAACAGGATGGTTACCCACCTTGACTTGACATGACTTGATTACATTATAGAAACTCCCAATAGCAACATCGGGGAATGACATGACTCAAGTACATTAAAATAAATATTGAAATAAATATCTGGTTACGATACATAAGAAATACAAGCGAATACATTCTGAAGTAACAATTACATCAACATTGATTAGGGGTGGCCATTTTCCTGCAATCATCAAAGGCGACTCCAACATCCTCATCCAGATGGCCAAATGAATGACAAATGGGAAAACGTCAGAAAACGTTTCTCCCAGCTGGCGCCTAGCTTATCGACTGGAACAGCTTCGTGCTCTCCTTCAATCCTACCCAGCGATTTCCTTCTGCTATGTCAAACGGGAGGCAAACAAAGCTTTCAACCTATTGGAAAATGCTGGAGTGGAAAGTGGACCGGGCTTTCGATGCGACAGATTGGAGGATTTTGGAGAGGAGGAGTGGGTCCAACATTGTCAACATCTAGCCTCAAGGGATGCGAACAGGGAGGCACAAATGGCTTGTCTGGAAGATGGCAAGACAGGTGGGGATAGGAGGCGTGAGCATGCCTACACGAGGCCAGCCTAATGATGTGTGGACGCTCTGATTTAAATGCTCTCTGGTACTAGTGGTTGTACTGCACCATCATTTCAGTTCATGCCATTGGGACTGATAAGCTAGGTGATATGAGATGGGATTTTCAGCAGGATTGGATTCTTAATTACCATAGGTGGTACAGTGCAGACTCTGGTACGAGGGCTATCGCTCTCATGATATGCTTGTTGCATGCTAAGGTCATGGATGAGAGCACTCCCACACGTGCCCCTCTTTCTTATTCTATGAAGGTTAGGCCTCCCACCACTGAGTACCGAAACAAAGGGTTCAGGACCCCGATTCCTATTTCCAACCTGGTTTGCTCCCTAGTGTTTTCCTCTGTGTGTACCTCCCAGTGCCACTTCCTCCTGCTCTCCTTCCACCCATAGCTCTAGATTATGGCCCCCAAACAACAGTTCAGGAGGGATATTTTCCCTGGAGAAGTATCTTTCCATCCTGCTGAAAAAGGGAAATCCATTATGTGTTGGACCTGTCAAACCACTCAGGAGGAGGCGAAACACTTCAAAGAGCATGTTCCGCTCGGAATTCGCAAGGAGGCAGAAAGGGTGGTCGAAGAATTATGGGTCGAGGTGAAAACCATGCTATGGGAATGTCTGCATGCAGAGGTGGTGGATTGGGTCCTAGATCCGGGAAACACTGTAGTGTTAGAATAATCAACCCATAGTTAGCTACCTTAGACATTAACTAATCCATTTTTGTCTTATTTGCCTAGTTTCCATATTTCACTCTATGCAAGTTGTCCTCCACATGTACTATATGGTCAAACTTGCTAAAACTGAGTCATGGAGTGCTTGGGAAACCTCTTAGAATCAATTTTTCTTTATTCCTAAACCTCCCTAGTGCATATCTGCTTTTTCTACTTTATTGCTGCTTTTACTGAGTTTTAAGGCAATTGGGAAAGTATGACTAGGTGAAGTTGACTTGTTTTTTGCCCTCATTATCCTCCTCTCTTTTATCTTATTAAAATCATGTATGATTTGTCCTTCCATCACCTATTATCTTTCCTAATTGATTTTTCCAATTCGTGAGCTCCTAGGAATATTTTGAAACTGCTTTATGCACCTATGGGGGATTTGACTAGATTTAATAAGCCTGCTTTTGACTAATTCGAATGGCATCCCAATGCATTTGAATCTCTCATGAAATTATTTATTATGACTGCACAAGGTTGGATATTGTACACTTATTCAATACAGATTAGTGTTATGCTCCATATTCAGTCTCCTTTATGTGTAATTTGCATGTGTAATTGGCAATTTTTGTGAGTGTAATCGTTCTAACAGCTGGGTTCAATTTCCACATGTAGGACATGCCTCCGCCTACAACCGTATGTTGATGAATTATTGGGTGACTATGTGCATGGTGGGTCATTCTTCGGCGATGCAGGAAGCCAAGGGAGAGGGGGATGCAGAACCAATGCCTTTCTAGAAAGAGCACAATAGCAAGTGCCACACTATGCACCAGAAAATTGACATCCTTGCAGCCATATTGGGATTTCCTTTTCATCCAGTTGATCAATGAGCTCTGGATTATTCTTGGGCTTCAGCAAGGGACAATAGAAGCGGTCTAGCGGAAGCAGGAATTCCAGTGGGCTTCCCGAACTCATCAGTGCCCTAGCATGCCATTGCAGCGTCCTCCCCATCAATGGCACCCCGTTGGGGACCATCTCCTCCTGGTCAATTCTGATATTCTTTTATTTTTGAGTATTTTCAAGATTTAGTTTATGCTAGCAGTTTCTTAGGTAGTCGTTGTAGTAGGAGCAGCGGTAAATGTATAGCCCATGGGGATTTACGAGTTTATAGGCATTATAGAAATTTGGTTTTGATAAGGGAAGGACAACTATGTAATTTTGATAAGAATTATGATAAGAATGAATGTAATAGGGGTGATTGGAAGACATGGAAAACTTCTGTATATTTTTTACGAAACAGACCAAGTCTGAATCCAGATAGGGTCAAACCGGATTGGGTCAAGGACACCCCGGTTTTGGGACTGTTCTATATGATTATCTGCTCTATAATTTTGATTATGTTCTATGATTTGTTCTTCCATCACCTATTATATTTCCTAATTTATTTTTCCAATTCATGAGCTCCTAGGCAGATTTGGAAACTGCTTTATGCACCTATGGGGGATTTGACTAGATTTAGTAAGCCTGCTTTTGACTAATTCGAATGGCATCCCAATGCATTCAAATATCTCATGTAATTATTTATTGTGGCATCCTATGACTTCACAAGGTTGGATATTATACACTTATTCAATACAGATTAGTGTTCTGCTCCATATTCAGTCTCCTTTGTGTGTAATTTGCATGTGTAATTGGCAATTTTTGTGAGTGTAATCGTTTTAACACCTGGGTTCAATTTCCACATGGTATTAGATCCTTTGTAGGTTTATTTCTCTCCTTCCATATTGTTATTGCAGGTTCGACACATTAGAGGAAATTTCAACTCAAAATGGGCCTCCTAAAATGAATTAATAAAATAATAGTTAAAATAATAAAATAATATTAATTAATTTTGGAGGAAGAAAAGAAAAAAACTACTTTTTTGTTTGTATTTTTGACATATCTCCCCGTGTTTTTACTCAAATTTCGATCAGGAGAGCTCGTTGGATGCAAAATTAAATTCTGCATCCAACGAGTACCCACTCGGCATACTTTTGACGGACCCCGCTACCCCAAAAACAAAAAATACCTGAAAAAATGGAATGATGACATCATCATTCCATTTTTCAGGTATTTTTTGTTTTTGGGGTAGCAGGGTCCATCAAAAGTATGATGAGTGGGTACTCGTTGGATGCAGAATTTAATTTTGCATCCAACGAGCTCTCCCGATCGAAATTTGAGTAACAACACGAGGAGATATGTCAAAAATACAAACAAAAATTGTAGTTTTTTTTTATGATATCTATCCCCAAATTTATATTAAAAAGGTGTTTAAGACCTATACAGTATTTCAAATTTAAAGAAATTTCATTGGCTAACACATGATGACATGGAATTTGAATAAAATTTAAAAGGCCCATTTTGAGTTGAAATTTCCTCTAATGGCATTGACTGGGAGCATTCTATTAACTGAAGGGACAATTTCTGAGCTATGGATCAATCTCAGAAGATCATCTTGACTCCATTTAATTTCTTTGAATGGAAAGTAGATATGGAGATACTGTTGAGAATGAAAGGCCTCTACAAAGTGACTATGGCAACAGAAGCAGATCCCAATGCAGCTGCAGAGAAAATTAAATGGCACAACAGGATGGATCAGGCCTATGGTCTCTTGTGTATGAGCATATCCAGAGACCTCCTTTTCCATCTTGATAGATTGACATCACCAAATGAAGTATGGGAGAAGCTTGTTGAGATTTTTTGTAAAATAGATGAGATGAGAGGGCATCAAATCAAGAATGAATTGATCTCCTTGATTCCCAGCAGCTTCGAATCCCTGCAACTCTAATTTTCCAAGTTTAAATCCCTTGTTTTGCAGCTAAAACAATGTGGAATTGAAAAGAAGGAGGAGCAACTGGTTTTGGCCATACTCTCGAAGCTTGGCCCTAATTATTCAATGTTTGTTTTGACCTTCCATGCCACCAAGTTGACAGCTTGAGCCTGGAAGATGCCTAAACTTGCAGAGTTCATGTAATCTCTCACACAAGAACAAGATAAACTGGTGATGATGGGCACCATCAAACCTTCCAAATACCAAGCTTTGGTTGCTGGATATTCGAGGGTGGATTCAAAATGCAAGAAGAAAGCTAAGAAGCCACTTGAGCAAAAGAGAGACAAGAACAAGTCTCCAAAGGAGCCCCAAGGTTCCAAGAAGAACCCCCAGAAGAAGAAGAACAAAGGAGAAATGCGCAAGTGCGCATACTGCAGTAAGGGAAATCATCATGAAAGCTCCTGCATGAAGAAGCAAATTGACATGCTGACCCAACTCCTAGAGAAGAATGTCATCTCCCTTCCTGATAGCTCAAAGAAGAGGGAAGGAGGATCAAATTCAGAAGACAGAGAGAGAGTTCATGCATTGGTTGCTGGCACATCAATCTCACCTAGTTTCATCATTGATTCTGGAACTTCAAGACATATGGTTTCGACCAAGGAGGAATTCACCTCACTTGACATGTTGAAAGGTACACCAATAGTACTGGGAGATGACTCTCTCACTGAAATTTTGGGCAAAGGGAGGATTGATCTTGACCATGGTAAGTTCAGCAATGTATTGTATGTTTCAAGTCTTGCCTCTAACCTCTTGTCAGTGTATCAGATGACCCACATAGGGTATCCAAAGAAGGTCATATTATCCCCTGATGAAGTTGAGATCACAGAGATCTCAAGTGGTAAATTCATTGCAAAAGGAGTTGCAAATCACACTTCAAAGGTATACATGTTTTCACATTTCCTACCCTACTCAAACCACTCTGCTCTTCTGATTCATGCTAATGAGGCAAGCAAGATTTGGCATGAAAGATTTGGCCATATTAACTATAAGTATATTTTCGATCTTAGTGAAAAATAAATGGTCATAGGGTTACCAAATATTAAGTTTTCCAAAGGAGTTTGTCAAGGTTGCATCTTAGGAAAACACCTAGAGCATAAATTTGAGAAACCTAGTCATGAGAGAACCTCTGCACCTCTTGAGTTGATCCACAGTGATGTTGCTAGCACATTTTCTCATATGTCAATGAGTCATGCCAAATATGCATTGACATTCATAAATGACTTTTCCAAGTACTGTTGGGTTTACTTCCTGAAGCATAAGTCTGAAGTTTTTGGCCTCTTCAAAGTCTTTAAGGATTTGGTTGAAAACCAGTCTAGGAGGAAACTCAAGGTCCTCAGATCTGAAAATGGTGGTGAGTATGTCAACTATGAGTTCATTCAATATTGTGCAGATGCAGGTATTCAGATGCAGCATTCTATCCCTTACACACCACAACAAAATGGTGTTGCTGAGAGGAAGAACAAATCACTGAAAGAGATGGCAACCTGCATGATGGAGGCTAAGACTTTTCCACCAAAGTTTTGGGCCGAAGCTATAAAATGTGCAGCCTATATCCAGAATAGGGTGCCTCATAAATAGCTTGATGGTATGACTCCTTTTGAATCATGGAGTGGGCACAAGCCAGATGTGACCCATTTCAGGATTTTTGGCTCAAGGGCTTGGGCTAGAATTCCAACAGAAAAGAGGAAGGCTTTGCAGCCCCAAAGCCAAGAGTGTCTATTTGTTGGGTACTCTAAAGATTCTAAAGGGTACAAGCTGATCAATTTTAGCACAAACAAATCCTTCATTGAAAGGAGTGTTCAGTTCCAAGAAGAGCCTTTAGCAGCAGTTGAAGTTGGAGAGTCTTCTTCACCACCAGAACCACTGAATGTAAGTGAAGAGATAAATGAGTTTGCTGATTCTGATATGTCTGATAATGATGATTTAATTTCAGATCCTAATAGTCCTACAAGACCAAAATGGGCAGAAAATACCATTCATGCAGCTGGGGAGCTAGCTGGAAATCCTAGTGATTCTAGGAGGACTAGATCTCAGTTTGAGAGTTCCCTGTGTATGAAAGACCCTCTGTTTGCAGAGAAATGATATTTGATGGTTGAATCAGACCCACAAACATATGAATATTCATCACATGATCCAAGATGGAAAACATCCATGAAAGAATAATTCATCTCACTCCAGAAGAACAACACTTGGGATCTGGTTGATCTTCCCCCAGGGAGGAAGCTAGCTCAATGTAAGTGGGTTTTCAAAACCAAGTTTGCTGCTGATGGCTCACCTTTGAAATATAAGGCAAGATTGGTACCCAAGGGCTACTCACAAGTACATGGTATAGACTATAATGAGACCTTTGCACCAGTGTAAAATATGGACTCCATCAGGCTAGCCTTAGCCATTGTAGCTTCGAAGCAGTGGGAGGTACATCACATGGATGTGAATTGTGCTTTCCTGAATGGAGATATTACTGAAGATATTTACATGCGGCAGCCTTAAGGCTTTGATACTAATCCATATCTTGTGTGCAGGATAAAAAAATCATTGTATGGGCTTAAGCAAGCCCCTAGGGCTTGGTATGCCAAGATTGATGGCTTTCTACTATCATTGAGTTTTGTTCGATGAAAGTCTAATACTAATGTTTATTTGAAGCTGATTCATGGTTTTCTGATGATTATTGTCTTGTATGTGGATGACCTTCTCATTACAGGAAGCTCAAAGGATGAAATTTCCTCCTTGAAGGATGCAATGATCCATGCATTTTCTATGACTGATTTGGGGTTATTGAGCCAATTCTTGGGTCTCGAGATTGATCAAACCAAAAATGGAATAAAAGTACATCAATACAAGTATGATTTGGATTTTCTGAACAAGTTCAACATAAAATATTGCAAGCCAAGCAAGACTCCCTTCCTTTCAGGAGTTAAGCTTGAAGAAGCACGTTCTTCTCCTATGGTAAATAATACACTATATAGGAAACTGATTGGGTATTTGTGTACCTTACACATAATCGACCTAATATTTCTTATGTAGTAAGTGTGGCTTCAAGATACATGGATCATCCTCATGAGATCCATTGGAGAGAATCCAAAAGGATCCTTAACTTTGTTCAGGGAACAAGGACTCATGGGATCTTCTACAAACCTAAATATGATCTTGATTTGATTGGGTTTACTGACAGTGATTGGGCAGGTGACAACACAGATTGAAAGTCAACATCAAGATATGTGTTCATTCTTGCTGAAGGACCAATCATCTGGTCAATCAAGAAACAGAGTGCCATTGCACTCTCATTTATAGAAGCAGAGTACGGAGGAGTTGTAAATGCAGCAACTCAATGTTTATGGTTGTAGGGGTACTTGGTGAGTGTGGCTTCGAATCAGAATACTCAAATACTATCTATTGTGATAATCTGAGTACCATTCAAATCTGAAATGATCTAGTTTAGAGAAAAAGAACCAAACACATTGAGATCCATATGCAATACATCAGACAGCTTGTGCATGATGGCACCATTCACCTACTCTTTTGTTCATCTTCAGAACAAGTAGCATACATCTTCACCAAAGTTTTTTGTGAGAAGAATTTCAGCAATATCAAATCACTACTGGGGATTTCTGATCATGATGTGAAGCATGATTGATGACAATATTTTCAAATTTTGTTTTACTGTCCATCTTTAAGGGAGGATTTTTCCCATTGGGTTTTTTCCTCTTTCCTTATTTAAATGGACATGCAGTATGTAAAGGGTGACTAAGACTTGTTTCTAGGCCCTATAATTTTTTGATATTTTACTCATAATTCAGGCTTAAGGGGGGGTGTTATAATAATTAACCCATAGTTAGCTACCGTAGACATTAATTAATCCATTTTTGTCTTATTTTCCTAGTTTCCATATTCCACTCTATGCAAGTTGTCCTCCACATGTCCTAGATGGTCAAAATTGCTAAAAATTTGTTATGGAGCACTTGGGAAACCTCTTGGAATAAATTATACTTTATTCATGAACCTCCCTAGTCCATATCTTCTTTTTCTGCTTTATTGTTGCTTTTACTGAGTTTTAAGGCAATTGGGAAAGTATGACTAGGTGAAGTTGACTTGTTTTTTCCCCCCATCATCCTCCTCTCTTTTCTCCTAATAAAAGCATGTATGAGTTGTCCTTCCATCACCTATTATCTTTCCTAATTGATTTTGCCAATTCGTGAGCTCCTAGGCAGATTTGGAAACTGCTTTATGCACCTATGGGGGATTTGACTAGATTTAGTAAGCCTGCTTTTGACTAATTCGAATGGCATCCCAATGCATTTGAATCTCTCATGTAATTATTTATTGTGGAAGCCTATGAATTCACAAGGTTGGCTATTGTACACTTATTCAATACAGATTAGTGTTCTGTTCCATATTTAGTCTCCTTTGTGTGTAATTTGCATGTGTAAATGGAAATTTTTGTGAGTGTAATCGTTCTAACACCTGGGTTCAATTTCCACATGCAGGACGTGCCTTTTCCTATGAATGTATTTTGATGAATTATTGGGTGACTATGTGCATGGTGGGTCATTTTTCGACGATGCAGGAAGCCAAGGGAGAAGGCGATGCGGAACCAGTGCCTTTTTAGAAAGAGCACAATAGCGAGTGCCATACTATGCACCAGAAAATTGACATCCTTGTATCCAAATTGGGATTTCCTTTTCATCCTATTGATCAATGAGCTTTGGAGTATTCTCATGCTCTGACAAGGGACAATAGAAGCGGTCCAACAGAAGCAAGAATTCCACTAGGCTTCCCGAACTCGGTAGTGCCCCAGCAGGCCCTTGCAGCATCCTCCCCGTTAGTGGCACCCCATCTCCTCCTGGTTAGGTCTGATCTTCTTTTATGTTTGAGTATTTTCAAGATTTATTTTATGCTAGCAGTTTCTTAGGTAGTCGTTGTAGTGGGAGCAACAGTAAATGTATATCCCATGGGGATTTACGAGTTTATAGGCATGATAGCAATTTTGTTTTGATAAGGGAAGGACAACTATGTAATTTTGATAAGACTTATGATAATACTGAATGTAATAGGGGTGAATGGAAGACATGGAAAACTTCTGTATATTTTTTGCAAAACAGACCAAGTCTGAATCCGAATAGGGTCAAGCCGGATTGGGTCAAGGACACCCCGGTTTTCGGACTGTTCTAGATGATTATCTGCTCTATAATTCTGATTCTGTAAAGTAATACAAGTTTTATTTACAAAAAAAAAACTATCTTGCATTGATTAGGAGCTGGCAGATCCAAATTGATCATCTCCTTAGCCAATATCCTAGGATCCATGTTTTCTGAAGAAGAGAAATATGGCAATTTGGTACACGTAGCCTTAAAGTTGAACAACATCTTGAAATCTCCAGCCAATTTATCAATCACTACTTTTCCAGACAAATATTCCTGCTTCATATCATCAAAATTCCTGTGATATAATCCACAACTGATCAATCTTTCATTATACTCCTTCTGAGACCACATTCCTCCTTTCTCTTCCCAAAATAAAGGAAGTCCTCTTTTGAACAAAGGATTAAAAAATTCAATGAATCCCTTAATTTGATGATGAATAACATCAATTTTTTCTTGAACTGTTTCTAAATGATGATATTTATTCACCACATTTCTTTCCCACGTGATAACTAATATCCTATCTTGAATATTTGTTTTCCTTATTTCCTCTTCTATCAAATTGTTCAAAAACCTGATTGCATTATTAGTTGTATCTATGGGTTTTTTGTTTCTGGGCTTCTTTACCATCATGACATTTTGTCTATATTCTTGTGTAACAATCTCCTTGTTTAGAATAAAATACAAATAAGGCTCGAGCTTGGTTGCTTCTGCTATCAGTACATCCCATATGAGATTCTTAGCTCCTTGTAAGGTTGTCTATCTTGTCACCTGTTTTTCCAATTTATTATTATTTTCTACCAATTCCTTACATTTTTTTTCCAATGTCTTTCTTTCCTTTTCTCTTTTTTCATCTATGTCTTCCAAATTTTTAATTTGGTTCTTCAAACCAATGATTTCTAAATCTTTAAGACTCACCTGTGGCACATCTTGGGATAGGGAATCTACACCAGATTGTACATAAGGTGAAATAACTTGCACTTGTTGCTCCTCATTCTTTTCCTTTAATTTGTTTTCCAACTCTACTTGTTTTGTTTCAAAATCCTTTTCCTTTTCATCCCAAAGTCCTACATCTTTCTCCCATTTTTTTTATTTTTCCTCAAAATTCAGCAATCTTGATTTACAATCAATTAGTTATGTATTCAAAGCTTCTTCTTCTTTCTCAAAGTCCGTCAGCTCAACGGTTTGTATAAGTTGAGTAGATGGAAGCTTCAGCTTCTTCTTTAGTATTTGAATTGCATTTTCTTTCTCATTTAACAACTTCTGTGTAGTAGCTCCCTTATCATCTTGACTATCAGCCACCAATAATTCCACTTGAAGCTTCTTAATCTGCATCTGGTGGGATTTATTCTCCACCTTCTCTTTTCTGAGTAAATATTCAACTCTTTTCTTACTTGATTGTAACTTTGACACCTGCAATGTTTCTTTTAACAAATCATTATAAATGATATCACCTATTTCTCTATGTAAATGTATCATATCAGTAGTAGGAATCTTCTTCAAATTCATCCTTATTTCAGCCACTTTATTTCCTGTAGTCACTTCCAAATTCGATGTGTTTTTAGCCTAATCCCTAACAGTCACCAGGGATACATCTTGACTAGACAATTTTTCATCAAATTTTTTTTCACCCACATCTTTGTATATGTCTAGAAATTGAGTCTTGGACTTTTACTTATCTGTAGTTCCTTTAGGAATGTTATCAAACATGTACTATTGGATTTCAAAGGCTGGGCCTTTGATCTTCATCTGCTTCTTTTTTCCTTTAGATTTTGTGACCTGTACAAGTTGTTTTCCTACCTTTCCAATCTTTTTTTTCTTGGGTGTTATGGCAGTGTCTTCTTCCTCAGTATCCATGGCGTCTGAGAACTATCTCTTATTTATTTTTTTAGAAAAACTAGACAATGTAGTAATATGAGTAGCTGATGCAGCAATACTTGAAAGATCATGCTGAGGAGAAGTGCTCCCTGGTGCAAATGAAAGTGAATCTTCTTGCATATTTTCACCATTATTAATATACTTGGGGTAATCCATCCAATTAATATTCTACTTCAGATAGTCCTGCCGCCTCAGAATGCTCAAATGGTTTATTTTTATTTTCTTGTCTCCTATTTGAGATAATATGGTGACGGTCATAATTAATAGCAGCTTCCATTGAAAATACCATTTCTCTGAGCATGATTTCAATCATTGGGAGAGTTGATTTTCTCTTGATGCCAAAATGGCCTATTGTTTATGGAAACTTAATTTCTGAAGGCTTCTTATTGTTGGGCCCAGAAATGACCCTTTTTTTACCACACTTGATATACTCTTTTTTCCTTATCTTACCCTATTTTCATGCACCTAACAGATGTTTTTCCTTCATTGGAGCCCTGACTCCTTATAGGTATGATTACTTATTGTTTTAGCTTATTAATACTTATGATTGTAAGAAACAGGGATTTACCTCTTGAATTATGCTAATAAGTGGGATTTTATGAAGATTGTTCAAAGTGTGGAGGATACAGGTGCATCAGGTCAAGTAGATTCTAGAAGAGACGAACATCTATTGCCAATTGTGCCCATGGACTCTATCTTTGAAGGTGAAACGCACCCAAAGATCCTCATCCTATGGAAGCTGCAACAACCAAGGCTACAACAGAATTGGCTCAGCAGGGTTATTAAAGGGTAGTTGCAAATGACAGAGTACTTCTTGATTTGGTTCTGTTATTTCATTATCAGGTCATGCAACAAGCTTCCTATATTCTTTGCTTCTGTTTCGCCACAGCTGTAATAGCACATTGTAATAGGGCAGCCTGAAGATCGTAGATCTTCATGGCTTCCCGATATTAGTGGATAGAATTTATGAAGATTAATGTATAAATATTATGGAGTATGTAGAGCCAAGGGTTGGAAAATATTTGATCATATTGTATAAGCTGTGACAGAGAGTGTACTTTCATTCCATCATCTAATACAAGGAGCAGGATTCTTCTGATTTTTGTGTTTTAACTTGTGGTAGTTTTTGGCATATCTGTTTGAAGGTTGGGCTCGCCTTCCTACAGAGATCGTTGAGTTAATTAGGTATTTACATTCTCTGTCATGTGGTGTAGATGTTATAGTAGATGTATTCTTTTGTAAACAGCTACAACAATAATGATTTATTGTGTGTTTCCTCAATTGATCAGTAATCACATTTATTGTAAGCTGCAGCAGAGTGGTGTGACAGTTGACTATGTAGACTAATTTTCCTTATACACTTGTGTGGTAGCTGTAGCAGCTGAGCTCATCCCTAGTTTCTTTCAATTGTTGTCTTTCTTGAGTTTCACTAATTCAGTCCATTCACAATTATAATTGTTGAGTTCAATTTCTGCATTCCTGATTTCTAAATCAAGTTGGATTGAGATAGTTATAATGGTTCTTCAGATGGCCTGGTAATTTAGGATTTAACTTTGTGCAAAAGTAAATCTAGATGTTTATTTTTTGAATCTTTTATTTCTAGATAAAGGTTGTAAGAAGGTATTTGTGATTCTGCATTCTTAAGAAGGTAAATTAGATTAATTTAATCATGGGAAGAGTTGGGCTGAACAGGAAGGTAGGATATTTTATTAAACAGTATCAGCTACTTTGTGTTTAAGCACAGATAGTATAAAATTATTTTTGCAACAAAAAGACATTCCTGGGTTGATAATTTATATTGAACATTCTGTATGTTGGCTTTAATTAACTTGCATATAGAGTGCCCAACATTTTGGCACCATTGTTGGGGAAGGTAACTATTAGACACCATAATAGTTGCATCCATTCATTTTTCTTTAGTATTTTTTAAGTTTGCATGTTTTGGGTTGCATGAATATGAGAAGGGTACATCGTGACATTCCTACAACCCCCAGAACCCAATAGAATACTAACATTGTAGGTGGTCGAGGTCATGGATGAAATCCATCCTTGGGAAGAAGAACATTCATTGATGATCTGGTTGCCAAAACCAATTCCTCTACTGGAGCTCGCCATCAAGGGTCCTCTGTCAGAGGAAGCCTAATTATTCCCAGGGTCGAAGCATTAGTTTCCACAGTGGAGAACATAGGAGAAGTTGCGACATCCTTAGGTGTCCTTGCGGAGGAAGATAGACTTAGTATTGCGGGATCAACTGACCGAGACTTGGTATATCACATTAACAAGAAGGTGGTGACAAAAGAAGAGTGGACATAGTTCCATAAAAATTAAACTATCCGTGGAAGCACAGAGAGGAGAGAGGAGAAGAAGACATGAATAACAGACACGATCCAGAAGATCACGAAGAGGTGATGGGAGAAAATCATCATCATGAGGGTGATTCCCTTCCCGAGGAGACTGTTTCCACACTCCAGTTCCCCATTCAATAGCTAGAAGGAATAGCCCCCATGAAAAACATATCGCCATCAGTTTTACCTTGTTTTCATGGAAAAGCTGCAGAGGATCCAAATGAATTCCTTTTCGAGTTTGATATCCTCTTTCGCAGCTATGATTACACTTCTAGTGAGAAAAAGTTGAAACTTTTCCATGCTACTTTGAAGGATAATGCATTACGTTGGTTCATGAGCCTGGGTGGTGGAACTGTCACCACCTAGGACCCAATGAAACATGTGTTCCTAGAAAATATCAAGAGTATTGCAACACCAAGGATAAAAGAGAAGAACTATTTAACATGATACAAAGGGACGATGAAATCTTGGAAGTTTTTGTCGAGAGGATTTTGTATAATGTGCAGAGAGATGGACAGGCTAATATGGGGTTATATGTGCTCAAGATAATCCTACTTCATGGGATTAGGGAAGAATTCCTAGACATGTTGAACCTATTAGGAAAGGGGGACATCTCAAAGGAATCCTTTGAAAATATTGTTGAATTATGCAAGATGTATTCCAGAGGATATTCCAAGAACAACAAATGGGACAAACGGGATAAACTAGAATGAGATGTCTTCAACAGAACACAGAAGTCATCTAATGGAGGAGCCACCTGGGAAGAAATAGGAAACCTCCTTGAGAATTTCAAGACAGAAATGATGAGCTCCATCTCCTCAAAAATAGATGTCCTGAGGGAAAAGCAAAAACAAGCAGTAGAATATCTAACACTCACTGTATTCTACCTTAAATGTAGGAAGAAACATCCCCTGAAGGAGTGCCCACTTGAAAAAGTATAAGTGTTTCAACGTTGTGAGCTGAACCATGGTACAAAGGAATTCCCTTCACTACCTCAAGTGAAGGCAGTTTTGCAGGCATCAACTCCAGATGTGGAACCAGCCTACTTCATTGCCCAAAAAAAACCTTGGCAGCCTTGAAATCAAGGTATGACTCTAGACTCGTTTCCATTTTCGAATAACATGAATAATTGGAATAAAATGCATCACATGAATACACAATTCTCTTAATCTTATTCCAACCATCAATGGTATCCTTCTCAACCTCCGATGCAAAATTTTAACTCCTGGAACTCTTAGACACAATCACCAAACCAACAGAATTCTTGGTCTCCTGGGTGGAGGAACTTCCATCCAGGAAACAAGTTTCCCCATAACCAACATCCTCAATATTTTCCACATCAATAGTTTCATCATCAACCATACCCTCCTTAACAATTCCCTCAACCTTATCAATAGTATCAGTAGTCGCAGCTGCAACTCCAGAACAATGTTGTGCCCAATATGCCTATACGACCATAGCTGCCTGCTAAACCTAACCCCAACCCAAAAAATAAAGCAATCCATCAATTTGAGACTGTCAACATGCTCGTTTACTCCATTACTCCAGTTCCCTGTAACAACTTCCACTTACGATCAGGGAGGGTAGTGGAGGCTTTAGTCATTGAGGATGTTCCATCCTCTACGTCTAAAGAAAGGATGAACCAACAGTACTTATCCAAAGCAACAATACCCATTATTGAGGATGCTGAAAATCCTACCGATATACCGACTGAAACACAAGAAGAAACATCTATTGACACACAACCTACACAACTAATTAGGAAACCACCATATCTTGAAATACTAACACTACATAAGGCAGTGGAACAACCTCAATTTAACCTCTTAGGAGAGTTGAAAAACCTCTATGTCAAAATTCCACTGTTGCAGGCCCTTCATGATGTGCTTATCTATGCTAAAACTGTTCGGGATCTGTGCACAAGAAAACCAGGAAGAAAACCCATGGATCCTCCCACTTTCCATGTTATAGGGAAATTATCTAAATTAATAATGGGAAAAACCCTCCTGGCCAAATACGATGACCCTAGGAATACCACTGTCACTGTGTAGATTGGGAGCACACAGATACCAAACATACTGGTAGATTTAGGTGTAGCTATTAACGTCATGACCATAGAAACTATAAGAAAACTTGGGCTCACTAATCTCAGGACAACTCCTACCATTCTAGAACTTGTAGATAGGTCCACCATCAAACCCGAGGGAATATTGGATGACCTCGTTGTCTCAGTTGATTCTTGGGAATATCCGGCTGACTTCTTGGTTCTACAACCCAAGTCACAGCTAGGAGGACACCCGTTGATCCTGGGAAGGCCCTGGTTAGCTATAGCTGATGTTTGCATTAGCTGTTAGTCTGGGTCTATGACCATATCAGATGGGACCGAGATAAAGAACCTTACCCTCTATCCTTCAGCTCAGCCGAATCTAGAAGATGAAACTCCATTATGGACGGAGCTAGAGGAAGAGGAAGGTGTTCATCCATTGTTAACGATAGGGAAGGTCTTGAATTTTGAAGATGAAATAGAGGACGATGCCATCAATAATTTCATTAGTGAACCCACTTCTGTCAATAAACAAATTTATCAGATCCTGAATAGTACTCTAGGTGAACAAGAACAAGAAAATATCACAGAGGAGACATTAGTCAGTGATACTCACATAGTTCCAGTGTTGAAAAGTTTGAAAAGTGTTCCAGTCGAGATAGAGCCTAGAAAAACCCTGATTATCAATCCCAATCTTACTCTGGATGAACAGGAATGCCTAATCACTCTCTTAAAAAAACATAAGGGGTAATTCATCTGGGAGTAGACATACATGAAGGGTATCTCTTCTAATTTGTGCACCCACCACATTTATATCAAAAGTGACTCCTATCCTATGTTCCAGCCTCAACGAAGGATGAACCCCAATCTTAGGGACATAGTGAAGGAAGAAATTAAAAAACTCTTGGAAGTAGGGTTTATATACCCCATCTCAGACAGCAAGTGGGTGTCTCCACTCATGATAGTACCCAAGAAGAATGATAAATGGAGATTCTATGTGGATTATAGAGAGATGAACAAGGAAACACATAAATATAACTTTCCCCTGCCTTTCATTGACTAGGTACTTGACACCTTATCTAGGAATAAGTTCTTCTCCTTTCAATATGGGTTTAGCGGGTATAATCAAATCCAAATTACTCCTGAATACCAGGATAAAAACACCTTCACCTTCCCCTAGGGTACCTTTGCATACAGGGTGCTCCCCTTTAGCTTATGCAATGCACCAGCCACATTTTAGAGAGCTCTGATTGGCATCGTTTCAGAAATGGTTAATGATAGTATGGAGATTTTCATGGACGATTTTACCCCTTATGGTAGGGACTTTGAAGAGGAATTGAAAAACTTGGAAAAGGTTTTAACACACTGTGAGCAGACCCAACTATCTTTGAGCACTGAAAAGTGACTTATGATGATGAGCGAAGGAGTAGTGCTAGGGCACTTTATCTCTACTGATGGTATCTAGGTAGATTCATCCAAAATTAGGGTGATTGAAAACATACCCACTCCTGGAACTCAGAAAGCGGTACGCAGCTTTTTAGGGCATGCTGGGTATTATAGAAGATTTATAGAAAAAATTTCCAAGCTAGCTTCTCCTTTATTTACCTTATTGATGAAGGATATACAGTTTGCTTGGAATGATGCATGCCAGAAAACATTCACTGAGCTCAAGAATAGGCTATCTACAGCTCCTATCTTAAGGGGGCCCAATTGGGCTCTACCTTTCCACATTTCTTCAAATGCCTCTAACACTACCATTGGAACAGTATTAGGTCAGCAGGATGGTCAAGCACCATATGCAATTTATTACACCAGTAAGAACTTGGCCCTTGTTGAACTCAATTATACCATTATAGAGAAGGAATTTTTAGCCATTGTTTACTTCATTAACAAATTTAGACACTACATCACTAGGTATTCCACCTTTGTACACTTTGACCACTCAGCCATCAAGTACCTAATGAGAAAACCACTTACTAATGCTAGGATAACTATCAGGTTGTTGCTATTACAAGAGTTTGATATTACCATTATTGAAAGGCCTAGGAAAGAAAATGTTGTTGCT
Source organism: Pseudotsuga menziesii (assembly GCA_001517045.1). Lineage (NCBI taxonomy): Eukaryota > Viridiplantae > Streptophyta > Pinopsida > Pinales > Pinaceae > Pseudotsuga > Pseudotsuga menziesii. The sequence continues at coordinate 137,846 of LPNX011087819.1, forward strand.
GATTATTTATCTTGTTTTACTAACAGTGATAATAGCCTACCAGTTGAGGATTCTTTCCCAGATGAAAACTTGTTTGCAGTTTCAGGTCATTCCCCTTGGTATGCATATTTTGCTAACTACTTGGCTATAGGTAAGCTTCCGGCACACTTGTCAAAAAGAGAGAAAAGGAAGATTATTTAATGAAGTGCCAAGTATCGCTTGATAGATGGACATCTTTTCTACAAAGGTCCTGATCTTGACATCTGGAGATGTGTAAGGGAGGATGAAGTCTTCCATATATTGAAGGCTTGTCATGATGAGCCATGTGGGGGACATTTTGTAGATAGGAGAAGAGGTCATAAGGTGCTAAGAATGGGTTATTATTGGCCAATAGTTTTCAGGGATGCCAAGAAATATGTCCAGTCTCATGACAACTGTCAAAGAATGGGCCAACCTAATAGATTGGATGAAATGCCTCTTCTACCACAGTTGGTGGTGGAACCTTTTGACAGATGGGCCTTAGATTTCATTGGGCCTACCAATCCTGATTCAAAACAGAAATCTTACATTCTAGTTTGCACCGACGACATGACAAAATGGGTAGAAGCTGTGGCTTTGGCGAATTCCAATGACCAGGCTATAATATATTTCCTATATGGAGAAATATTTACTCGTTTTGGAATACCCAAGGAAGTAATCATAGATGGAGGACCACAGTTTGTGTCACACAAATTCAAAAATTTGCTATAGAAGTACCATATTCAGCATAGGATAACTTCACCTTACCACCCCCAGGCCAATGGCCAGGTGGAAAGTACTAATAAAGTTATTGAAGCTATCCTCACCAAAACAGTGAAGAGCCATCGCAGAGACTGGGCTGACGGACTTCCTGAAGCACTGTGGGAATATCGTACTATGTGGCGCAATACTACAGGTTTCTCCCCTTATGACTTGGTGTATGGAAAAAGCGTTGTCTTTACCATTGAATTTGAAATCAAAACCTTGAATACAGCCATGGAAGTGAACCTAGATGTAACTGAATCCCAGAGGAATAGATTGAATCAATTGAATGAACATGAGGAAAAAAACATAGCTGTTGTGGATCAGACAACATTAATTCAGAAACAAAGATCCAATTGGCATGACAGATTCATCAAGAAGCGAGTCTTCTGTGAGGGAGACTGGGTGCTGTTATATGATTTAAGATTCAAAAGGGACTTTAAAGTTAAGCTACACACAAGATGCTTAGTTCCATATTTGATAGACAAAGTATTCAACAATGGAACAGTCCACCTGGTCACCATCGATGAGAATCATGCACCATTATTCGCTAACGGTCATAGGCTACGATAGTATCATAAAACAATTTTGAGGGACGCATTTGCTTCACAGATTACAGCTGCTCAGGGATACCAGTTGGAGAAAGGGAAGTAATATTTCTATGCCCCTGTCAATATTTAGAAATTCGCTGCAATTTCTACACAAAATTTTTGTACATAAATAAACTAATGCTTAGTTCCTTTTTTATATTTTTTTCTTCCTTTACACTTGATTGTTTTTTTAGAATCTGTGCAGGAATTTATTCAAGGAGCAATGGTTATGACTGGGCCTGACAACCATGAGCCCCTACGTAATTTTTTGTTTTCTGTAAGATCTCCTTACAGAAGAAAATTTGAATGATGAATAGCTCGGTTTAGTTGCAACACTGCAAAATTTGGCTACTTTTTTGTCCCGTCGCAGCTGCAACATCGTATCCTGAGATTCCCATCAGAGAAGTAAGGGCACCTACACTTCTGTTGAATGTCCAATTGGAGGAAGAGAAGGAGGACCAGAGTCCCTCCAATTTAGTTTGCGGGGGGAGCTGAGACAGAATTAGAAGAAGAGGAAGAATCGATGGAAGATTTAGCAATAGCAAACCCTATAGATGAGATAGAGAATTTGGGAGCTCCAACAGCTAAAGCTGAAGCTAGAGCAACATTGGATGTTGTGACAGCTGAAGCTGAAGCTATGGGAGCTATGGTTATAGAAGAGAATACAGAAGTCCTCACCATTGAATCCTCTCCTGAATGGATGGGAACTTTAATATAAGAATAAATAGAGATGGTAGAGGAAAGAGAGGATGCTGAAACAAGTAATATTCCCTCTATGTCTACTGCAGGGTTGGAAACCCTTGTACCTCGAAGGAAGAGAATAAGGTCAAGAGAAGAAATACAAGTATCTTGACCAATGAGGAGAAGGAGAATGAGGTCAGTCACATAAGCTAAATAAATGCGAGCAAAATGGGCAGATATTGAAGAAAACGTTGAATTTCCCATTTTGAGACCAAGGACAAACAATTCCCCACAGGAGCCTATTGAAGAAGAACCTCAACTTGAGGGGATTTTGTATGAAAATAGGTTACTGAAGGAAGAAGTACAATTTCTTCGGAAGGAACTGGAAAATTGGAAGGAGGTATGTAAGAAACAGGTAGAGAGAAGGTTGCACACACTGGTAGAAGTTGTAAACCAGTTAGAAGGATCATCTCCTGCTAAGGAGAATGAAGAAGTGGAGAAAGTATTATACCCTGAATGTGGGGAAATTTTTAGTCAATCATGTTATACAGTCATAGTGCGTGCATTTGAGACTCATAAACCTGCACCAGTAGCTGAAGAAGGAAAAGAAGCACCTGATGCAGAATTAAGGAAAGAAGATGAACCAAAAGTAGGGCCAATACTTGATATAGAATTGGAAGAAGCTAAGCAATTATAGCCTCAGTCATCAAAATTGATGGATCAACCTAAAAAGAGGAATATTGAAGCTAATCAGAGTGTTGTCACACAAGAACTAGCACCTTCAAAAAAAATTGTTGAATCTTCCATTCAAAAAGAAGCAGTTGAACCAGAGATTGAGGTAATTCCTGATCCCAACTTAGAGAATTTTTCACTGTGACACCAGAACCATCTCAGGATATAGAGTTAGTGGAGGATCCCCAGCAACAGGAAGATGAAGTCAATTAGGATGTTGCTACACAAGAACCAACATCCTCAGAAATCCTTGCTGAAGCTCCATTTCAACCAAGAACAACTCATCCTGAAGTGGAGTTAATCCTTGATGTGGAATTGGGAGAATATGAATAGATGTATTCATAGTCATCAGGGGACACCAAGGTATTTGGGAATAGTCTTATATTTCAGGAGATATGGAAGTAACTCAAGAGAAATCCCAGCAGCATGAATAAATGGGGTGACAGGACGCTGATACACAAGAACCAGTAGTCTTGTATCCCCCTATCAAAGCCACAGCTAAAATCCAAGTAGTTGTAGCTGAGACTCAGGCAGATGTGGAAATTCAAGTTCAAGAAGAATTTTTCACACAAGAACTAGCCTCTTCACAATTGAATGTTAAAGCTGTTGAAGGAGAATTTCAGGAAAATGATGTTGTCACACAAGAACCAGCATCCTCAGAATTAATGGCAGAAGTAACCATATAGGCTAAAGCTGAAGGAGGGGAGCTTCAAAAAGAAGATGTTGTTACACAAGAACAAGCATCCCCAAGAGTGGTTGCATAATTTCTTATGTAGGTAGAGATTGCTGGAACTTTCATAGAAGAAGATGATGTTACACAAGAACCAGCATCTCCAAGAGTGGTTGCAAAAGTGCCTATTCAGGCAGAGACTGTTGAAACCTTGATAGAAGACACTGTTACAATCCTAGTGAAGAATGTTCAAGCTGAAACATCAGATGGCAAGGTATGCACTCAATTTTCCTAGAACTTTTTCAATATGGAATCTGATCATGAGGAAAATGCAAGAGATGAAAGAATCCAGGGGCTGATCAAAGAAATCTCACTGTTAAAAATGGAAGTGAATAAATGGAAGAGACAGGTGGATAAGTATCAAGAAGGAATGATCCCCCTCGTTGATCATGAAAAGACTATCAGAGAACTGAGGTAGAAATTGGCAGAAGATTTAATGTTCTAGAAATTATGATGGGAAGAGATACAGAAAGAATTGAAGGAGATGAAAAAGTTCAAATCTATGCAGGTGGAGAAGGACCGATTGTATACTCTTTCCCAAGAATTGTTAAGAACTATAGCGCCATATCCTTCTTACCCTGTATTTTTGTTTGAACAATTTATTTGGTTTAAATTGAAAGTAGTAAAGGAGGGGAGACCTTATGAAATGGAAACCTCATCCCAATTTCTGGAAAATTTTATGGAAAGTAATTTTGTTGAGCAGAACCTGCTCTGTGAACTTCACCTACATGAAATGGCTTGTCCCTTGGACCACCATTCTAACCCTGCCCCTTACCTTGGAGATGTTCAGCTAAGATATTTTTCCTCCTTTGTTAGCAATCATGTGCAGTGGAAAAGATCTTTCCAGACCTACTCTCACAATGAGGCCAGCACTAATCTTTGGGTTCGAAGTGAGCCTCAATCCCCTCGCCTTCTCCTTGCTCTGCAATGACAAAGGATTACATCTTCCATCAAGACCCAGCATATAGTTGAACTTCAAGAAAGGGTCATCTCCAAGTGTGTTGGCCAAATTACCATGCAACAACAATCAGCTTTGTAAGGCAGTAAGCATACAGTGACAGGCTACCCCTTTATCACTGCAAAATAGGGACCCTTACTGTTTTAGAAACTTTAAACATACTCTTTCAAGGGTCAAAGGATATGTGGTCTGTATAAGGAAGTGTGGAGATAATTGGCTAGGACTCAAGTTCAAATTTCCTCTTATCTAGTGGTCAGCAAAACCATACAGGGAAGATTTCTTTTTGACAAAGGAAGAAGAAGAGCAGTGTTGGAGATATTGGGTTTCCTACAATGGATTTCTAGAAACACGACGATCACTTGAATTCCCTTATAACTTTTCCTCTCTCCATGAGAAGAGTACAAGGCTATATTCATATTCAGACTAATGGATATTGTTGCATAGGGACATGCAATAGGACAGTTGGGGGGAGATGTTGGGACCAGAAATGACCCCTTTTTTACCACACTTGATATACTCTTTTTGCCTTATCTTACCCTATTTTCATGCACCTAACATATGTTTTTCCTTCATTGGAGCCCTGATTCCTTATATATATGATTACTTATTGTTTTATCTTATTAATAATTATGATTGTAATAAACAGGGATTTACCTCTTGAATTATGCTAATAAGTGGGATTTTATGAAGATTATTCAAAGTGTGAAGGATATAGGTGCATCGGGTCAAGCAGATTCTAGAAAATATGAAAATCTATTGCCAGTTGTGCCCACAGACTCTATCATTGCAGGTGAAATGCAATCAAATATCATCATCCTACGCAAGCTGCAATAGCCAAGGCTACAATAGACTTAGCTCACCAGCGCACCATTATTCAAGGGTAGCTGCAACTGATGAAGTAATTCTTGATTTGGTTCTATTATTTCATTATTGGCTCATGCAACAAACTTCCTATATTCTTTGCTTCTATTTTTCCATAGCTGTAACAACACATTGTGATAGGGCAGCTTGAATATCGTATATCTTCATGGCTAGTGGATAGAAGTTATGAAGATTAATGTATAAATATTAGGGAGTATGCAGAGCCAAGGGTTGGAAAATAATTGATCATATTGTATAAGCTATGACAGAGACTGTACTTTCATTCCATCATCTAATATAAGGGGCAGGATTCTTCTGATTTCTGTGTTTTAACTTGTGGTTGTTTCCGGCGTCTCTGTTTGAAGGCTGGGCCTGCCTTCCTATAGATATTTCTGAGTTAATTAGGTATTTATATTCTATGTTGTGTGTTGTGTTTGGAAATTGAACCCAAGTGATAGAACAATTGCACTCACAAAATTGCTAATCAAACATGCAAATTTACACACAAAAGAGACTGAAATTGGAGCATAACACTAATCTGTATTGAATAAGTGTACAATAGACAACCTTATGAAGTCATAGGCTGATGAAATATATAATTACATGATATATTTGAATGCATAAGTATTCCATTCGAAATAGTCAAAAAGCAGGCTTACTAAATCTAGTCAAATCCCCCATAGGTGCATAAAGTAGTTTGCAAATCTACCTAGAGGATCACGAACTGGAAAAGTCAAGTAGGAAAGATAATAAGTGATGGAAATACAACTCATACATGCTTTTATTAGGAGAAAATAATGGAGGATGATGAGGGAAAAAAACAAGTCAACTACACCTAGTCTTACTTTCCCTTTTTCCATAAATCTCAATAAAGCAAGCAACTTAGCAGAAAAAGCAGATATGCACTAGGGAGGTTCTGGAATAAAGTAGATATGATAAATATGGATTCCAAGAGGTTTCCCAAGCACTCCATGACTCATTTTTAGCAATTTTGATTCTATGGCATGTGGAAGACAACTTGCATAGAGTGGAATATTGGAAACTAAGAAAATAAGACAAAAATGGATTAATTAATGTCTAAGGTAGGTAACTGTGGGTTGATTATTCTAACACCCCCGCTTAAGCCTGAATTTATGAGTAAATATCAGAAAACTATAGGTCCTAGCAACAAGGCTTAGTCACCCTTTACATACTGCACGTCCATTTAACCAAGGAAAGAGGCAAAAACCCAATGGGAAAATCCTCCCTTAAACATGTATAGTAAAACTAAATTTGAAAATCTTGTCATCAATCATGCTTCACAGCATGATCAGAAATCCCTAGCAGTGATTTGATATTTCTGAATGTCTTCTCACAAAAAACTTTGGTGAAGATGTCTGCTACTTGTTCTGAAGATGCACAAAAGAGTAGGTGAATGGTGCCATCATGCACAAGCTGTCTAATGTAGTGCATATGGATATCAATGTGTTTGGTTCTCTATCTCTGAATTGGCTCATTGTAGATTCAAATGGCACTCTAATTATCACAATATAGAATGGTTGAAAACTATGATTTGAAGCCACACTCACCAAGTATCCCCTGCAACCATAAACATTGAGTTGTTGCATTTACAACTCCTCTGTACTCTGCTTCTGTAGATGAGAGTGCTATGGCACTCTGTTTCTTACTTGACCAGCTAATTGGTCCTTCAGCAAGAATGAACACATACCATGATGTTTACTTTCGATCTGTGTTGTCACCTTCCCAGTCACTGTCAGTAAACCCAATCAAATCAAGATTAGATTTACCTTTGTGGAAGATCCCATGAGTTGTTGTTCCCTTAACAAAGTTAAGGATCCTTTTGGCTACTCTCCAATGGATATCATGAGGCTGATCCATGTATATTGAAGCCACACTTACTGCATAAAAAATATCAGTTCGAGTGTGTGTAAGGTACAGCAAACACCCAATCAACTGCCTATACAGTGTATTATTTACCATAGGAGAAAAACCTGCTTCTTCAAGCTTAACTCCTAAAAGGAAGGGAGTCTTGCTTGGCTTGCAATATTTCATGTTGAAATTGTTTAGAAAATATAAGGCATACTTGGACTGATGTACTTTTATTCCATGTTGGGATTGAGCAATTTTGAGACCCAAGAATTATCTCAACAACCCCAAATCAGTCATAGAAAATGCATGGTTCGTTGCATCCTTCAAGGAGGCAATTTCTTTCTTTGAACTTCCTGTAATCAGAAAATCATCCACATACAAGACAATAATCATCAAATAACCATGAATCAGCTTCAAATAAATATTAGGATCATCCTTGCATCGAACAAAACTCAATGATAGTAGAAAGACATCAATCTTGGCATACCAAGCCCTGGGGGCTTGCTTGAGCCCATACAATGATTTCTTTAAGCTGCACACAAAAGATGGATTAGAAACAAACCCTAGAGTCTACTTCATGTAAATCTGTTCAGTAATATCTCCATTTAGGAAAGCACACTTCACATCCATGTGATGTACCTCCCACTGCTTCGAAGCTGCAATGGCTAAGGCTAGCCTTATGGAGTCCATCTTTGCCACTGGTGCAAAGGTTTCATTGTATTCAATACCATGTACCTGTGAGTATCCCTTGGCTACCAATATTTCCTTATATTTCAAATTTTAACCATCAGCAGCAAACTTAGTTTTGAAAACCCACTTACATTGAACTAGCTTCCTCCTTAGGGGAAGATCAACCAATTCCCAAGTGTTGTTCTTCTGGAGTGAGCTGAATTCTTCTTTCATTGATTTTTTCCATATTGGATCATGTGTTGCATATTCATATGTCTGTGGGTCTGATTCAACCATCAGATAGCAATTCTCTGCAAACAAAGGGTCTTTCATACACAGGGCACTCTCAAACTGAGATCTAGTCCTCCTGGGATCACTAGGATTTCCAGCTAGTTCCCCAGCTGCATGAATGGTCTCTGCTGCCCATTTTGGTCTTGTAGGAATGTCAAGATATGCAATTAAATCATCATTACCATACATATCAGAATAAGCAAACTCATTTGTCTCTTCACTTACATTCAATGGTTCTGGTGGTGAAGAAGACTCTCCAACTTCAACTGCTGTTAAAGGTTCTTCTTGGAACTAAACACTCCTTTCAATAAAGGATTTGTTTGTGCTCAAGTTTATCATCTTGTACCCTTTTGAATCTTTAGAATACCCAAAAAATAGGCATTATTGGCTTTGGGGCTGCAAATCCTTTCTCTTTTCAGTTGGAATTCTAGCCCAAGCCTTTGAGCCAAAAATCCTGAAATGGGTCACATCTGGCTTGTGCCCACTCCAAGCTTCGAAAGGAGTCATACCATAAAGTTGTTTATGAGGCTCCCTATTATGGATATAAGATGAAAAGTTTATAATCTCGGCCCAAAAATTTGGTGGCAAAGTCTTAGACTCCATCATACAGGTTGCCATCTCCTTCAGTGATTTGTTCTTTCTCTCAGCAACACCATTTTGTTGTGGTGTGTAAGGGATTGAATGTTGCATCTGAATACCTGCATCTTCACAATATTGAATGAACTCAGACTTGACATACTCACCACCATTGTTAGATCTAAGGATATTGAGTCTCCTCCCAGACTAGTTTTCAACCAAATCCTTAAAGACTTTGAAGAGGCCAAAAACTTCAGACTTATGCTCGGGAAGTAAGCCCAACAATACCTAGAAAAATCATCTATGAAGGTCAATGCATATTTGGCTTGACTCATTGAATGTGAGGAAATGGACCAGAAACATCACTGTAGATCAACTCAAGAGGTGCAGAGGTTCTCTCATGACTAGCTCTCTCAAATTTATGCTCTAGGTGTTTTCCTAGGATACAACCTTGACAGACTCCCTTGGAAAATTTAATCTTTGGTAACCCTATGACCATTTATTTTTCACTTAGATCAGAAAGATACTTATAGTTAAGATGGTAAAATATTTCATGCCAAAGATTGCTTGCCTCATTAGCATGAATCATAAGAGCAGAGCGGTTTGAGTAGGGTAGAAAATGTGAAAACATGTATACCTTCGAAGTGTGATCTACAACTCCTTTTACAATGACTTTACAATTCAAGATCTCTGTGATATCAACATCATAAGGGGAGAATATGACCTTCTATAGAGAACCTGTGTGGGTCATCTGGTACACTAACAAGAGGTTAGAGGCAAGACCTGGAACATACAATACATTACTGAACTTACCATGGTCAAGATCAATCCTTCCTTTCCCCAAACTGTTAGTGAGAGAGTCATCTCCCAGCACTATTGGTGGACCTTTCGACATGTCAAGAGAGGATAATGCCTCCTTGGTTGAAATAATATGTCTTGAAGCTCCAAATTCTTTGATGAAGCTAGGTGAGTGTGATGTGCCAACAACCAAAGCATGTACTCTCTCTCTGTCCTCTGAATTTGATCCTCCTTCCCTCTTCTTTGAGAAACCAGGAAGGGAGATGTTATTCTTCTCCAGGAGTTGGGTCAACATGTAAATTTGCTTCTTCATGCAAAAGCTTTTAGGATGATATCCCTTACTGCAATATGCACACTTGCTCATTTATCCTTTGTTCTTCTTTTTCTGGAAGTTATTCTTGGATCCTTGGGGCTCCTCTTGAGACTTGTTCTTGTCTCTCTTTTGCTTAGGTGGCTTCTTAGCTTTCTTCTTTCCTTTTGAATCCACCCTCGAATCTCCAGCAACCAAAGCTTGGTCTTTGGAAGGTTTAATGGTGCTCATCATCACCAGTATATCTTGTTCTCGTGTGAGGAATTCCATGAACTCTGTAAGCTTAGGAATCTTCCAGGCTCGAGCTGTCAACTTTGTGGCATGGAAGGTCGAAACAAACACTGAATGGTCAGGACCAAGCTTCAAGAGTACGACCAAAACTTGTTTCTCTTCCTTCTTTTCAATTCCACACTGTTTTAGCTGCAAAACAAGGGATTTAAACTTGGAAAATAGAGTTGCAGGGATTTGAAGTTGCTGGGACTCAAAGAGATCAATTCATTTTCAATTTGATGTCCTCTCATCTCATATTTCTTACCAAAAATATCTACAAGATTCTCCCACACTTCATTAGGTGATGTCAATCCATCAAGATGGAAAAGGAGGTCTCTGGATATGCTCAGACACAAGAGACCATAGGCCTCATCCCTCCTGTTGTGCCATTTAATTTTCTCTGCAGCTAAATTGGGCTCTGCCTTAGTTTCCATAGTCACCCTCTAGATACCTTTTTCTCTCAACAGTATCTCCATCTCTGCTTTCCATTCAAAGAAATTAAATGGAGTCAAGATGATCTTCTGAGATTGATCCATAGCTCAAAAACTATGCCCTTTAGTCAGCAGAATGCTCCCAATCAAGATGTAGAACCTAAAATAGAAATATGGAAGGAGATAAATTGATCTACAAAGGCTTTGATACCATGTGGAAATTGAACCCAAGTGATAGAAAAATTGCACTCACAAAATTGCTAATCAAGCATGCAAATTTACACACAAAGGAGACTGAAATTGGAGCATAACACTAATATATATTGAATAAGTGTACAATATCCAACCTTATGAAGTCATAGGCTACTGGAATATATAATTACATGAGAGATTTGAATGCATAAGGATGCCATTTGAAATAGTCAAAAAGTAGGCTTACTAAATCTAGTCAAATCCCCCATAGGTGCATAAAGCAGTTTCCAAATCTACCTAGAGGCTCACGAATTGGAAAAGTCAAGTAGGAAAGCTAATAAGTGATGGAAAGACAACTCATACATGCTTTTATTAGGAGAAAAGAATGGAGGATGATGAGGGAAAAAAACAAGGCAACTACAAGTAGTCTTACTTTTCCTTTTGCCATAAATTTCAATAAAGCAGGCAACTTAGCAAAAAAAATAGATATGCGCTAGGGAGGATCTGGAATAAAGCATATATGCTAAATATGGATTCCATGAGGTTTCCAAAGCACTCCATGACTCAATTTTAGCATTTTTGACTTCTATGGCATGTGGAAGACAACTTGCATAGAGTGGAATATTGGAAACTAGGCAAATAAGACACAAATGGATTAAGTAATGTCCAAGGTAGGTAACTATGGGTTGATTATTCTAACAGTGTGGATGTTACAGTAGATGTATTCTTTTGTAAAAGTTGCAACAGTAATGAATTATTGTGTGTTTCCTCAATTGATCAGAAATTGCATTTCTTGTAAGTTGCAACAGAGTGGTGTGACAGTCGACTGTGTAGACTAATTTTCCTTATGCACTTGTGTGGTAGCTGTAATAGCCGAGCTCGTCCCTAGTTTCTTTCAATTGCTATATTTCTTGAGTTTCGCTAATTCAATCCATTCACAGTTATAATTGTTGAGTTCAATTTCTGCATTCCTGATTTCTAAATCAAGTTGGATTGAGATAGTTATAATGGATCTTCAAATGGCTGGGTAATTTAGGATTTAACTTTCTGCAAAAGTAAATCTAGATGTTTATTTTATGAATCTTTTATTTCTAGATCAAGGTTTTAAGAAGGTATGTGTGATTCTACATTCTTAAGAAGGTAAATTAGATTAAGTTAATCATGGGAAGTGTTGGGCTTAATAGAAAGGTAGGATAGTTTATTCAATGGTATTAGATACTTATATTTTGAGGTAGGATAGTTTATTCAACAGTATCAGTATCTACCAGTGAATCTATCTTGTGAGTTTATATTTTCATGTGTCAACCTGGTTATTGTTTTTTTTATTGAGTACGAGAAGTTTCATTTGGTTCAGGGGACATAAGTAGGGTTGAATTTCTCTACGTATTCAAAGACAGTAAAAAAATTATGTTTTGAATATTGGTCATGTTATCATGTTGATACAAATTTTAAATGTTTAAATGCATTATGAAGATTATGGTTGTGAGTGTTTAGGGTGCAAGGCTTCAGGACTATAATTATGTACCCAATCAAGGGTTTTAAGCTTCCCCTAATGCTGTGAATATGCGTTTAATGAATTGAAATGTAAGTAGAGTATACATGCATATTACGTTCTTCATTTTGATTCCAATGTTTAATGATTAAGTTGTGATGACTTGGTGGTTTTGGAACTGAGTTGGGAATGGTCATTATAGGTGCATTTTTTATTCTCTACATCTTGGTTCAATAAAAAATATTTTTCAAAATATCATATCATGTTGACTATTTGATTAAGAGGAATATTATGGCATGGTGATGTTTGATGAACTCAAATGTCATTGTTTAAGGAGTTATACAATTGATAGTGTTCAAGTATCTATGTTCGTGTATTTTTCTGAATACAAAAATAACTATGTAGTTGTCATCTACTTATACGTTTCTCCCATTTATGAACTAATCTTGCTCTATTACTATACTTGATACATGATATTACTTCTCCAACTCATATATTTAGTATGTTTTCCTTAAATCTCCTTTAACTTTAACCTACCCTACATCAAGAATTATTCATGATGATGAATGCATGTTGATTTTGTTAGTTTTTAGAGAGGAATGAGTAGTTTGGAACATTTATTAGTACATTTTTGAATGTTGGGTTGCTATTTAAACAAGTCATGTTTTATTTTAAATGATGAGAATGTAGTAAATACCATGTATTGTTTGATATTTTGATTAGATATCATTGTAAAAGTTTAATGATTCAATGCATTTCATATTATGAGATTTCACGACAGGAATCCATGAAATCTAGTAGCAATAGAGGCCATAGGAACTAGGTTTTTTGGAAATAGGGAAGAAAGAAGAGGGTGAGATTTTATGTTCACTTTGATCCTGATTTGAGTGAGTTTTCTCAGCTATCTCAAACATGTCATCTTTTCTTGGGATCCCCTTCGGTACATCCTCCTTTTCCTCAGCCTCAACCTCCATTGAAACCTCATTCAAGTATATTTGAGATGCCTCTAGACCCTCTTGTGCACAATGAGGGGTAGGACCTCAAGCCCCCTTCTCCTCAAGGCCACGTGACTGGTTGGGGACCCTCTATCTTGAAGCATTTCATTGATTCATCTGTTAGTATTGTATCCTCTGGAAACAAACCAAAATCACCTCGTCATCTTGAAGTTAAACCTCATGTTAAGAATCCCAATGACCCAAAACAACCATGCAATGAAATCCCATGCCCTATTAATGTAAAATATAAAGAAATATTTGGGACCTTTGTTGCAAAGTCTAGTGGGCATAATGATGGGAGTTCGCATTAGGTTACTTCCAATCTTGATATTTCATTTCAAGATTTGCATCTTGAAATTTCTTGAGGCTTATTTATATTTGCATATGTTATTGTGGTTCAAATATACATATATGCACATTAATGTTTTGGACATATTTGGTTTTGTGGTTGGTTATTTGCGTGTATATGTTTTGTGATTGTGATATGTAATCTCTCATTGGTTTACTACCAAGCTCAATGAGATCTGTTCTCAAGGCATACTCTATGGTACTTCATGATATTGTTTATATTTTCATACATGTTTTGACTTGGAAACAACCTTCCATATTTATAAGAATATTTTGATTATTTTTTGTAAAAAGACACAAAACATTTAGAGGTGTTTGTAGTAGGGATTTCTCCCTTGCTACAGGGTAGGAATGGCTACCTTCCATCTATAGGAAGGAAGGGTAGGGCTCCTGATGGTAATGCAAGAAAAACGAAACTAGAATGAAGCAAATAACAAAAAGGAAAGAGATGGAAACCCTGCACACAAGGTTAGATTCCTGCAAACACTTGTTAGAACATGAAATAAACCTGCAAGCAAACTGAGTTAGACAAAAACTAAAATGAAAATGACATTAAACAAAAGATTATACCTCTTGGTGGAAATGGGCCACCATTCCCTAGCTTGGAGAAGCACCTCTCTCTTGGCAATGGGAGAGCTATGGCTCAAAGGGAAAATGGATGAGAGGGAGTGTGGGTGGCTTGAGAGGCAAATGGTCTGAAGGCATCCACTCAGGCAGCATAACAGTATGCAAGGGAGGAATGTTTTGAGAGTGACCCCCACCCCTCTATTTATAGCTTTTTTAGTGTTCTAAGCCCCTGGTCAAGGCTTTAGCCCCTTTCGCTCAATCTTTATCTCCTTTTAGGGTTTTAGGCTCCTTTGAGGGGTTTTAGCTCCTTTTGGAGGCTTTAGACCCCATGAGAGCTATTTAGGCTCTTTTTAGGGGTTTTTAAGCCCTTTTTCATGTTTTTAAGCCTTCTTGAGGGTGTGGGGGTCAAATGGGATCAAATGAGGGTCATGCATGGGTGTCCTTGGGTGGTGTAGGCCATGTAGAGTTGAGTGAGGGATTTTTTGAGTTAACAGATTTCCCCCTAATGTGTGAGGATAGGAGCTCATCGTATGGCCGACGGACATCATAGGATTTTCTACAGAGAGGTGGTGCTTCCTAGGCTGGGGCATGGTGGCTTTTGGTTTTTGTATTATTATGGTTCCCATCAATGGGTGAGATACAAATAATGTGTGCCATGTATATGGACGAGATGGGCATTCCCATGCTCATAACAATGTCAAAAGAATAATGTGATCTATGCTCTATAATATAAGAGTCAATCATGTACAACTAATGATACATAGTGGTTGCCTCAATGAGAGGCTGAATACAATATTGATTTGAAGAACTGCTACATTGGACCCATGGCATTCTCATGGAATGCTATATCTTCGTGATTGATAGCATGCTGGATCTGGAATGGTACATAGCTGTACGGACTCATTGATTGAGTGTCAGAGTCTCTGTGGTACATGTATGCTGCATCAATCATAAATCTATATAGAAGCATTGTTGGGGCTTCTGAACACTATCTCCAACGCAACCCAGAAATCACAACGGACATAAACTTGTTTAGGTCCCTCAAATAGACTCATCAATATGCTAGAGTCAAGTGACATCCGGGGTCTTTGACCAAATACTACATGGACCAATACCCTGTATGAATCTCAATGGTGTGATGATGTAGTTGGAGTCAAGCACATGAGAAACAACCATCCCAAGAGGCACTAAGGACTCCTCTCAAGTGGTACAAGGAACTCATAAATGAGGTTAATGAGACCAAGATATAGGGACCTTTGGCTCTATCCTCTGGAATATGTGTGTTGTCATCGACAAAGGGAGACCTGCCCTAGGTCAAGGAAATGGTGTTTCCTTGACCAGAATCACGAGGGAGTTAACCAAAATATGTGAGACAATCTAAGGACTAACCCACTGAATGGGGGTGGGGGGGAAGGGAAAGAGTTGACCAGGGGCAAAGGGAGTGTAGTAGACTCAAAATTCCTTTGTTCAGAGTATGATGGTAGGGCAGACCAAGCAGCAAACGAAACATACTCATGGGAATGGGATCATAGTTGTAATACCGGGAATGTCACTACAGATGGGAAATACTTGGGGGAGGTAGACATTTTTGATATTGATGGGATCCAAGGAAGACACATTGTAGAGTACTCTGAACAAAGGTGACCCAAAATGGGAATGCTACCAAACTATTTTCTATGGGGTGGTGTCTAGAGACACCATTGTGGTACGATCTCATGGATTTTTGGTGATCCCAAGAAAGTAAATGCTCGATGGTGCTTTCAATTTTAGAGAGTATGAAAGCATGAAGAAGACTCCAATGGGGGCTCTTTTTTGTTGGTAGTCTCCTTTGCCTGAAAAAGGATAAAAGTATACACAGGAGAGCTCACCCATCCTTTTTTATGGGATGGGAGACTTCTTTACTGTTGGTAGTCCAGTCAGGCCGAAAAAGGTTAAACCTATACTGACTAGATGGTCATTTAGATACTTTTATGAGCATGAACAAAACCAAGTTTGCTCGGCAATATTTTCTTGCTGAGAAGGATGGAAAAGAGCTTAAGGACAACCCGTGGTGAGATTTTTCGTAAAGTTTGGCCCCTCTACCTGAGGAAGCATAAAAGTATGCAGAGGGGAATGGTCTTGGCTTGAATATGACAAGGTGGTCCTTTTTATTTGATGGTCTACATAGTCCGCAAAAGGAGATAAACGAGATGATGTAGACGCCCTTTCTTATACTTTAACGAGCGGGAAAGGAAGCAGCTGCTCTCGGCAATATTTTCATTCTTTCAGGAGTCAGAAAAGAGCTTAAAAGAAACTCTAGTAGGGTCAACCGATTGTGGTGGCATAGGTGGTGCCCCATGTTGGGACGGTGGGCAGTGGTCCAAAGGTCATCTGCGCAGTATGGACAGAGCAGATGGCTCTTAAACATACCAATACATGCATAGGATAGATCACGACAGAGGCATGCAATTCGATGCAAAAGAGGCACGCAAGTCGAGGTCACTCTCGGATAGAGGTCAGGAGAGTTGTGTGTGACTTGTGGAGGACAGACTTGACTACATGTGATGTGATTGCAAGCCTGGAGGTATTTATCTGCCAAATACATGCAAAGGAAATGATTCATCTTCCGGACGATGGTCTGGATATCTGCATAAGGTGCAGTGGACGGAGTAGATAGCTATGTGTTAAAATAAAAATCATGTTCCTTACGGGTGGTGGCCTGAGAACCTGCATGAGTAGCGGTAGGCAAGTGTGATGCAAGTACAAGTCCGTAGACACTTGCATCACCATGATGTGGCTCGTGAATCGAGGTAAATTCTAGGGAGTGGTCCCGAAATTTGTTTGTTAAACATGAGACGATGGTCTCATAAGGAGATAGAGGGAGGAATTTTGAAACTAATGGCATGAACGATGTCTCAAACGGACTCCATATGGTCCTGTTGTGTTGAACGGGAGAAATTAGGTCAAATAGGGCCTATATAAGGGTGGGGACCACTTTGTGAAGTGTCATTGTCACTGTTCACTATAGAGTTGGAGAGGTGGGCCCTAGATTTTCTTTTGCTGATTTCTCCTGTTCCGACCAGTGGTTTTGAGTTCCGCGACTTGTAGGTAAGATCTCTTGCCAAATATCTTCTTTTTGGTGGTTTACATTCTACATTTGGTCACCCAGAGATCCTCCATGAACCTGCTGGGGTTTCATGGAGCCAAGTAGCACCTTTCAAGGGAAAAAGAGTGACCTGGTCACACTTGTGGGGCATTTTTGAGTGACCTGGTCGCTCATTTTGCCCAAACAAGTGTGACTTGGCCTCTAGGTGACATTTTTTGATGAGAGCAGTGGATGACATCTGTGTTTTTCTTATGCAGGATAGTTGAGATTAAGTGGTGGGAGAGAGACTATAAATACTTTCAAAAGGAATCATTGTGGGACGAGAATGTGCATGATACACTGGCCCATTGTGGTTTACTGAAGTTCATGAGGATACCCTTTATGAAGAGCTTGCATTTATTGCTACAAACATTGGTGAGATTTTGGGATATTGGGGAGGAGTCCTTCCTCTTCCAGGGCCAACATATTGAGATCATGCTGGTGCATGTGTACTTCTTGACTGGGCTCCCTATGTTGGGATTTATTAGTGACTTGGCATCGGTGATGTCTTGATCGGAGAAATTGAAGGATCTATGTGATAATCACTAGTACGCTACTGCATATGTGCGTGGCTCATACATATTGATGTGTGACCTTGAGGACCTATCAACACGGGAGATGGTGAAATCACTGCTGCATATCTTGGGTTCCATAGGGAGACACAAGATATCTGGAGGCTAGATGCAGTTGGTAGAGAATGCGTTGGGGGGAATGTACTATGGGTGGGCCCAAATGTATCTTCAGGGTATTCGGTGTCAGTTGAACAATGTGAAGGCATCTGGGATAGGATTTTTCTTTGGCTCCTTTCTATGTGCTTTATTTTTTGAGAAAGTTCCTACTCTGCATCCACACTAGGCCGTGCAGGATAGTGGTCCATGGGAGCCGCGGATGCACAGGTGGTGCCAGATGATGGTACGAGAGGGTGGCAGCATAGTAAGCTGCTTTTTCCCTAAGGAGCTATTGGAGAAATGGCGTCAGCTTCCAGTGGTCATTGAAGAGTACCCGTATGTGGGTATGAACTATCATAGGGACCCTAAGATGCCCCAACCTATAGGCAGGCATGGGGACCAGCTGTTATGTATGTGTGATGTCTTTAAATTCATCTTTATATATAGTGTAGTTGAGCTGGTTGATAGTTGTATGTTTATATGTGTAGACTGATGGTGTCCTTATTTTTGTATGTAGATATTGTTCCCTGCCTACCACCCAGATATTAGAGGCGAGTGGTTGCTATGGAACCTATAGCGGTTCTTGTGGGGAGCCCTTGTAGGTGATGGCGGGAGGTGGATGAGTTTCTACCGCATCTATAGTGACTTGTTGATGGGATCTCTGATGATGGCTGGCAACTTTTGAACAATGATCTGATTACTTCCATTCATAGTTTTCCTNGGGATGAGTTTCTACCGCATCTATAGTGACTTGTTGATGGGATCTCTGATGATGGCTGGCAACTTTTGAACAATGATCTGATTACTTCCATTCATAGTTTTCCTCCATGGTGGACCTTCTATGATGAGGAGGGTGGCGAGAGGCGATCTTCCTACAGATGACGAGTCTTCTGAGGGATATGATGATACTGAGCTAGATGATGAGTTTGAGTCAGATTAGCAGCCTAGTGGGGCTGCCCCTAGTGCGTTGGTGCACATAGGATTTTCTGCATCACTATGTATATTCAGCTGAGAAAGCATATGTGGCTTCTCATTTTGTACTGGACATATTTTGGACATGCGACTTATCTATCTATATATATTTTTTATGCATGTGGATGAGATTTTTATGGTTTTATATGCGATTATTTTTATGATAATATGAGATGCAATTCCTAGATGATGTATTGTTACACTTGTGTGTGTATTTTTTATATGATTATGCATGATGTTATGGTTGTATGTTTCCTATATGCTATTATGAATGTGCCAATTTAGAATGTCATTAGCCATTCAATCTACTACACTATTGAGGTTTCTGGGAACATGTGTGAATGTGATGGACTCAAATGTTCTAACCATCTGTTTAGTGCGCAGGAATTTTCTAAAGAGGTAGGGATCACATACCCAGTAGTAGTTGTTCAACTGAGAAACAAGCAACTGGGAGTCTAAGAAGTCATTAAGATGGTGAACGCCTAACTGGAGAGCTGCGGCCAAAAGGCCATTGACACCATCATACTCAGCATGGTTGTTGGTCGCACTACCCATGCATATTTTGTCGATATGGATCAACTCGTGTGACGAGGAGTAGATAAACCATGCAGTCGAGGTGAGGTTTGGAGACCATCTTCTTGCTCCATCAGCAAATCCGATGTACCGATCCGAGTTAGGATCCATCTGGAGCAATGAGGGGAAACAATACATAAGACTCACTTTTTAAAAATGTGTAAAACAAAAAGGGAAAGACTATAATACAAGCTATACTACCATCACTCAAAGAGGTGATGTTAGAGGGAAAGTGGTTTGTAATTTCAAGGTATCAGCGGTCATTCCTTTGTGTGACATGATGAACCCGAGGAGATGGTCCGTTGCGTCATAGAAAACACACTTTAAAGGGTTCAAGTGGATTTCGTACTTGCGAAATCATAGGAAGGCTTGCCGCAAGTCGTCTATGTGTTGTGCTTGCTTATGTGACCGCACAATGAGGTTGTCAAGATAAACCAACATTATGTGAATGAGGTTGCGGAAACAGTGTGTCATGGTGCGCTGGAAGGTGGCTCTAGCATTTTTCAGGCCAAAGGGCATGACTCAATATGCGAATGTGCCCCATGGGGCTATGAATGCAGTCTTATAATAGTCTTATTTCCATATCTGGATTTGGTTATATCCGGAAAATCCATCCATGAAGGAAAAGACCTCATGTCCGGCGCATGCATCTATAATCTAGTCGATGAAGGGTGTTGGGAAGTTGTCTTTGGGACATGCCACATTTAGATCATGGAATTCTATGCAAACGTAGATGGTACCCTATTTTTTATTCACGGGAATAGGATTAGAAACCCAAGTGGTGTACATAATGGGGTAAATGAATCCGGCTGTGTGCAGCTTCTCTATCTCGGCTTTGATCGCGACCACTTTGGAAGGATGGATGGTTGTTGTTTTTTGCATATGGTAGCCACATCGTGCCATGTGTCGATGTGGTGTTCCACAATGGATGGATCCAACCGGGGCATTTTAGTGTAAGACCAGGAAAATATGTCGCAGAATTCTTGCAAGAGAGCTTTGAAGGAAGCGACTTCTTCCAGGGAGCAGGATGACCCCAACATAGTTTCTTCAACAACCTCAGGATTGGTTGAGATGTTTATTTTGATGGTTGGCAAGATGTTAGCCATGTTCCCTTCTTTGAAGGATTCTGGTGCTGGAATGGGGTTTTTGAGCCAGTCGACTTTCTCATGAATGAAATTTTTGGTTTCCATGAAAAACTGGTTAGACTGTGACACAAGTTCTTCAGGGACGAATAACAGGCGATGGTGCATGTCGTCCCATGGGTATTCCAAGTTAGTTAAGGCTTCAAGTATCTCCTCATCATTATGGAAGAAACGAAGAGAAAGGTCTAATGGACCGTTGTTGGTGGTGGAGACAAGAGGGTCAATAGAACTGGACATCATGTAAATGGACATGGTGTCCAAAGAAGGAGGTGGGGGGTGAACTTATTCGATCAGGGTGATATTAGATTCAAGGGAATGTTGTCAAAGGTCAACTAAAGCCATTTGGAACTCAGACAAGTCTTGGCAATGGTGAGAATAGTGTCCATACAATCCGCAGAGGGCATAAGCATGGTTTTTTGTCAATGACTTGTTTCTCACTATTGGCACCCTTGGAATTTCAACATGGGGAGGTTTTTCGGTTGTTGTTGATGTAATTGTAAATTCAGAATGTATTCACTTTTATTTCTTATGTATTGTACCCCGATGTTTATTTTGGGATGTGTCTGTAATGTATTTGAGTAATGTCATGCCCTGATGTTCTGATCGAGAGTTTCTATAATGTAATCAAGTCATGTCAAGTCAATGTGGGTAACCCTCCTATTATTCAAGGGTTAAAGTCCCCGCAGTTTCGGGGCACTAGGGTTGTTAGAATCACCTAGTGAAGTTGGCCCTAGTAGGGTTTAGTCAAGTCAAGAATTAGTATAAATATAGAGCTAGCCTCTCTATTTATCACACACTCACTCACACTCAGTTGTATCACATAGATGAGGAGGAAGAAAACACTGGGCTTAGGAAGAAAGAAGGTTACTGTTGTCAGGAGATCATCTTACTGTTTTGGGTTTTACTTTTGGTGCTGATTCTACCTCTGAGGAAGTTGCGGGGTTTTCTCCATTTATGGTTTCCCCGAGGAAAAACACTATGTTCATTGTCTCTTGTATTTGATTTTTGTGCTTGTTATTCTCTCAGTTAAAGATCCTAATATGATGCTAGCTTAATGTTAAAATTCTAACATGGTATCAGAGCTAACCTGAGAAGAAGACATTGTGCAGCTGCGAGAACTAGGGCTTCCTACTTTGTGGATCTCTCTCCACATATTTTCAGCAAAATAAGGTTGTATTAACTCTCCTCCCTAGGGCGCATCTTTCTGTCGAAGCAGAATCCAATTCTGAGGTTTTTCAGTTTTGGACCCGACACTGCTGCCGAAAATTAAGGATTTTCACAGAAGTGGAATTTTTCAGTGAACCTAGCCTAGATTGATCTCCTCCTAAAAATTGAATTTTAGAGATCAAGATCAAAGCATTTGGTTGGACAAAAATATGGAAAAGCAAAACCCTAATATGCTCCTGAACTAGCACTGCAGAATTTCAGCTCCAAATCCAGATCCGACATCTTGACCTAGTAAGATCTAAATATTTTGTATTTCCATTTGAGGTTCTTAGTTAAGATGTCTCATCATACCAAGCTTTATTAAAATCTTGAGGGAGCTGATAACTTCTAAGCCTTGAAGTATAGGATCTCCCTGTTTCTAGAAGAAAATGAGTTGGACTCCTATATCAGTTAGGAGGTTCCAGTTTCAGAGGGAGATGAGGCTAAGGCCTTACATAAGAAGAAGTTGGTTATGGAAAAGAGGATTATTGCTGATTCAATCAAGGATCACCTCATACCATAGGTGTCCTCCCTCAAGACACCTAAAGCTATGTTTGTTTCCCTAACCAAACTGTTTGAAGGGAAGAACATCAACCGGAAGATGACTCTAAGGAACAAGTTGAAGAATGTAAAGATCCAGAATGAGGAGACCATCCAATAATACTTCACAAGCATCTCCTAGATCAAAGAAAAATTGGAAGCAGTAGATGAAGAAGTGGAGAATGCAGAAATTGTGATGACAACCTTGAATGGTCTCCCTAGGTCATGGGATTCTTTCATCCAAGGAATCTGTGCTAGGAAGAAATTAATCAAGTTCAGTAGACTGTGGGAAGAATTTTCTCAAGAAGAAGCTTGAATAGCAGATCGAGAAGAAAAGATGGGAAGTGAATATCAAGATCTCACAATACACTCCAAGAAAGGAAGAAGGGAAAATCATCATCACCAAGGTAAGCATTCTCATCAGAAAAATCCATCCAAACTCAGATGTTATACATGCGATGAAATAGGAAACTTTGCTAGAAATTGTCCCATGAATAAGAATGGATCTAAGAAGAAAAAGAACTCCAAAAGAAGGCATCATGCTCACACTGCTGAGGATGATGATCCTCCTAGGAAGAAAGTAAAACAAGAAAGTGAAGACTCTTCAAGTGAAGAAGAATATGTTTTGATCTCCGCTCTCATGGGAACTGTCACTCATGGAAGCAAAGATTGGCTTATTGACATTGGGGCTTCCAAACACATGACAGGTTTCAGGGAATGTTTTGAGAAAATATCCGAACATAATTCACCCCATAAGGTGAAACTTGGGGATGACTACCAATATCCCATAAAAGGTAGTGGTGAATCCTCCTACAAGATAGACTCTGGAAAGTCTATAAAAATGATGTATTGTTTGTACCAGGACTAAAGAAGAATCTTCTCTCCATATCGGCACTGGATGAAAAAGGCATGAGGGTTTCATTTGTAGATGGCCAAGTCCTCATGTGGTCAAGAGGAAATACTATTGACGATGCAATAGTAATTGGAGAACAAGAAGGAGGATTATACAAATTGAAGGGCCATCCATAACAATCTTTGGTCCATGACATAGTAGCGCCAAATGAACTTTGGCATAGAAGGCTTGCACATGTGCATGATAAAGCACTACCACTTGCAAGCAAAGTTGTTGAAGGTCTTCCAGAAATTTAAGCAAAACATGATGGAGTCTACAAAGGATGTGCGAAAGAAAAGAATACAAAGAAACATTTCCAAGTAGCGAGAGCAAGGCAAAAGGAATCTTGGGAATCATCCACTCCGATGTATGTGGACCAATGTCATCAAGTTCACTAAGTAGGTATGTATACTATGTTTCTTTTATTGATGAATTTTCTAGGAATACATGGATTTACTTCATGAAGAACAAAGATGAAGTTTTCAGCAAGTTCAAGGAATTGAAAGCCTTGATCGAGAACCACACAGAAAAGAAGATCAAGACTGTCACATACCCCAATTTTGCAAAAACAATTTTATATATTTCAATATTATTTGAGGACAATATGTTAAATTTTATGCTAAGTTGTAATTGATGAATCAGCAGGGTCAAGGATATTTAATGTAATTCTGAATATTTTATTTATAAATGAATAAAGGAGGAGACAACAACTTAGGAGAGTTGTTAAAAGAGTGTTTACTGGTCAAATTGGTGGAGGAGACTGGGTGGAGAGAAAACTGACATGTGGCAGCATCCTCAAACCACTTCCAACTATTGCAGGTGGCAACCTCCCTACATTTGGGGTCATGAGTCCCCAAGAAAGTGGAATCAGAGCAGGTGGCTCAATTAATGACAACTAACCCAAAAGACCTAGGAAATATTATAAAAATTCCCATTGAAGAGAGATGAGGCTGCTCATTATAGGGAAGTTATCATTCAGGTTGAATGAATGTACTTTAGAGAAATTCAATGGAAGGGAAATCTGGAAAGTGTTTGAGGGGATAACTGTTGATTGATCTAGTTGCAGCTTTTAAGCTGAAGATCATACTACTGAGAGCAGAGTAATTTAATGAGATTATAAACTAGTCAGTTGACAAAGGGTTCTACTATTTTCATTCTCCACCAGTTCTCAGCCAAGAAGACCAGGAACAGGCTCGGGGGTCCTGAGGAAGCGTTGTTTGAGCACTCTCCAGGAGATTGGTAGGGAGGAACAGCCTCCTAACACTATTATCCTCTGTCCTAACATGTTCTATGTTGTTTTATTTTACTGTGTTAGTTAAATAAATCTTAGTTTGACTGGTATAAGAATGTTAAAGTACAGTTTGTGAAATGTTAGAATTAGTATCCTTATTAGATTGTTATAGAAATGAAACTGGTTTAGGAAATAATGAAATAGAATGAAAATAATTTCTAGACTATGTTTTTCCACACCTAGAAACCAGGCCGTACTCTAGCACAGATAGAATGCTTTAAGTAGATAAGAGAATGAAAATAGTAGATAGGATTGTGTATCTATAGATAGTAGAATAATTTTATTTCAATGTTAAAATATTATGGAGGAAAAACAGTGTTATGATTTATTTCTATTTCTATGTTTTCAGTTAGTATAACTCAATGAAATGTAGCAATAAAAATACATTAGAGTTACAGTGATTACATACAGTTAAGTATATAAACAAGCTAATAACCACACAGTTTATCTTCTAACAATATCAACTAAATGAAAGATTAATATTTAATATGAACTAGATAGGGTTATATTAAAATTCCTTAATTTATAAAGAGTAAACAGAGTCACAGAGTTTATTTTCTATCCTTTCAAGAACTTTGAATAAATTCTATGTGATAGATTAGTAAATAAAAGCAATGTAAATATAAACAATAACTAGTATAAAACTAAATATCTACATATTTAGAAACTATTTTACATTTACCAGACATGCTTATACTTGTGAAGGAAAAACTGTAGGGTCGAAACCCTAAACAATTTATTAATCTATTATAAATTAAACTACCTAAGTTGTAATCCATTTACATTGATAATTATATAAATAAACGTTACAAGAGATTATAGTGTCTACTATAGATTGTTTACAGTCTTTCCTGAAAACAAATGTTTTTTTTAAACAAGCAAGATAAGTTACAGTTAACAAGTTAAAATACCACCACACACCTATAATAATCAAACCAAAATAGCAAGTAGCAGAACCTAAGTAATAATAAATTTAATAACATATTTTAGGCAAGGGTTTTATTTCCGGTAAAACCCTAGCTAGTATATTCTAGATAGGTAAGTTTAAAAATTATAAATTTCACATTACGATTGAGCTACAGTCTTTATATTAACAATATCTACTTACAAAAGATATCTTAGACAATAATTTTCTTCATTAACAGTCGAATCGGAAAAACCCTAAATTACACATAATCATAATTTACAAGATTACTGCAAAAACAAGACTAAGCTTGAAGTAAAATCCTTCTTAAAAACCCAATGAATTACATTATCAGGCCATAAGGCTGAAAACTTAACCAAATTAAAACACCCAGCTCAAGGTCAGAACTACCCAACATCATAGCAAGGGTTTGTAAACAAATTTGAACAAACAACTTATTAAAACCATGTATCTAACAAAGAAACCAGACAATCTTCCAAGCTCGGGGTTTGACCATTAATGACCCTATTTACAAGCAGGGTAAAAACCCATTCTTTGAACCCAGGGCTTACCGAATTGGAGCCATGAGTCCTCGAAGCCAACCAGCGTTATCTTCATCACTGAAGTTTAAAGCAGTCATGAGTCCCTGCATAGAGCACAATACTGTGCGTTAATACAAGCTCAAATCTCCATTTACAAACCTAACTGTATGGATATTTTTACCATCGAGCTATGCTTATAAAAAAATAACTGAGTGTAGTTACCTGCAAACAAGAAAAATATTCCGAGCATCGACGAAGCTGTTATCAGCTTAAGTATTTGAAGGAGAGAGGGATATAACCCTTACGTCGGCCCTGGAGTGGAGACGAGGTCAATAAGCTCAAGTTTGTAGAGTTGTGACGAGCCACAAGAAGAGTAGGGATAAAAACTATTGGCATGCCAAGAGATAAATACAAACAATAACCATTAGCATAGAAGGGTTCACAAGCTCGAAAATTGTAAGCCAAGACTGAGCATTGAACCCTCACAGCAATGAATATGGGCCACAGAGAAGCAAGACGGAGAACAGCCTCTAATGGCCGCCAAAGCAATCACACAGAGCAGCCCGAAGGCCAATGAAACCCTCAAAGACAATGACAAGAGAATAGGGTTTCCTGCCCTTAAAAGTCACTAATGCATGGATGAGAAGAATCCACGTGCCTCCAAATCTTTCAAATACGCTTGGGTTTGGTCTATAGTTATCTGCGTTCCCAATTATTCGAATTATTAATACAATGATTTAATAACCAACTATGTATATGGCTACGGAGTGCATATATAAATCATCCACCAATGATAATACAATATATATATCCTTTTTTATGATAGTTTCGAAGATTGAATGTTGTATAACAATGTTTACATAACATTGACCTTCGGGTAAGGTTATAACAACCTTGGCATTAGAACCTTACGAAGTAACTTTTAATATGGATACTATGCAAAATGATGATCAAATTTTCCCATATTATATTATAAACTTCATTATTTGTAACCGATGGTTTAAAGTAACTATAATATATGAAGTTTGACTACAAGAGTAAAAAGTGTCTAAAACATGACATTTAAACAATCACAAGGCTTGACCTTGGTATAAGCTCTCACAAATAATAGTTTGTATAATTAACTTGTCAACAATAATAATAGACTCTATCATTATTTGGCAAAGATAGTATGGGATTGTTTATTTATGTCTGTACTTAGCACAATATAAGAACCTGGGTCATATTACTTTTCACTTAGGGTAGACTTCAGATTAGAAGTTCTAGATAGAAAAGATCCACCATAGTAGTTATTATCAAATAGCAACTTGCAGTAAGTGAGGCAACATGATAATACTAAAGTTACAATGGAATAAACCTTGCTCCAGGTCTATAATTATTGGAATATATTTTACCTATGACTTAGACTTATGAAAATGATGGTAAATAGTATTCCATCATGAATCAATGCACTAAATTACAAACGACCAAACTTATAATGTCAAAGAGGTTTTCAGGTAGTAAGATTCCTACAGAATGCAAATAACCATCAGATTGGTACATTATAAAATAATATGGTAATGTATGTTATTACAATAGTACACGCAACAAGGCGATAATGTTAGGGTACATAGTGTACTCCCAAAGGACCGAACACCAAGAATAGCCACTTCACATAAACAGATCACAGATCAATACACCAATGTTTGTCACGTGGTTAAAACCCTCGAGAGGGAAACAGTCCACGGCCCCGGCCAAATAGCTACTTCGGAGCAATTTATTATGCAAAAGAAAGAAAGTTACATGAGCTTCTCATAATCGATCAACTAGCCAAGGACCCTCTATGCTCTTTAAATAGAGATCATAGACCAATCGGGTGTTAAGCCACGGATCAATGGTAGGTATGATCTAAGAGAAGTTGAACCGTCGGATCACTCTATGTCTAGAACAGAGCGTGACCATCAGATTAGAATATTTACAAATGCATGCTAATGCATACTAAAGAAACACACTTTTACCTAACGGATATATTACAGAAGTTGACCTTAACTAACTCCTAAGTGTCTAAATATCCTAACATCCCCCCTTAAGAACAACTTGGGATAGGATTGAAGTATTTACAAAAGTGACACTATTAGGAGAAGGAAGGAGGCATTAGAGCCTATAGATAATGTAAGTACTGAAGTTTATAACTTGTTAGTAAACATATTTACATACAAGCAACAAGTTGATAATTTCCGTAACTAGTAAGTTAGAGACAAAACATAAAACATTTACTCTATTGGAAATCATTACTATCAAGATTGATAGAAGTACTTTCATGAAATAAAAGACTTTCACTTTACCTCATGAGAGCTTGCTTTTAAATAGTGAGTTATTTACTAGCATTTAACATGCAACAGATATACTTTTTGCTACAGTATGAATTAAACCCCTACTTGATTGATCGTTACCTGTTAAACCTGTAAGAACCAACAGTCCATCTGTGTTAGCATAAATGCTAAGTAAGCCCAAGTTTCAAAGATAGATTTTCACCTACTTGCCAAAAAGTAAACTTATTAGTAAAACTGAAATAAAGTTATGTGCAGGTCAATCTCATATACTTTACAAAAATGAAAACTGTTTTAGTTAACGTAATATGAAAATGATTAATACTAAGTGTAAGACTATTTCATTTTCTGCTAACCACTAGTAGTTAGTAAACTGCGTATTCATACATTTTATGCTATCTTAAAAAATTTAAATTTTTGTGAAAATTTGGAGGTTTTGACATGTGGTATCAGAGCACAAGGTTCAAACACTAGGCCTTGATGAAGCGCAACTTGCTTTTATGAAACAATGAATTTAAATTATTTTTATTTTGCTGATGATTATTTTCTTTTAATGTTATTCAGCAGGGAAATTATTTTTGAAGTTTAACAACAGGTATGGAAAGACTGGAGGAATATGCGGAAGAGGAATCTCCCTTTACTGAACAAGAAAACTTAAAAAGAGACCCTATACAAGAGGACATAACGACTAATTCCTCAGAACTTTTACAAACAGTAAAAGACTTAAAATCTTAAATGGAATCTGTTAAACGAGAAAATGAAAGGATTCTGAGAGCTCAGGAGGAACTAAATCAGATCCTAACAGAAAGATTTCAAACTGAGGGAAGGGGTAAAAGAGCTGATTCAGAAGATATAAGTCACCAACATAAATATAAAAAGATTAAACAGACTAAAAATGAAAGCATCTCATCTTCAGAAGTATTTGGTGATCAACGTAATTTTCATTCCACTAGTGATAGTAGTGATAATCATTATACTAAAAAGAGAAAATATAAACCTTATGAGGAAATTTCTAGGGAGTTTAAAAAGATTAAACCACCAACATTCAATGGAGAAACTGAGAAGGGGGAGGAAGAGGAATCCTAGTTATCTGGGATGAAAAAGTACTTCTAGATTTACAACTATTCTAACCAATTAAAGGATAGAATGGCTGTCTACAATTTTTCAGGGAAGGCTGATATATGGTGGCAAGACTTAAAGAGAATGAAGGGAATAATAGAGAAGAATGTAAATTGGACTACCTTCAAGAAGTACTTTAAAAATAAATTTCTATCTGAGCAGTACTATGAAGAGAGAACAAAAGAATTCTATGAGCTTAAACTAGGTTCAATGATAGGATTGAGTATCACATCAAGGATAGGATTGAGTATGAAAATCCAAAAACTCTAGAAGAAGCTATGAGGAAAGCCAATTTCTGTTATGAACAGAATCGAAAGAAGGAGAGAATGGCCAACTAGAAGGCCAAAAAGAATAACAACCATTATGATCAAAATAATAAAGAGTTTGTACCCAACTCGAATTCTAATAATAAGGCCGAAAATTTTGCTAACAAGAATTTCCAAGGGAATAAGAATAATTCACCAAGCAATCAGAACAATTCAAAGGGTAAAGAGTCTGCTAATAATCATGGAAATTACACAAAGAAATTTGAATGCAAATAACCCATAAACTGTTGGGAGTGTAATGGCCCACATTATGCCTCAGTCTGTCCTAATCGGAAAAAGAATATCAGTAATATCCATACCATACAGGAGGAGATGACTGTTGGAGACCTAGCGAGGACTATGCCCAGAATCAATGCAACCTTGTAGAATAGAGAAGCAGACTATCAGACTTTCATGGTGGAAGTAGAAGGTACGATAAACCAAACCCCTATAGCTATTTTAATTGATCCAGGAGCTATTCTCAGTTATATTTCACCTAAATTGGTAGAAAAATGTAAGCCGCCTGTAGAAAAATTTGAAAATTCTTGGTTGGTTCAATTAGCTACTGGTGCAAAAATGAAGGTAACTTGTTTTGTAAAGAAATGTGCAGTATTTATGGATCAATTTGAAATAGTTGTAAAGCTTAATGTACTACCTCTTGGATCTTACGACATACTAATCGGTATGGATTGGTTAGAGCAACATAGGGTGATCTTAAACTGTTATGATAAAACCTTTATGTGTATAAATAATGATGGAAAATCAATAAGTGTAAAGGGAATCCCTAGAAAAACAACCATAAGGCATATTTATGCTTTATATCTTAAGAGAGTTGTTAGGAAGGGTTGTAAAGCTTATGAAGTAACAATAAATGATGAGGAAAATCTAAATAAAATAGACAAAATAAAACTGGAGGACATACTAGTTTTAATAGAGTATGCTGATGTATTTCTGGAAGAAATTCTGGGACTACCTCTGAAAAGGGAACTAGATTTTACCATTGAACTGGTACCTGGTGCAATACCTAGCTCAAAGGCCTCTTATCGAATGAACATACTTTAACTTAATGAACTAAAGGCACAATTAAAAGAACTTATTGACAAGAAGTATATTCGACCCAGTGTGTCTCCCTGGGGAACACCTGTCATCTTCATTAAGAAAAAGGACGGAACTATGCGACTTTGCATAGATTACCATCAGTTGAATAAGATGACTATTAAAAATAGATACCCATTGCCTCACATAGATGATCTATTTTATCAACTACATCGAGCCACAGTGTTTTCAAAAATTGATTCAAGGTCCTGATATCACCAAGTTAGGATTAAAGATAAAGACATATTTAAAACAGCTTTTAGGACTCGATATGGCCATTACGAATTTGTCGTCATGCCATTCGGGCTTACTAATGCCCCAACTATTTTTATGTGTTTAATGAACTATATTATGCATAAGTATCTATATAAGTTTGTGGTTGTGTTTATCAACGACATATTAATCTATTCGAAATCTGAAGAAGAACATAAAGAACATTTAAAAATTGTTTTGCAAGAGTTACGAGATCATTAACTCTTTGCAAAGTTTAGTAAATGTGATTTCTTTAAGGATAAAATTCAGTACTTTGGTCATGTGGTGACTAAGGAAGGGATTTCGGTGGATCCCAAAAAGATAAAGGTGATTGAATATTGGTTGGCTCCTAAGGATGTAACTGATGTTCAATCCTTCATGGGAATTACCAGTTATTACCGGAGGTTCATTGAAGGTTTTTCAAGAATTGCAAATCCAATAACTTCTTTGCAGAAGAAAGGAAAGAAATTTGATTGGAACCAGAAATGCGAGGATAGCTTTAAAAAGTTAAAAACTTTATTAACCAGCACACCTATTTTAGGAATAGTTGATCCAAATAAAGAATTTGTAGTATGTACTGACGCCTGTAATGATGGTTTAGGTGGAGTACTGACTCAAGAAGGGCATGTTATTGCTTATGAGTCTAGGAAATTAAAAAATCATGAAAATAATTATGCAACTTATGATCTAGAATTAGCTGTTGTTATACATGCTCTAAAGATGTGGCGTCATCACCTAATTGGAAAAAAATTTACTCTAATGACCGATAATAAAGGACTAAAATATATGTTAGATCATCCTAATCTAAATGCTAGACAAGCTAGGTGGCTATCTTTTCTAAGTGAGTATGATTTCGAAATTCAGCACATTAAAGGGAAAGAAAATAAATTTGTTGATGCATTAAGTAGAAATGCAAGGCTCAACTTTACAGTGGTTATCAGCAACTATACAATAGATCTAGATGAATAGCTTAAAGCAGGGGTAGAACAAGATGAAATTTACCAAAATTTACAAGCTAAAACGAAAGAAGATCCAACAGAAAGCTTAAGTAAAGGGTACAGTTTGAATGAAAAAGGATTTTTACTGTACAAAGACAGAATATATGTACCTAATGTACCTAAATTTAAGTTATTAATTTTAGATGAAATCCATAAAACTCCATACTCAGGCCATCTAGGTTATCAGAAGACTATAACTATGTCAAGAAAAGAATATTTTTGGCCAAACATGAAGACTGAACTGGTAGAATATATTGCTAGGTGTTTTGAATGTCAGCAGGTGAAAACTGAACATCAACACCCAGCTGGATTACTTCAGCCATTGCCCATTCCTAGCTGGAAATGGGAAATAATTAGCTTAGATTTTATTACTGGACTGCCTAAAAATCAGAATTTAAATGATTCTATAATGGTAGTAGTTGAAAAATTGAGTAAATAATCCCACTTTATACTTGTTAAAACTATGTATAAAGCTGCAAACATAGCTGATATCTTTCTAAAGAAAATTTTCCAACTGCATGGAATATCGAAAGTTATAATCTCAGATAGAGACCCTAAATTTACAGGTAACTTTTGGAAATATCTATTTAAAGGATTAAACACTACACTAAATTTTAGTACTTCGTTCCATCCTCAAACAGATGGGTAGACTGAAAGAGTAAACCAAGTACTGGAAGATTTACTAAGAATGTATGTGAAAGACCAGCCAGATAAATGGGAGGATTATTTGCATCTGGTAGAATTTGCTTATAATAATAATAATTATCAAGCATCAACTAGATTTAGTCCTTTCGAAATCTTGTAAGGAATGAAGTGTAACACTTCTATCTCTTGGAGTAATCTGGTGGATAGATTAGTATTAGGTCTTGAACTATTGAAGGAAATGGAAGAAATTGTAAAGTAGGTACTAGGTAATCTGAAAATTGCACAGGATCGACAGAAAAGTCAAGCAGACCTTAAAAGAAATCCAAAGGAGTTTCAGGTAGGTGAACATGTGTTCATCAAGGTGAGACCCAAAAAGAACTCTCTGAGGTTGGGTAGTTGTGCCAAACTAGCACCTCGTTACTGTGGTCCATTTGAAATACTGTCCAGGATTGGACAAGTAGCTTATCAATTAGCATTAACTCCGAATTTAAAAGTTCATAATGTTTTTCACATTTATGTATTAAAGAAATATGTTCATGATGCTACTCATGTTGTTAACTGGAATGATGTATAGGTGGAATCAGAAGGAGATTTTCTAGTGGAACCAGACTGTATCCTCAGGAGGAGGGAGATCACACTTCGAAATCGCACCATTGGTCAAGTGAAGGTGCAATGGAAGCACCTTAGTCCAGAGGAAGCCACCTGGGAATTAGAAAGTAATATGCGGGATGCATATCCAATTCTGTTCCAGGGGAATTCTGAGGACGAACAATAAATAACATCGAGGACAATGTTATGCTTTAAGGGCATACCCCAATTTTGCAAAAATAATTTTATATTATTTAATATTATTTGAGGAAAATATGTTAAATTTTATGCTAAGTTGTAATTGATGACTCAGCAGGGTCAAGGATATTTAATATAATTTTGAATATTTTATTTATAAATGAATAAAGGAGGAGACAACAGCTTAAGAGAGCTGTTAAAAGAGTGTTTAATGGTCAAATTGGTGGAGGAGACTAGGTGGAGAGCAAACTAACATAAGCCATCATCCTCAAACCACTCCCAATTGTTGCAGGTGGCAACCTCCCTACATTTGGGGTCATGATTCCCCAAGAAAGTGGAATCAGAGCAGGTGGCTCAATTAATGACAACTGTCCCAAAAGACCTAGGAAATCTTATAAAAATTCCCATTGAAGAGAGCTGAGGCTAATCATTCAGGTTGAATGAATGTACTTCAGAGAAATTCAATGGAAGGGAAATCTAGAAAGTGTTTGACGGGATAACTGCTAATTGAACTAGTTGCAGCTTTTAAGCTGAATATCATACTGCTGAGAGCAGAGTAATTTACTGAGATATTGAACTAGTCAGTTGATAAAGGGTTCTACTGTTTGCATTCTCCACCAATTCTCAGCCAAGAAGACCAGGAACAGGCTTGGGGGTCCTGAGGAAGCGTTGTTTGAGCGCTCTCCAGGAGATTGGTAGGGAGGAATGGCCTAACGCTGTTGTCGTCTATCCTAACAGGTTCTATGTTGTTTTATTTTACTGTGTTATTTAAATAAATCTTAGTTTGACTGGTATAAGAATGTTGAAGTACAGTTTGTGAAATGTTAGAATTAGTATCCTTATTAGATTGTTATAGAAATGAAACTGGTTTAGGAAATAATGAAATAGAATGAAAATAATTTCTAGACTGTGTTTTTCCACACCTGGAAACCAGACTGTACTCTAGCACAAATAGAATTCTTTAAGTAGATAAGAGAATGAAAATAGTAGATAGGATTGTGTATCTATAGATAGTAGAATAATTCTATTTCAATGTTAAAATATTATGGAGGAAAAATAGTGTTATGATTTATTTATATTTCTCTGTTTTCACTTAGTATAACTGAATGAAATGCAGCAGTAAAACTACATTAGAGTTACAGTGATTACATACAGTTAAGTATATAAACAAGCTAATAACCACATAGTTTATCTTCTAACAATATCAACTAAATGAAAGATTAATATTTAATATGAACTAGATAGGGTTATATTAAAAGTCCTTAATTTATAAAGAGTAAACAGAGTCACAGAGTTTATTTTCTATCCTTTCAATAACTCTGAATAAATTTTACGTGACAGATTAGTAAATAAAAGCAATGTAAATATAAACAATAACTAGTATAAAACTAAATATCTACATATTTAGAAACTATTTTACATTTACCAAACAAGCTTATACCTGTGAAGGAAAAACTTCAGGGTCGAAACCCTAAACAATTTATTAATCTATTATAAATTAAACTATCTAAGTTGTAATCCATTTACATTGATAATTATATAAATAAATGTTACAAGAGATTATAGTGTCTACTATAGACTGTTTACAGTCTTTTCTGAAAACAATTTTTTTTTTTAAACAAGCAAGATAAGTTACAGTTAACAAGTTAAAATACCACCACACACCTTTAATAATCAAATTGAAATAGCAAGTTTCAGAACCTAAGTAATAATAAATTTAATAACATATTTTAGATAAGGGTTTTAATTCCGGTAAAACCCTAGCTAGTATATTCTAGACAGGTAAGTTTAAAATTATAAATTTCACATTACGATTGAGCTACAATCTTTATATTAACAATATCTACTTACAAAAGATATCTTAGAAAATAATTTTCTTCATTAACAGTCGAATAGGAAAAACCCTAAATTACACATAATCATAATTTACAAGATTACTGCAAAAACGAGACTGAGCTCGAAGTAAAATCCTTCCTAAAAACCCAATGAATTACATTGTCAAGCTGTAAGGCTGAAAACTTAACCAAATTACAACACCCAGCTCAAGGCCAGAACTACCCAACATCATAGCGAGGGTTTGTAAACAAATTTGAACAAACAACTTACTAAAACCACGTATCTAATGAAGAAATCGGACAAGCTTCCAAGCTCGAGGTTTGACCATCAACAACCCTATTTACAAGCAGGGTAAAAACCCATTCTTTGAACCCATGGCTTACCAGATTGGAGCCATGAGTCCCCAAAGCCAGCTAGCATTATCTTCGTCACTGAAGTTTAAAGTAGTCACGATTCCCTGCATAGAGAACAATACTGTGCGTTAATACAAGTTCAAATCTCGTTTTACAAACGTAACTGTATGGACATTTTTACCAGCGAGCTATGCTTATAAAAAAATAACTAAGTGTAGTTACCTGCAAACAAGAAAAAGAATCCAAGAATCAACAAAGTTGTTGTCAGCTTAAGTAGTTTAAGCAGAGAGGGATATAACCCTTACGTCATCCCTAGAGTGGAGACGAGGTCAATAAGCTCAAGTTTGCAGAGCTATGATGAGCCACAATAAGAGTAGGGCTAAAAACTATTGACAGGCCAAGAGCTAAATACAAACAATAACCATTAGCACATAAGGGTTCACAAGCTCCACAATTGTATGCCAAGGCTAAGCATTGAACCCTCACAGCAACGAATATGGGCCACGGAGAAGCAAGACAAAGAACAACCTCTAATGGCTTCCAAAGCAATCACACAAAGCATCCTAAAGGCCAACGAAACCCTCGAAGACAATGACAAGAGAATAGGGTTTCTAGCCCTTAAAAGTCACCAATGCATGGACAAGAAGAATCCACGTGCCTACAAATCTTTCAAATACACTCGGGTTTTTTCTATAGTTATCTACGTTCCCAATTATTCGAATTATTAATATAATGATTTAATAACCAACTATGTATATGGTTATGGAGTGCATATATAAATCATCCACCAATGATAATACAAGATCTATATCCTTGTTTACAATAGTTTCGAAGATTGAATGTTGTATAACAATGTTTACATAACATTGACCTTTGAGTAAGGTTGTAACAACCTTGGCATTCAAACCTTACCAAGTAACTTTTAATATGGATACTATGCAAAACGATGATCAAATTAGAACCTTATCAAATTTTCCCATATTATATTATAAACTTCATTATTTGTAATTGATGGTTTAAAGTAACTATAATATATGAAGTTTGACTACAAGAGTAAAAAGTGTTTAAAACATGACATTTAAACAATCACAAGGCTCGACCTTGGTATAAGCTCTCACAAATAATAGTTTGTATAATTAACTTGTCAACAATAATAATAGACTCTATCATTATTTGGCAAAGATAGTATGGGATTGTTTATTTATGTCTGTACTTCGCACAATATAAGAACCTGGGTCATATTAGTTTTCACTTAGGGTAGACTTCATATTATAAGTTCTAGATAGAAAAGATCCACCATAATAGTTATTATCAAATAGCAACTTGCAGTAAGTGAGGCAACATGATAATACTAAAGTTACAAGGGAATAAACCTTGCTCCAGGTCTATAATTATTGGAATATATTCTACCTATGACTTAGACTTATGAAAATGATGGTAAATAGTATTCCATCATGAATCAATGCACTAAATTACAAACGACCAAACTTATAATGTCATTGAGGTTTTCAGGTAGTAAGATTCCTACAAAATGCAAATAAACATCAGATTGGTACATTATAAGATAATATGGTAATGTATGTTATTACAGTAGTACATGCAACAAGGCGATAATGTAAGTACTGAAGTTTATAACTTGTTAAGAAACATATTTACATACAAGCAACAAGTTGATAATTTCCCTAACTAGTAAGTTAGAGACAAAATGAGAAAACATATACTCTATTGGAAATCATTACTATCAATATTGATAGAAGTACTTTCATGAAATAAAAGACTTTCACTTTACCTCATCAGAGCTTGCTTTTAAATAGTCAATTATTTACTAGTGTTTAACATGCAACAAATATACTTCTTGCTACTTTATGAATTAAACCCCTACTTGATAAATCGTTACCTGTTAAACCTGTAAGAACCAGTAGTCCATCTGTGTTAGCATAGATGCTAAGTAAGCCCAAGTTTCAAAGATAGATTTTCACCTACTTGCCAAAAAGTAAACGTATTAGTAAAGCTGAAAGAAAGTTGTGTGTAGGTAAATAAGATATACTTTACAAAAATGAAAACTAATTTAGTTAACGTAATATGAAAATTATTAATACTAAGTGTAAGACTGTTTCATTTTCTGCTAACTGCTAGTAGTTAGTAAACTGCGTATTCAGACATTTTATGCTATCTTAAAAATTTTAAATTTTTGTGAAAATTTGGGGGTTTTGAGAAAGACGTTTCGATTAGATAATGGTGGAGAATTCACATCAAATGAATTCAAAGACTTATGCAAAGAATCAAGTATTAAGAGGGAGTTATCCACTCCATATAATCCACAACAAAATGGGGTTGCAAAAAGGAAGAATAGAACTATCATGGAAGCTGTAAGAGAAATGCTTCATGATCAAGATCTTCCCATGCATCTATGGGTAGAGGCTGCTAGAACAGCGTTGTATGTACAAAATCATACTCCACACAGAGTACTCAAGAACAAGACACCTGAAGAAGTATTTTCTAGCAAGAAACCAGAAGTCAGCCATATTAGAATATTCGACTGTCCAGTGTACATACACGTTCCGAAAGAAAAGAGGACAAAGTTAGATACTTCAGGAAAGAAGGGTATATTTGTGGGATACTCTGAAAGCTTGAAGGGTTACAGAATATACTTCCCAAGATTCAAGAAGATTGACATCAGCAGGGATGTAACATTTGATGAAGACTCAGCTTACAACAAATCCAGAAAGAGACCTGCTGAAGATCCTAAAGAAGCAGAAGCACCCAGAATTCATGATACAACTATGAACAAAGAAACTCAAGAAGAAGATCGAGAATTTGAAGAACCTCAAGAACCTATAGATCCATCTCAAGAGAATAATCCTCACAAGAGGAAACCTGCTTGGGTATGAGAAGCTATCCAAGGTGCGGAAAGATATGGGGCTCTAGAAGAGAATCACAGAGAAAGAAAGAGAACCAGATCCTGCTCCAGGTATGTAGCTTTACTATGTGACTTTATCAATAAAGAACCTTCCAATTATGAAGAAGTGGCAGAATAGAAAGAAGGGAAGGATTCCATGATCAAAGAGTATCACTCAATCATGAAGAACAATGTTTGGGATGTTGTCCCAAGACCAGAAGGGAAGTCGGTTGTAACTTCCAAATGGATTTACAGGATCAAGCATGCTGCAGATGGAAACATAGAGAAATATAAAGAAAGATTCGTGGCTTGTGGCTTCTCATAGAAAGAAGGAATAGATTATGAAGAAAAATTTTCACCTGCAGCTAGATACACTTCCATTAGATCAGTACTTGCTTTGGCTGCAGTGATGAAATGGAAGATACACCAAATGGATGTCAAGATTGCTTTCTTGAATGGTGTAGTGGAAGAGGAATTGTATGTAGAACAGCCATTCGGTTTTGAGACACATGACAGGGAGTCTCATGTGTGTAGATAGAAGAAATCCTTGTACTGTTTGAAACATGCACCTAGGACATGGTACGACAGAATTGATAGATTTCTATCCAGTTTAGGATTTACCAAAAATAAAGCAGATTCCAACCTTTACTACAAGGCTGAAGATGGAAACTGAGTGATGCTCCTACTGTATGTAGATGATCTGTTTGTAACAAGTATGGATGGGTTGATTGCTGATACGAAGAGGAAGCTTACTACTGAGTTTGAAATGAAGGACTTGGGTATGATGCACTATTTTCTAGGCATGGAGGTGTGGCAGAATGCAGATGGAATCTCCCTCGAAAAAGGGAAGTATGCAGTAGAGATCCTGAAGAGGTTCAGGATGATGGACTGCAAGGCCATGACCACACCTATGGCATCGAACTTGAATCTATTGAGTGATGCTTCATCAAAAGCTGTTGATTCTACGATGTATCGTCATATGATTGGGTCCTTGATGTACCTGATGAACACGAGACCATACATTTTCTTTGCTGTGAACACCTTGAGCAAGTTTCTGACAGATCCGAGACATGTTCACTTGATTGCTGCAAAGCATATTATGAGGTACCTAAGGGGTACAATTGATTATGGGCTCAAGTATGGGGCAAATTAGAAGATTAACCTAGAGGTTTATGTTGATTTAGATTGGGCAGGAAGTGCCATCGATAGGAAGAGCACTTCAGGGTGTTGCTTCAGTATGGGATTAGGTGTGATCTCTTTATTTAGCAGGAAGCAATCCTATGTGGCACTGAGTACAACTGAAGCAGAGTATGTCGCAGCTTGTTCAGCTAGTTGTGAGGTAGTATGGCTGAGGAAGTTACTGTCTGATTTATTTGATCTCCAGATGGATGCTACTTATATACATTGTGACAACCAGAGTTGCATGAAGTTGTCGGAGAACCAGGTGTTCCATGACAAGTCGAAGCATATCAAGATCAAGTATCACTATATCAGGGATATGGTGCAGAGAGGAGCAGTGAAGCTCCAGTATGTTGCGACGAATGAACATATAGCTAATGTGTTGACAAAGCCATTGGCTAGGGTAAATTTTGAGTACTTCAGGGAGAATCTTGGTGTTCTCCAGATCAAGGTTCCCTCCAAAGGGAAGTGATGAGTCTGTGAGCCATTCTGACATGGTGAGAGGATTGGATCCTTCCATGGTCAGATTTAAGGGCTGAGCCATTATTTCATGGTGAGAGGATTGGTTCCTTCCATGTCAGATATGAGTGTTGAGCCATTCTGATGTGACTATAGGATTGGTTCCTACATGATCATATATAAGTACTGAATCCCATTCTTGGAATGGAGGCACCTGGTCAGTTACTAGGAATCCTCATCCTGGGGTTGAGAGCCCTTCTGACATGTATGCTGGATTGGTTCCTCGTATGGGCAGATGTATGTGCAGAGCCCTTTTGACATGTAGGTTGGATTGGTTCCTCGCATGGTCGAATGTAAGCGTAGAGCCCTGAGATGTATGTTGGATTGGTTCCTCGCATGGTCGAATGTAAGTGCAGATCCTTTTTGACATGTATGTTGGATTGGTTCCTCACATGGTCAAATGTGAGTGTTGGGCCTTTCTGACAGTGTTGTGGGATGTGTTCCCACATGGTCATGCTAGGCATGCCTTTCTGATATGATTATAGGATTGGTTCCTACATGATCAGATATAAGTGCTAGACAGGCCATTTTGACTTAGGGTCAGATATAAGTGCTGGAAGAAGACCTACATGGAGGCTAGGCTTACAACCAGCATGAAAAAGGGCTGGATCTATAGAACTTCCTGTGATGAGAAGAATCATGAG
Organism: Pseudotsuga menziesii; assembly: GCA_001517045.1. Lineage (NCBI taxonomy): Eukaryota > Viridiplantae > Streptophyta > Pinopsida > Pinales > Pinaceae > Pseudotsuga > Pseudotsuga menziesii. The sequence continues at coordinate 178,758 of LPNX011087819.1, forward strand.
ATAGCACCTGTGATGTTCCAGTGATGATGATCTAGCAGTGATGATCCAGATCTAGTGATGATCCAGATCCAGTGATGGTGCTCCAAAGATGATCTAGATCCAGTGACGATGATCCAGATTAAGTGATGATCCAGATCCGGATGAAGATGACTTGAAAATGAAGATGAATTGAAGATAGAGATGACTTGAAGGTGAAGATGACGAGGAATCGATGATGATCCATATGATACAGAGAAGAAGACTTGTTCTGATAAATTGTGTCGAGAGAATACCTTCCTAGTTAAGAGGGAGTGTTGATGTAATTGTAACTTCGGGATGTATTCACTTGTATTTCTTATGTATTGTACCCTGATGTTTATTCTAGGATGTGTCTGTAATGTATTTGAGTCATGTCATGCCCCTATGTTTTGATCGGGAGTTTCTATAATGTAATCAAGTCATGTCAAGTCAATGTGGGTAACCCTCCTATTGTTCAAGGGTTAAAGTCCCCGCAGCTCCAGGGCACTAGGGTTGTTAGACTTACCTAGTGAAGTCAGCCCTAGTAGGGTTTAGTCAAGTCAGGAATTAGTATAAATAGAGAGCTAGCCTCTCTATTTATCACACACTCACTCACACTCAGTTGTAGCACATAGCTAAGGAAGAAGAAGACACTGGGGCTAGGAAGAAAGAAGGTTATTGCTGTCGGGAGATCATATTACTATTTTGGGTTTTAATTTTGGTGTTGATTCTATCTCTGAGGAAGTTGCAAGGTTTTCTCCATTTATGGTTTCCTTGAGGAAAAAAATTGTGTTCATTGTCTCTTGTGTTTGATTGTTGTGCTTGTTATTCTCTCAGTTAAAGATCCTAATATAATGCTAGCTTAATGTTAAAATTCTAATAGTTGTATCCATGGCATCCAAATGCGCGTGGATTATAGGAAACTCACGGTAGTTCTGATTTGGATGGTCGTGTTCTTCATAGACAACACAAGGTGGGATCTGTTGAGGTTCAGCGATAGCTTTCGCATTTTTTCCCCTGGCCCTTTTTGGGTGGGGTGGTGCGGGTGCGGGTGCGGTGATTGGTTTTTGCGGGCCGGGTGGAGGATGAGATTCGACTGCAATGGGTTGCACAGGGGTTAAGACTACTTGGGGCATTGGTGGTTGAGCTGGTTGATCAAGATACCACACGGGAATTCCCAATGTAAAGGTGGGTAAGTTTAAGGTGGCCATTACTGGCTTGCTCATGACACTAGGCGGGGGAAAGAGGAAGGGAATTGTGTGGACTGGAGAGGATCCTAGATAACTCCCTGATGGTTATATGTGGGGATGAGGTTGTGGTTGTGGCTGCGCATAATGTTGTGGTTGCGAATGATGTTGCAGTTGATGTTGATGTTACGGCTGCAGATGGTGTGGTGGTTGCGGCTACGGTTGCTATTTATGTGCAGTGGTGCTGGATGAGAGCATGCACACATCCGCAGTCTCGTTTGGTGTCAGTGGTGCTGAAACTAAGGGGAAAGAATCCATCATGGTGGTATCAAAAAATAACCCAGGGCCCACATTCAACAATGGGGAGGTTGGTATGTTGTCAACCATGGTGTTGACAGTAGGGATAACATTGGAGGGTGTGGTCAGCCCTTGCGGATCAATGGTGTTGATAGTAGGGATAACGTTGGTGGGTGTTGTTAGCCCTTGTAGATCATGATAAGTTAGTTGGTCAACTGTCACGATTTTCCCTTCATGGGGGAACATCATGAGATGAAAGAAAGTTGAAGCTATGGCTCTCATCGCGTACATATAACTTATTTCAAGGAGAAGGTTATAGTCCAATTGAGCATTGACAACTTCTATGTCAATCAATACTATCTTCCTGGATAATGTGATGGGGACATGGGAGAGGATTCCTTGGGATTTAGTGGGATGGACATCATAATCGTGCAGAGTTGTGGAGGATGGTTGTAGAATTAGGGATCCAAGTTTTTGCCAGACTAGGGTAGAAATAATGCACGTGGATTCCCCCTCATCCACTATGCACCGGTGCACGACCAAATTTCAAATAGACACTAGGATTTTGAAGGAAATGGTTGATGGCATCCGCAGTTCTCCATTCTTTGTGTCGAATGTGATCAACTTGGAGTCATAGGGGTCCACGGCACTAAGGGCAGCTAGTAAGGCTTTCCGTTGTGTTGGGAAAGTTTTGAGTACCTCAAGAGTGGACATGGCGATAGGTTTTTGGGCCAAATCATCCATGATGTTGTAACTGACAGCAACTCTAGTCATGGCATTGCTAGAAACCCAGTGTATGGGGGGCGTGGGAAAGGGGGTAACTGAAGAGGTGCATTGATTGTTTTAGATGTAGATGTCGTTGATGTGTTAGCGTGTTCAGTGTTGGTTTCATATTGATTTCCTCTAGTTTGTAGATTGACCTCTTCTGTTGTCATAGCTAGCAGGTGGTGGACACCTGTTTCTGTGATGGGAGGTGCCCCCGGAGTGTTGGGATTGGGTTGGGGAGGGGGTGCGGTTGCCACCGATCCTTGGACTGGTAATGGGTTTTGGAGCACCATAGGAGGAGGTCCTTGTGGTGTCAGGTTGGGTTGGGCTTGGTCCGTTGTATTGGTGGCATGTTGAACCTTGTTTCTAATGGCCCGTTTAGTGCGACCCATGAAAGGACACTCAAATGTGTAGTTCTTGTAGACCTCGCATAGTGTGCACAGTTGGTTTGTCTACAACAGAGCGTTGCCTCTTGATGCATTTGGTCGTTGAGGATTTTGGGCTGGCCGGTTCACCGTGGCATTATTGGGAGGATTTGGTTGTTGACCACCTCCCTGTAGTTGATTGTTGCCTTGGTTCCAGGGTCAGTTATTCATATCTTTCCCTTGTTGGTTATTGGGGGATGGCTAGTTGGGACGGTTTTGTTATGCAAACACCTGTCCCAATGGAGTAAGTGGATAAGGGGAAGGGGCTTGAACATCTTGCACCGGTGGTGCATAGTATACTTGGGTAGGTGTTGGGGCAACAAATGTGGGAATTTGTCCTGTGTATTGTTGTGCCATCCAAGCTAATGCCTGGGCCTACTGTGGTGGCACAGGTTGTGCATAAGAGGTTGTGGCTCCGGACTGGGACATCATTCTTGCATAATCCAGAGTTTGGTTTTGGTAGGAAACACTAGGGGTGTTTCTTGGTTGTGGTGGTATTGCAGGTGGTGTCGAACGGTGATATGGTTGGTGAGAGACAGAACCTATGATGCCATCTGCAGCATTGGATTCCCCTGGTGCATCCCGGTAGGAGGTGCCTACACGGGGAGCGTCTGAAATGACAATGTAAAGGTATCCAGACTGTGCATAGATCATATCAAACTACTGGGCTTTCAAGATTGCCTCCTCTTTGGATTGGGGACATTCGAATGCTACATCCTTTGCTATAGGTGGGAGCAAGGCTTTAAGGAACCAATCCAGGAAGATCATGTCATCAAGTTGGATCTTACACAAACTACGATGTTGATGCCACTCATGGATGTGGTCAGTTATGTGGGTCGTAGTATTCTGGCAAAAAGATAACAAGATCTCCACCCCTTCGTCATATCTGATGGGGAGTTGGAAATATTGCAAGAACATGAAAGCCAAGGAGTTGAAATCTGGGTACTTGGCTTATGGTAGCTCAATGTACCACTTGGTTGCAACACCTATGAAACATCGTGATGTGGTTTTGGGGGCACTCCCCTACCTTCCCTTCAAACTTGGGTATGTTTGAGGGGAGTTTGGTTGGCATGGGAGGACAATACATTTGATGGCGGATAGGGTCATTTGTTAACCAAGCCAAATTAGGAAAGTTGAGGCGTGCCATGAAAGGAAGGTTTGACCCCAGGTTGATGTGAGATGGGGAAACCATGGTGGTGGGGTTTGCAAGTACATAATGCACCTGCATAATTGGGGGTACTTGTGGTACAATTGTGGACAGGCTAGTGCCCCCAAGTGTGGTGGGAGGGACAATGTGGGTGGAAGGGCCACTGCCCTTATGTATGACAAGAGGGGCAGTGTAGGTGGAAGGGCCATTGCCCCCATGTGTTGCAGGTGGGACAGCTTAATTGGTCACTATGGGTGGTGGTATCTGGCTTATGACAGTTTGCATAACCGTACTGGGGCCACCTACAGGGTTGTTGGTGATATTTTTTGGTGTGGACATGGGTCCACTAGCAATTACTGTGCTGGAAAATTAAACTAGGGAAAAAAACAAAATTAAAAACTGAAACTATGAAAAATAAACCCAGGGATCCTATGGGATTGACCTGGTATGGTTTCCAGTTCTGTAGTAGGGATTTCTCCCTTGCTACAGGGAAGGAATGGCTACCTTCCATTTATAGGATGGAAGGGTAGGGTTCCTGATGGTAATGCAAGAAAAATGAAACTGGAATGAAGCAAATAACATAAAGGAAAGAGATGGAAACCCTACACACAAGGTTAGACTCCAGAACCCTGCATACAATTGTTAGAACATGAAATAAACCTGCAAGCAAACTGAGTTAGAAAAAAACTAAAATGAAAATGACATTAAACAAAATATTATACCTCTTGGTGGAAATGGGCCACCATGCCCTAGCTTGGAGAAGCACCTCTCTCTTAGCAATGGGGGAGCTATGGCTCAAAGGGAAAATGGATGAGAGGGAGTGTGGGTGGATTGAGAGGCAAATGGTCTAAAGGCATCCACTCAAGAAGCATAACAGTATGCAAGGGAGGAATGTTTTGGGAGTGACCCCCACCCCTCTATTTATATTTTTTTAGGGTTCTAATCCCCTAGTCAAGGCTTTAGCCCCTTTCGCTCAATATTTAGCTCCTTTTAGGGTTTTAGGATCCTTTGAGGGGTTTTAGCCCCTTTTTGGAGGATTTAGCCCCCATGAGATATATTTAGGCTCTTTTTAGGGGTTTTAAAGCCCTTTTCCATGTTTTTAAGCCTTCTTGAGGATGTGGGGGTCAAATGGGGTCAAATGAGGGTCGTGCATGGGTTTCCTTGGGTGGTGTAGGCCATGTAGAGTTGAGTGAGGGATTTTTTGGGTTAACAGTGTTTATGGTACAAATGATTTCACACACAAACTTGATATGGATATAGACACATGTTTAGATGTTTTTTTTTGTCTATGTATGTGGTTGTTATGATGATGAGAGATAGTCATGCATGGTTATATTTACTTCAATTGTAATGATGCATGTGTATGCCATGTATTTTTTTCATAAGTGATGATATGGGAGGCACAAGGAGTTTTTTGCTAGATATCCGAGAATCCATCCCGTGTGAGATAGATGTATGGAAAGGATCCCCCCTTGTTTGATTACACTTTTGATTGTTGTGTCCTGAATCTATCCACCCAATCATTTGTGCTTTTTATATGCATGAGGTCTTTTATTATGTAGTGGTCTTCTTTTGTTAAAATATTGTAACTTCAAAGAATATTCTAAATGTATTTTATTGATGTAACCTATGGGAGATGTTTTATTCCTCTATCAATATGTTACTATTGTATTTGGTCATCATAGAGTCATGAGGTAAAACCTCTGTTGTAATTCAGGTAAATAGAACCCTCCTGAATATAATATAATATTGTCTTGTGACTTCCTAGGTGAAGTTGGCCCAGTAAATATGTTGGGTCTGACTTGTTAGGGAAAACGTGAAGTGTAAGAACAAGTATAAATATAGGAGGTGTGTTCCTCATTTGAACACACACACTCACTTGTGTATACCGCTTGGGAGAGAGAGAGAGAGAGACATATCTGCAAGGACAAGGAGCACCTTTTTGGGGTTTTGTCTTTGCACTTTCTATACATATATATAGAGGAATTTTTGTTCAGTTTTCTTCCCCATGAGGGTTTCCCATGGTAAATATATGTGCTCTTTTGTGTGGTTTTTCGTGTCCTTCTTTCAGTGATCCTTTTGTATATGGTTATGATGTTATGATGCCAAAATGTTATTAGATCTTGTATAACCATTAAAAATTTAACATGGTATCAGAGCCACTCTGAAAGAAGCATTTGTGCAACTGAAACACTACTACAACTACAACTACTGAATACTAGGGTTTCATGCTTGGAAACCCTAGAAGACAAAAATTAGTCATGTTGGGACTTTCACTATAACTCGATATTGGAGAAGGATAGGGAGATAAAAATTTGACAGGACAAAGATGAAATATTGTTGTACCCTGTTTAAAAATTGCAGCCTCATATTCGTTATAATATAGGAGATATGATTCCTCCGACTCAGGGTTCAAGCCTCTCCCACAATTCAACCTTAAACATGTGACCTAGGGAGAATTTCTATATCTCAGGATAGGAATGTCCAAATGTAATTTCACAAGATGTTATAGATAGGGAATAGGATTTAGTTTCTGTGTTAAAATGTTTAGACCCCGAAGGTGAAACATTGACATGTGGAAGTCCATACAAGTTCTCTATTCTAAACAGTCTTGAAATAAGTCACCATGGAAAACTTCGCATAAGTCTCACCTAGTGAAACCAATTATTCTCTAACCTATGGGGTTGGAAAGAAGACAAACTAGGATACTGTAGGATGAATTTTTTGACCTTGAAGAGCAGAAAATTCATAGCAATAATAGAAACACGATCAGTCAATTCTGCAGAAGAAATTGGAGAAAAAAGAGGGATTTCTATTCTGGGTACTTGCCTCCACCAATTAGTTGAAAAATGAGGACCATCAAACTCACCCTAGGAGGGCGCATATTTCTATGGAAGAATTTTCTCATTCAATAGATTTTCAATTTTTTACCTAACACTACTGCCGGGAAAAACTAGGGCATCAAATATTTTGCAGTTATGTCCATAGTTTTGGTAAAATAAGTATGATGTTCAACTCACCTTGAGGAGGCACATATTTCTCTCCAACCAAATATGAAATATACCTAAGTTGAAAAATGAGGGTTTCTCTGTCAAATCCTAGGTCCACCAGAAACAATATTCTAGAAAATCTTTCAAGTAAGCATCAAGTTGAAGCAATCTCATTGGTAAGTTATATCCTCTCTATTTCCATTTGAGGTTCTCATTTTTATCATGATCACAAACAATACTATTGTAAATTTGGACAATACTAAGAGGGGGGTTAAATCAATATTATTAACTTTCAACAATTAAAACCACTTTTAACTTCTTCATTAACACACATGATCAACAAGACACAAGAAACACAACTTACTATTACTGTAAAATTATATTTACAAATAGTTTATGCCTACTACTACAGACAAATATGGTACTACACCCTATTTACTAGTAACTATTGGAAGGATGCTACATCTACCTGGTTTATTAGTTACTGTTGAAAGGATGCTTCTAGACCCTATTTACCAGCTACTACTGGAAGGAGGCTACGACCCCCTAGTTTATCATATACTATTGAATGGATGCTTCTACACCATATTTACCAGTTACTACTAGAAGGAGGATACAACCACCTTGTAGGCATATAGCCTTCCCTAGCACCACCCTACCACCCTAGTATGTTTTTATTAGACTTCTATATCTCCTTATATATTTAATACTCTCACTGGTTTCTCATTGCTTCCTTGGTCTCTATATTTTGTTGCAGCTACTTGGATCTAGACTATAGAGACCCATACTATCAAATCGGTCTTATGTTTAAATATCCATCATCATACCTTTTCAACATCATACCTTTTCAATAATCACGTCCTATCAATTCTTTTTATCACACCCTTTCATCAAACCATCATACAAATTCATTACGTCCTTTCACAACATATTATGTCTATGTTTAATTAACATTAAATAAACATACTATTTTTATCATTTTAATTTTTTTTATATCTCTTTCTTAATTTATTCATGTACCTTACTGTTTTTATTTCAGCAAATGAACACTCTGACCTTTTTCAAATACTAACATATAATCTTCTTATAATGTGCGTAAATCCTTCACCCTCATTGCAGACATTATACTTGCACTGTGCATGCATATTACATACACTTGTGCAGACATACTGTGCGTGCATATTCCTTAATACTTCAAGCATACTAATTCATACCCAGTCATACATCATTTTTTATTGATTTGGCAGGTTCATTTATCACAATTGTGATCGCAAGATGAGAAACCAAGACCACAGCTAGATGTCCAAATCATCAAGGAGCATATTGATATCATATGATAAATCTATTGACAACAAACAACCTCTGGCATGCATTACAAGATGGCCCCTTAACCTCTTGTATTAACACTTAGACAAATTTTCATTTACTTCTACAGGAAAACCGTCTTTTCGCAATATTTTGGAAATCCTTCCGCAATTGCGGGTTGTGGATTGCAGATGTGCATTTTGAATTTTCTAAAAAACTACTTTCGCAATTTCCTTTCCACATTTATCTTTCCGCATTTACCCTTTTGCAAATACCTTTCCGCATTTATCTTTTTGCAAAACCTTTCTGCATTTACCTTTCTACAAATACCTTTCCACAATCATCTTTCTACAATTACCTTTCCACAATTACCTTTCAGCAACTACCTTTACGAAACTATGTTTCTACAATGACCTTTCCGCAATGACCTTTCCATAATTAACCTTTTGCAACGACCTTTCCTCAATTGGAAACTCCTTCCTTCGGCAATTATGGATTGTGGGTTGCGGGTCTGCATTTATACTTTTCTCGAGATTGCTTCCCCAATTCGTCTTCCACAAGACTTCTTCCACAATTTGTGGATTGTGGATTGTGTCTTCCTTCCGCAATGTAGATTGCGGATGTGCCTCCCCACTTTTTCAAAATGGGCTTCCGCAACTCCTATGAACCGTTGATCACTTTACGGGATCCTCCTTGTCCGTTGATCAGTTGTCAAACATGGAACTTCACTTTGTGCTGTGGAATGTTATCTTCCATGCACATTTAATTTGTGGATCATTTCCCTCCCATCGATCTATTTTCTTGATAGGATCTTAGTCGTCCAACCTCTCCTAAATACGTTGAGTGCAACTCCACGAATCTATGTTGATTTATTAGAGGATCAATCAATAAAAATTCATTGGGCGTGATCCCCTCAAAGGATATACACATTATCTTTGTGGATCCATTTGTATAGGTATTCAAACTATCAATCGATTCATGATTTAGACAAACAAGGTGTCAATTATTCGTTTACATAGAGATATGCATAAATAGTCCTTCTCAATTAAAATATAATAATGTCAGATTGCAACGTTGACTTCATGATAGCACCTCATGTGTCCTTCCAACCTCACCATACATGTTGCATCATTATGCCTTCCATGTCATCACTTCCTTTGTCATTCCTTTGTCTTACATTGATTTTTCCCTACCATCATGTCCTTGGTTATTCCTTTGTCATTACTGAACTCCTTTGACATCAATTAAAAATCCATTCAACATTCTCCCCCTTTTGCATTGATGGAAACATCTAATCATTCTCCCCCTTTGACAACAATTAAAAAGGATAACCTGTTATGCCCTTTCTTAAACCATCTTGACAGAGAATTTCCTATCTTTCTTCTTTTTGACAACTTCCCTTGCCAATATATCTCCTCTTTTAAGAAATTTAGCTCTTTGATTCTCTTCCTCTTTTTCACTTGTACTTGGTGGTGACCATTACAAATGATAATCTGATTAAAATCCTTCTTTACCTTCTTGTATTGGGTCCTTGAATAAGAGACTGGATGATAATCTCATAGTTTCCCCCTATCATAATGTTGCCTTCTGTTGCATTGATGAATTTTTTTTGTTACTTCAAACCAATGTGATGACTGTCTAGAGAGAAATTTCTATGTGTGAGTAGTGTTGCACTTCTATGTACTACTTTGCACATCATCTTACAAGTGTTCTCACAATGTCATCTTTGTCACTCATCAAACATTTTTCTGTATGTATATCAAGGTTGTTTATGAGGATCTTTTGATGGTATTTGTCATGGATGGAGACTTTAATGGAAATCACTTTTCATGCTTGGACAACCCACAGGTAACACCTTCCACTATTCAACAAAAATATTTACAATACACTTTCAACAACATGATTTGATACAATTTCATATACACACTTCGATGAGAACTTCATCAACTGATGTGTGCCTGAATCCCAATTGTCAAAAGTTTTCCAAATATGTGTCTTCAGTATTCTCGTAGTGAGTCTTCTCATCTGTATTATGTACTTTATTATTCATTCTTCCCATAAAACTTGGATAGATATTATCTATGTTTTCATACAAAGTGATCACATTCAATAGGTAACTCGATCAGTTCTAGCAGATTCTCTACGACTGTGATTTTTTTTCAATCAGTTTATTTTTGAGTTCATTTAGCTAGCCTGTATCTTCTTCAGGACCTTCATCAATTTGTACTTAAGACTCTTTAAATATCCTTATTTAACCATGAAGATGTCATCATTTCAATATCCCAGTGTTGGATTAAGTTCCTCCAACATCAAATGAACCAAGTGTTGAGCAAGAAAAACCATGAGTCCTCAAGTGACTCAAATGCATATCATAGGTGCATCCATGTAGACGTGCATCATCATAAAGTGAAAAAGGATTTTTCTGCAAATGTGAATAATAATGTTCTCCAACCATGTCATCATAAAAAGTAAATCTAGGAGTTCCATAATCCTCATGTGGGACCATAAAAAAGAACCCTTTCACCCATACTTCATTGAGACTAATGTTGCAAAACATGGAATTGTAGGATGTAGAAGAATCAACTAACTCACCCAAATGATCAAAAAGTTCAGAATTTTCATCACGGGAAGGATCCATATGGGTAGTATCATGCAGCTCCTTCAAAAGTGTGAAACCTTTGTCATAGATTGGTTCCAATGTAGAGGAATCATGCTCTTCTTTAAAAATTGCATAACCTTCATCAAGAAACAATTCAAGTTCCTCTTCCACCACATCAAGTGTTTGTATCTCTTCAAGTTCACATTCAAACACATCAAGCACATTCAAATCTCCACACTTCTCATGATCCACCATGTCATGAGAATCCTCCAAACAATCTACTATTTGACAATCTGAAACATAGGATGAAAAACAAGTGTCTTGCAACTTTTCAAGAAGTTGCTCATTTTGAATTGTGAGCTTATGATCATCCTCATTATTCTTCAAGTATGCATCATGTAACAATTCATTAAGCTCAACCAAATTTTTTCTTTCAAAAATCAAAGACATGAAACTACCTTCAATGTTGCACATTGCTCTTTGACTCTTCTCCATGTCTTCAAGGAAGGATGAATCCTCCAATGAAGAAATTTTCCAACAAGAATTTGACACCAATTATTTAGTGTCATGTAGTATTCTAAGGGACTTTTGGATCTTCTTTTAATTCATCTTTAAGGACCCTTCAATAAAATGAGGCTCTTTCAAATGAACCTCCTCATCTTCTTCCTTATTGCTTAGACCAACTTCATGAAGCTCAAGTGGTGATGGGGAATTTGATCTTGTTTCTTCTTCAACTGCTACACGGTCTTCATTTTCATCTTTACTAGAAATTTAGATTGCAGAAACATTTTGAAATCTGATCTCTATGCCACCAACATAGAGATGTGAGCACCCATCAATAGGTACTCCTTCATAGTTCAAGCATCCATCATTAGATTCTCTTTGTTTCATTTCCAAGGTAGAATGTGTCTTGAAATTATATTCAGTATTTTCAATAGAAACTTATTCATACTCATGTGATGTCTCTTCATATTTTTCAGATTCACTTGGGAGTGAATTTCGATCCTCTTCATGTATTAATTCTTCTACTTCACCTATTTCATAACTAGGTGGTTCATGGGTCTCCTCCTGTTGCTCCTTCAAGAAATCTGATGCATTTTTCCCCTTGGTTTTCTTAAAATCAATATATATTTTTTTACTTTGTATAGCCAAAAATTCGAATCCTTTCATAATATTCTTGGTCATTTCATCAATTATAGGTTCAGTGATTTTTATATGCTCCTCACCATCATATGTGGTACCCCTTTCATCCCTAGTCATTGTTTCCTCTTCAATAAAAGCACTTTTAAGTTTCAATATCTAATGGTGGTCCCTAATTCTTTTCCTCATAAATATCAGACCACATCAGGTTCCAAGATCATGGTTTGATACCACTGTAATTTCCCTTTTTGGAATTTTATTAAATGACCAATTTTTTTCACTTTTTCCCCGATTTTGAGCTTCACTAGTTTTGATGTCTAGACCTCCAAATTGGCCAAAATGCTCCCAAATTTTCTATGAATGTACATGAATGATATTATAACTTAAATATTATTTTAATATGTTTTTAATTACCCCCAAATTACTTCTTCAAACTTGTTTAATGTTATGTTGAAAGTAGGATTCTTTACTAGCAAATTGTGGCTCCAATTCCCCCTAGGTAATTGCCGAAAATGGCTTCACAAATGATCCGAAAGTCACTCAAATTTATGAAAAGAGGCTTGGGATATGTAAGGGACCTTTTAAAATTCTAATATTCCTCATGGTTCAGTTTATACATGCTTTTATGACTCTTTCCAAAACAACTCCCAAGTCACAATTTCGACCCTTGGGGAAAATGCACCAAATCTTCTCCCAATGCAACAAAAATGAGTAAAATGGATTCCAAAGATGAATTAATGAAAATGAGACTTGAAATAAAATTTAATTATAGTCCATACATCATACATTTATAATATATAAATTCCTCCATTCTAAATAATAATCATTACCATGGCATATATCAAAATAGAGTGGAAATGGTCATTGTTTGCTCATTAAAAGTCATTTTGACATACAAATCTTGGGAATTTCGACTTGAAAATTTATGAGAATTAATAACATAGAATATTTAACTTATTAAAATCATAAATGGACAATTAAAGTCTCTCCCAATTCGAAATCATCAGCATTACAATGGTTCACAACAAGATAGTGGGGAAATGACACTATCTCTTCATTGTTCAACATTTTTACATGAATTATTTTGGGTATTTATACCTGAGAGTCTTATGAAAATTAAATACATATAATATACATCATAACACAATATAATGGGCATTATAATATTCCCCAAATAGATCAATAGCTCACCCAAAGTGCAATCCCTCCATTGGCATGAATACGGTGTGAAAATTGGAAATAGTTGAGAGAGAGTTATGCAATAGAAAAATACACATGATTTAATGTATATTAAACCTGAAAATAAGACTCCATTAAATATCCATGAAATACCTGAGTTTCCTCTCCAAACACCAACTTTGATGGGAATCTTTCACCCTCAAAATTAGCTAAGGCAAGAAAACTAGTCATCCACTAGCTCTCACAATTCACAAATGATCAAAATCCATTCTCTTGGTTAATTCCTGTATTTTATAAAATTCCTTAGACTTATAAGGTTCTCTATCCATCCACAAACTCAATCCAATTCGAATTAGGGTGTGTGCTCATGAATTGACATGTGTCCCCTCTTTCCTAACCTTCCACCTTCCCAAAATTTGAGTAGGAGCCCATTGAGCTTCCCAAACTCACATGAAATATATATTGGATGGTATATTTTGACATGACATGTCATATATCTCATATCTCAGCCTTTATATATTATTTTTTTCATAGGTGTCATATAATCTTCATCATTGTTGTCATAAAGCTAGGGAATCTAGTCCAAGTGTCTCACTAGCTCCAAAATGACTCTTCCTTTCCAATGTAAGTTACATTTAATCCCAAATTATACCTATGATTCATATGGACAAATTTATTAGCCATATAACTCATCCAAGAACCTTTATTCTTCCCATGGATTCGAAATTGCAAGAGGAGGATGCCATGTGGCACCAATTTTCTAGCTTGTGTGGGCCCCATAGTCTCCATGTGTCTCCATGCTACATTGCCACTTCAATTTTATCTTGTATTTATTTAATAAGATTAATTAGTAAATATTTATCCCATTATAATTTCTTAACATCATTTATTTCCCCCCTTATTCCAAATCCCAAAGCTTCCACCCCTAACCTAGGAAACTAGTAATTTTCCTCCTTGGCAATTATTTGACCCTTAGCATCAATTTGAAAAAATCTCATGAATATGGAAAATGTGATTAGGCCATTGCGACCCAATGAAAAATTTGGGACATGACATCTTCATCATCACTTTCATTCTTGTAAAGAGAAAATCTTGCTTCTGCTCTTTGTTAAACTGAGTAAAGTTTTGCCAATTTGACCCATAGTTCATTAGCTGAGAGACATGGTCCTATATTTTCTTTGATAGGTTGAGGTAATCCATCAAGTATGGCATATATTTCCCTTGATTTATTTTTCTTGGATTATTTCTAATATTTAGTCCTTACTCCTTTTGATGGGATGTAATCAGAGATTACTGCATTCCATACACCACATCCTAATGATTGTAAGTACACTTTCATTCTTATTCTCCATACTCCATATTCTCCTTTATTAAGTTTTGGAGCTCTATTGGAATCCATTCCTTTGTGTTGATCCATAGTGGGTTTGAATAGGATCTTCGTTCCAGTGATTAAGTTGTAGCGAAGGATCTCACTCTAATACCAATTGTTGGAAATTTGGAAAATACTGAGAGGGAAGGGGGGTGAATCAGTATTATTAACTTTTAAAAATTAAAACCACTTTTAACTTATTCATTAACACACATGATCAACAAGACACAAGAAACACAACTTTTATCATTGAATCCCAATTGGAAAAACCACCAATACTTCATATTACTACAAAATTATATTTACAAATAGTTTAAGCCTGCTACTACAGACAAGGATGGTACTACACCCTATTTACCAACAAATACTGGAAGGAGGCTACAACCCCTTGGTTTATCGACTACTACTGAAAGGATTCTTCTATACCCTATTTACCAGCTACTAATGGAAAAAGGATACAACCCCCTAGTTTATCAGCTACTACTGAAAGGATGCTTCTACACCCTATTTACCAACTACTACTAGAAAGAGGCTATGACACCTTTGCAGGAATATAGATATCCCTAGAACCACACTACCACCCTAGTATGTTTTTATCATACTTCTATATCTCCTTATATATTTAATACTGTCACTGGTTTCTCATTACTTCATTGGTCTCTATCTTTTTTGTTGTTGCTACTTGGATCTAGACTACAAAGACACATACTATCAAATTTAGCTTATGTTTAAATATCCATCATCATACCTTTTCAATAATCATGTCCTTTCAATTATGTTTATCATTCCATTCTATCAAACCATCACACAAAATCATTGTGTCCTTTCACAACATATTATGTCTATGTTTAATTAACATTAAATAAACATACTCTCTTTATCATTTTAATTATGTTTATATCTCTTTCTTAATGTATTCCTCTAGCTTACTATTTTGATTTCAGCAAAAGAACACTATGGAATTTTTCAAATACTAACATATAATCTTCTTATAATGTGCAGAAGTCCTTCACCTTGGTTTCAGACATTGTACTTACACTGTGCGTGCATATTACATGCACCTGTGTGGAAATATTGTGCATGCATATTCCTTAATACTATGAGCATACTTCATACCCAGTCATATCTCATTTTTTACTGATTTGGTAGGTTCATTTATCACACTTGTGATCGCTATATGAGAAACCAAGACCATAGCTAGATGTCCAAATCATCAAGGAGAATATTGAAATCATCTAATAAATATATTGACACGTGGAAAAACTCTGGCATGCATTACTAGATGGCCCCTTAACCTCTTGCATTAACACTTAGACAAATTTTCATTTATTTCAACAGGAAAACCATCTTTCTGCAATTTGTGGGAAATCCTGCTGCAATTGCGGGTTGCAGATTGTGGATGTGCATTTTGAATTTTCTCAAAAACTACTTCCACAATTACCTTTCTGCATTTATATTTCTGCATTTACCTTTATGCATATACTATTCCGCATTTATATTTATGCATTTACCTTTCTGTATTTACCTTTGTGCATATACCTTTCCACATTTACCTTTGTGCATATACCTTTTTGCATTTATCTTTCCATAAATACCTTTCTGCAATCATCTTTCCACAATTACCTTTCTGCAATTACCTTTCTGCAACTATCTTTCCACAATGACCTTTTTAAAATCACCTTTTTGTAATTGAAAACTCCTTCCTTTCACAATTGCGGATTGCGGGTTGCGGGTATGCATTTTGACTTTCCTCGAAATGGCTTCTGCAATTCATCTTTCGCGTTACTTATTCTGCAATTTGTGGATTATGGATTGTGACTTCCTTCTACATTGCGTACTGTGGATGTGCCTCCCAACTTTTTCAAAATGGGCTTCCGGGAATATCTTTCCCAACTCTTGTGAACCATTGATCGCTTTGTGGGATCCTCCTTGTTTGCTGATCAATTTTCAAACACGAAACTTCACTTTGGTGCTCTGGAATGTTATATTACATGCACATTTACTTTTTGGATCATTTATCTGTCGTCGATCTATTTTCTTAATACGATATTAGACATCCAACCTTGGCTAAATAAGCTGACTGCAACTCCACGACTCTACGTTGATTGATCAAAGGATCGATCAATCAAGCTCAATCGAACTTCGCTGGACTTGATCCGCTCACTGGATCTACACATTATCTTTGTGGATTCATTTGTACAGTTATTCAAACTATCAATCAATTCATGATTTAGACACACAAGGAGTCAATTATTCATTTACACAGAGACATGCATAAACAGTCCTTCTCAATTCAAACATAATGATGTCATATTGCAACACTGACTTCATGATAGCACCTCATGTGTCTTTCCAGCCTCATCACACATGCCACATCATTATCTATTTCATGTCATCACTTCCTTTGTTATTCCTTTTTCTTACATTAATTTTTCCCTGCCATCATGTCCTTGGTTATTCCTTTATCATTACTGAACTCCTTTGACATCAATGATAACTCCATTAAAAATTCTCCCCCTTTGGAATTGATGGAAACATCCAATCATTCTCCCCCTTTGACAACAATGACAAAGTATAACTTGTTATGCCCTTGCTTAAACCATCTTGATAGAGAATTTCCTATCTTTCTTCTTTTTGACAATTTCCCTTGCCAATATATCTCCTCTTTAATAAATTTATCTCTTTGCTTCTCTACCTCTTGTTCACTTGAACTTGGTGGTGACCATTATGAATGATAATCGAGTTAACATCCTTCTTTACCTTCTTGTAGTGGGTCCTTGAATACGAGACTAGATGATAAGTTCATAGACTCCCCCTATAATAATGTTTACTTATGTTCCATTGATGAGGTTTTTTTTTTGTTACTTCAAACCAATGTGATGACTGTACAGAGAGAAATGTCTATCTGTGAGTAGTGTTGGACTTGTATGCACTACTTTGCACATCATCTTACAAGAGTTCTCACAATGTCATCTTTGTCACTCATAAAAAAATTTATGTATGTATGTCAAGGTTGTTTATGAGGATATTTGGATAACATTTCTCTTGGATGGAGACTTTAATGGAAATCACTTTTCATGGTTGGAAAACCCACGGGTTACACCTTCCATTGTTCAACAGAAATATTTCCAATACAATTTCAACAACATGATTTGCTACAATTTCATATACGCACTTCCATGAGAACTTCATCAACTGATATGTTCCTGAATCCCAATTGTTCTCTTCAAAAGTCTTCCAAATATGTGTCTTCAGTATTCTCATAATGAGTCTTCCTATATGTATTATGTACTTTCTTATTCACGCTTCCCATAAAACATGGATAGATAGTATCTATGGTTTCTTACTAAGTGATCATATTCAATAGGTAGCTCAATGAGTTCTAGTATATGTTCTATGAATGTGATTTTTTTTCAATCAGTATGTTTTTGAGTTCATTTAGCTAACCCATATCTTCTTCAGGACCTTCATCAATTTGTCCTTAATACTCTTTCAATATCCTTGTTCAGCCATGAATATGTCATCATGATGTCAACGTCTGTCATAGGAGTGTTACATTAAGTCTAATCTTCATTCATTGCTTTCAGATATGCGTAATCCCACATTCATATTAAAAAATAGTTCACTGAAATTTTGCAGTCTTAGAGGTAATCTATTTTCATAACCCTTGTATGTAGTTAGATCTCATGATCATCACCTATCTTCCCTTCATCACAATTCTGCTTCTAGATTTATTATACTAAAAATATTAATTTTTCTTCACTTGTCATAAAGTATCCTTCTTTTTGTGACAGAGTTTATAATCATCAGTTTTAATGTTGATATTTTTTAGCCAACCTTTAGCTTCCCTACATACCTGATTTCTCTTTTAAGGATCCATCATATAACTTGTTCTTCTTTTAAGGATTCTTCAATGGCATAAAAATAACTTCTATTATCTTAGTTACAGACTTCATGGTATTCATGGATCACATACTTTAATACTTTCATGTTGCTTCACTTTGTCACATGGATGGTCTCTAGAAAAGTCTTCAAATTGCCACTTCTACACTTTTTCTTGTCTATGAGGAAGATAAATTTTACCAAGTATTTATTATGACTCTTCTTCTTCTTGTTTTGATGGAAAACTCAAGACATTCATTTCTTCTTTCCAACTGATATTTTTCAAGTACCAATTGCAATTTTCTTATATTAACCCCCCTGAGTATATGATCCCTTCTAATGATAATTTCAGGGTTCTCTTCTAGGTCACGAGAAACCTTTTTAGAAAAGGAATCTACCATTACCATATTAATCTCCATTGGTGTATTCATTTACATATTCATCTTGCTTTCCCTAAGAAAGGATGTCATTTTTATCTATAGAATTATTTTACTCCTCATCATCTTTGGAAGCTTCACTGATGTTTAAAATTTGTGTTTCTTCCGAGTCTTTGTATTATGGCTTCCTTCTCCACATATTTCCATGAGTTACCCTACTTACCGATCTTCTATATTTTGAAGTGTTTGTGTCTTGTTTGCTTCTCAGAATTTGATCTTTTATTTTGGTTGTACAATCAGCAACCTTGTGACAGTAGTGACAATATCCAAGGAATTCCATTTTATAGAATATGTGATCTTTGTAATGGCTATTTTCATTTGGATGTACTCTCGAATTTTTCATCTTAGGAGGATGAGCATAATTATGATGACTGGAATTAGTATTCATGTAACTCTTCCACTGCTTGGGTGTATTCTTCTTATAGATATGAAACTTTCCATATGATTTGCAATTCAGGGATTTATGTCCAAAATTATTACAAGAGTAGCTATGACGCAAAAATATTTGTTGATATTTACTTGTAATTGGTCTTCTAGGAATCATATATGTTCATTGTAAGAGAGGAGTATATTTGTTACTTTCTTCCCTTTTAATTGGGCTCTTGAGTGCAGCAGCATAGCTTCTTTTATTTCCATCTTGGTTTGTGAAAGAGGAATATCCTAGATTCTTTTCTTTGTCAAATCCTAATCCATATTTATCAATTGATGTTCTTTAGACACTAAGAATTTGATCTAAAGTCCTTGAGTTGTTCTCAAACTTTGATTTGATAGATTCTTCATCAACCCCTTTTCTAAGTTGAATAATCTATTTTTTCAAGTTTTTCAGAATCTTGTATTCTCTTCTTGAGCTGCACTACTAGGTCCTCTTCAATCTTCTTGGACTCTTGAAGTTGGTTCTTCAAATCAATAATAATTTAAATTGACCTTTTATCTTTTGATTTATGCTCTTCTTGACATTTTGATAACTTTTTTTCCAAAGAATTGTTCTTCATTCTGCTCTTTCTCAATTATTCAAGAGCACTTATGATTTATGCCTTTAGGTCCACCACTCCTTCCATATCCAAATCATCTTCTGAATTTATCATCTCCATGAATATATTTTCTTCATTGTTGCTTATCTCTTCATCTTCACTATCTTCCATGGAATAGAAGTTTTTCATCTTTTTTATTAAATTTGTTCTTGTATATGGTTTTACTCCTTTGATCTTCCTTATGACTACAAGATTCTTCATCATCACTTTCATTTTTGAAAAGAGAAAATATTGCTTCTGCTCTTCCTTCATCTGTGTAAAGTTTCTCCAATTTTACCCAGATTTCCTTAACTGAGAGACATGGTCCTATTTTTTCTTTGATAGGTTGAGGTAATCCATCAAGTATGGCCTCTATTTCCCTTGAGTTATTTTTCTTGGATTCTTTCTGAGATATAGTCCTTACTCTTTTTGGTGGAATGTAATTAGAGATTAATACATTCCATACACCACATCCAATGACTGTAAGTTCACTCTCACTCTTATTCTCCATACTGCATATTCTCCTTTATTAAGTGTTGGAGCTCTATTGGAAGCCATTCCTTCTTGTTGATCCATAGTGGTTTTTAATAGGATTTTCCTTCCAGTGATTAAGCTATAGTGAAGGATCCCGCTCTGATACCAATTATTGGAAATTTGGACAATACTGAAGGGGGGGGGNCAAGAAACAAAACTTTTATGGTGGAATGTGAATTGGGAAAACCACCAATAATTCCTATTACTGCAAAATTGTATTTACAAATAGTTTCTTCATACTAACTACATAAAAGGATGGTACTACACCCTATTTACTAGCAACTACTGGAAAGAGGCTATGACCCCCTGGTTTTATCATGTACTACTGAAAGGATTCTCCTACACCCTATTTAACAGCTAATACTGGAAGGAGGATACAACTCCCTGGTTTATGAACTACTACTGAAATGATGCTTCTACACCCTATTTACCAGCTACTATGGGAAGGAGGATACAACCCCCTTGCAGGAATATATCCTACCCTAGCACCACCCTACCACCCTAGTATGTGTTTATCAAACTTCCATATCTCCTTATATATTTAATATTGTCACTGGTTTCTCATTACTTCCTTGGTCTCTATATTTTTCTATTGTTGCTTGGATCTGGACTACAGAGACACATACTATAAAATAGAGCTTATGTTTAAATATCCATCATCATACCTTTTCAATATTCACGTCATTTCAATTTTGTTTATCATGCCCTTTCCTTAAACCATCACACAAATTCGTTGTGTCATTTCACAACATATTATGTCTGTTTAATTAACAGTAAATAAACATACTTTGTTTATCATTTTAATTTTGTTTATATCTCTTTCTTAATTTATTCTTGTAGCTTACTGTTTTAATTTCAACAAAATAAAACTCTGACCTTTTTCAAATACTTACAGATAATCTTCTTATAATGTGCAGAAATCCTTCACCTAGGTTGTAGACATTATACTTACAATGTGCATGAATATTACATACACTTGTGCATGAATATTCCTTAATACTACGGGCATACTTCATATCCAGTCATACATCATTTTTTATCGATTTGGCAAGTTCATTTATCACACTTGTGATCGCTAGATGAGAAACCAAGACCATATCTAGATGGCCAAATCATCAAGGATCATATTGATATCATCTGATAAATCTAATGACACGCGAACAACCTCTTCCATGCATTACTAGATGGTCCCTTAACCTCATGTATTAACACTTAGACAAAATTTCATTTATTTCAACAGGAAAACCATCTTTCGTCAATTTGGGGTAAATCCTTCCGCAATTGCGAGTGGCATATTGTAGATTTTCATTTTGCATTTTCTCAAAAATGTCTTCTGCAATTACCTTTACACATTTATCTTTTCTCATTTTCCTTTCTGCATTCACCTTTCTACATTTACCTTTCCAGATTTATCTTTCCACAAATACCTTTCTGCGTTTACCTTTCCGCAAATACCTTTCCACAATCATGTTTTCACAATTAACTTTATGTAATTACCTTTCTGCAACTATCTTTCTACAACTACATTTCCACAATGACCTTTCCGCAATGATCTTTCCGCAATTACCTTTCTGCAATGACCTTTCCGTAATCAGAAACTCCTTCCTTCCACAATTGCAGATTGTTGGTTGTGGGTATGCATTTCAACTTTTCTCAAAATTTCTTCCGCAATTTGTCTTCTGCAAGAATTCTTCCATAATTTGCGGATCGCAAATTGTGGCTTCCTTCTACATTGCAGATTCTGGATGTGCCTCCCAACTTTTTTGAAATGGGATTCTGCAAATCTTTTGTCGAACTCCTGTGAACACTTGATCGCTTTGTGGGATCCTCCTCGTCCATTAATCAATTGTCAAACGCGAAACTTCATTTTGGTGGTCTATAATGTTATCTTCCATGCACATTTACTTCACGGATCCTTTCCCTATCGTTGATCTATTTTCTTGATACAATCTTAGCCATCTAACCTTTTCTAAATAATCTAACTACAAATCCACAACTCTACGTTGATTGATCAAAGGATCGATCAATCAAGCTTGATTGGACTTCATCGGACTTGATCCCCTCACTGGATCTACACATTATCTTTGTGGATTAATTGGTATAGGTATTCAAACAATCAATCAATTCATGATTTAGACACACAAGGAGTCAATTATTCATTTACACAGAGATATGCATAAATAGTCCTTCTCAATTAAAGCATAATGATGCCAAATTGCAACATTGAATTAATGATATCACCTCATGTGTATTTCCATCCTCATCACACATGCCACATCATTATGCATGCCATGTCATAACTTCCTTTGTTATTCCTTTGTCTTACACTTAGTTTTGCCTCACATCATGTCCTTGGTATTGCTTTGTCATTACTGAACTCCTTTGACATCAATGACAACTCCATTCACCAAGTACAAAGCTTGAGAACAAGCTTGAAGTAACTGATAACCTCTTAGCATTGAAGTATAGAGTGCTTCTCATACCTGAAGAAGCATGACCTAAAGAACTATGTCAAAGAAGAAGTTGTAGATCCAGAGGGAGGTGAAGACAAAACATAATAAGGACTTAGTCAAAGTCAAGAGGATTATTTCCGCCTCCATTGGATCTCACATATATCATCCTTAATGTAGAATCCCAAGGTTATATTCAGTATGAAGGAAATAATATCAATAGGAAAGTGACATTGAGGAACCAACATAAGAATGTGAAGATACCGAACTTAGAGACCTTGCATCCCCACTTCACAAGGGTTTCTCAAATCAAAGAACAACATGAAGTAGTCAAAGAGAAAGTGAGATTGTTATGACCAACTTAAATGGCCTCCCAATATCATGGAACTCATTCATTCAATGATTATGTGCAAGAAAGAAGCTAATCTCTTCCAACTTACTATGGAAAGAATGCACACCAAAAGAAGATCGATTCATAACACGAGAGAAAAAGATGGGAGAAAATGTAGATCAATCTCTCACAATTCACTCCAGAATAAATCATAGAAAGAAGGAGAACCATCATCAAAACAGAAGACAAAAGGATTTCAGAAGAGATCCTTCCAACATTCGATGCTACACTTGTGATTATAAGGGATACTACTCCAAATATTGTCCCATAAATAGAGGCTTATTCAATAAGAAGTCAAATAAGAAAAGACGTCATGCTCACATCGATGAAGTTTCCTCAAGTGATGAGGAATATGAATTATAATGGTGAAGAAAAAGATCATACTCTAATCCATTTCAATATTTGGATAAGAAAGAATGAAATTAGTGACACTCAGAACCAGTACACAGGTTCCTATAATCAGTAGAAGGCTCCATGACATAAGGAGAAAGAAGGAATGTTCCAAACAAACAAAAATAAGTATTTGAATTGTCTTGTTGTGTACATATCTATGAAATGTATTATGCATGATAGAATGTTTGCATTAATGAAAAATATACTACTAATATGAATGTTATGGGTAAGTAGCCTATGGTGCTATATGTCACTCCATTGCCACTTATATAGAATGAAACCTCTTTGTTGACATATTGGGATTAGTGCACAATCTCAATAATGTTATGGTAGAGATGGAAGGCATATGCAAAGTTTCTGTGTGTATACGGGATATGGATGAATGTTGTATTGGCTAAAATAGTTGCATGATTAAATATTTATGCATAAGAATTTTTCATTATGAATATGTCTTATGAAATGTTCCTAACCATGCAACTGGTGCATTTGAATTGTAGGAAATATCACGTACAATATCCTACAAGAAAAGAAGGATGAGACTTGTTCCGAAGAACAAGTGATGACAGTTCAAGATTCACTCCAATAAACATACATGAAGATGAACCTGAAGCTACCAGGGTCAGAGACACCATGACAGAAAAAAGAGGTTCAAAAGAATATAAGAGAGTGGTAGATCCACCTCAAGAGATGAATACCACCTTGGGCATGAGAGATAATTCAATATGAATAAAATTATGACAGGTCCTCCAACTAAAGTAAGAGGCCTCGGATACAATCTAGTTATGTGGCACAACTGAGTGACATCATTGATGAAGACCCTTCCAGCTATGAAGAAGTAGCCAAGGAGAAATGGAAGAAACTATGGTCAAAGAGTATCATTTGATCATGGGGAATGATGTCTAGGATGTGGTTCTGAGACTTGAAGGGAATCCTATAGTGTCTTCCATGTGGATCTACAAGAACAAGTATACAAATCAAGGTTCATGGTTTCTCTCAGAAAGAGGGAGTAGACTATGGCATGCCATACTCCATTGACCAGGCACACTTCTCTAGTAAAGCAGAAGTAGATATTGAGAAAAGAACCACATGTACAGAATAGAATTTGTATGAGCTCTGAAGGCACCCATAGATAAGCACATCTAGTTACATAAGGAGCTTTAATATCACCTAGAGTGATGAATGTCTTAACATTTTCTACAAGATTTAAGATGGAATCCTGTAGAAGACAACAAGCTCACATATGGGTGAAAGAGGAACTTTTCAGTAAAGTTCAAGATAAAGGATCTTGGTATCTAGTGACCTAAGATGGATACATAGAAGATCAACAACAATGGATGCTACCTGTCACTCTAGTACAAAATGTTTCGATACATAGAGTACAAAATGCAGAGGGAGGATGATGCTCTGCTTCAAGGGGAGTGACTGCAGAATATATCCAAGTTTTACATGGTACGATAGGATGGAAAACTTCTTGATGGACTAAGGATTTACCAATAATAAAGTGGGTTCCAACCTTTAAGGTTGAATGCGGAAGTATGGGATATGTCGATGACCTAACAGGATGAACTCATTGTAGATGCAAAGAGGAAGTGTCGAGGACAAAAAGAGAACCTCAAGATGTTTGTGATCAAGTATGATCTCATGAAGAGGCTGAGTACATTGCAACATGTTCAACCTATATTAAAGCAATGTGGATTCTCAAACTATTGCTAGGGAAAGTATGTTGTGGAAATATTAAAAATATTTGATATGTTGGATTGTAAAGACATGGCCACACCCATGGATACCAACCTGAAGATGTTATCTGATGAATCATAAGAGTTAGTGGATGTGACTCAGTACAGACATATTATTGGGTTTTTTATGTATCTGACGAATACCAGGCTAGATTTATGCTTTGTTATGAACACCCTAAGTCAATATCTAGTTAAACCTAGACATGTTCATCTGATAGTTGCAAAGAATGTGATGAGGTACCTAAAAGGTACGATAGAATTTGGACTATACTATGACGAAGATCATGACTACTGATTGTATGGTTATACATATGCATATTGGGCTGGAAGTACCTCAGACAAGAACGTAAACTCAGGTGGATGTTATTCTTTGGGACCTGCCATGTTCTCATGGTTTAGAAGGAAGCATTCCAATGTTTCTCTTAGCACAACTAAAGTAGAGTATATAGTAGCTTGTTCTTCTAGTTGTGAATACATATGGCTTTAGAATTTGATGTCAGGTCCATTTGATATGGAGCTGGATACCATAGTGATTCTATGTGACAACCATAGTTTTATAAAGATGACGGAGAACCCAATGTTCCATGATAAGTTGAAGCACATAGAAATCCGGTATTTTTATATACGAGACATGGTACAGAAGGGAGCTATAAAGCTCCAGTATGTGAGTACCAATGAGAAATTCACTGATGTGTTGACCAAGCATCTATCTCAAGTAACGTTTGAATACTTCTATGACAATATTGGTGTAGTACGAAAATACTTTCCTTGTAGGGAGGAACAATGATGATGATGTCAAAAATACTTTCCTAGTAGGGAGGAACAATGATGATGAAGTTACAGACCTTCCTCGCAAGGAGGAACGATGATAATATGGACCCTCCTAGGAAAGGTGGAGCAGGTTGATGATATGGGCCCTCCTTGGAAAGGGGGAGCAAGTTGATGATATGGACCCTCCTTGAAAAGGTGGAGCAAGTTGATGATGTGGACCCTCCTCGAAATGTGGGAGTAGGTCGATGATGTTGCAGTGGAATTGTATCATTCCTAGAGATTAGTCCTAAAGTGATCCACATACCTTTGTCTCTGTGTTGTGAGAGGATTGCATCATCCTTAGACGTATGTCCTAAATTGATAGGGATTGATCATCCCATAATTGGATCCATGGAATTTATGTCTTCGTGAGGCGTGAGGATTGCATCGTCCTTGGAATTATGTCCTAAAGTGATAGGGATCGATCATCCCATAATTGAATCTGTATATTTATATCTCCGAGAAAGTGGTAGGATTGCATCATCCTTGGACTTATGCCCTCAAGTGATAGGGACCGATCATCCCGTAATTGAATCCGTAGAATTCTATCTCTGAGAAAGTTGTAGGAGTGCATCATCCTTGGAAGTAGGTCCTAAAGTGATAGGGATAGATCATCCCATAATTGAATCCATAGACTTATGTCTTTGAGAAAGTGGTACGTTTGCATCGTCTTTGGTATTATGTCCTAAAGTGATAGGGACCGATCATCCCGTAATTGAATCCGTAGACTTGTGTCTCTGAGAAAGTGGTAGGATTCCATCATCCTTGGACTTATGTCCTAAAGTGATTGGGAATGATCATCCCATAATTAAATCCATAGACTTTTGTCTTTGATAAAGTGGTAGGATTGCATTGTCCTTGGACCTATGTCCTAAAGTGATAGGGATTGATCATCACGTAATTGGATCATGTGTGTTGCAGGTTATGTTGTTGTTGATGATGATGTTATTGATCGAGAGATCAAGTATGGATGCAGATGATGATGTTGATCGAGAGATCCAGTGCTACAAAGGATCTAGCGATCAAGTGCTGCAAAGGATCGAGTGATCAAGTGCTGTAAGGATTGAGTGATCGAGTGTTGCAGAAGATTGAGTGATCGAGTGTTGCAGAGGATTGAGTAATTGAGTGTTGCAAAAGATGAAGATCAAAGATGAAGACTCAATGCTATTGAATATTATGTTCCAGTGCTGAAGATGTTGAATATGTTTAGTAACTGTTTGAATTGTTGATGATTGTTGAAAACTTACAATCATGTATAGATGGATCACCTAGATTTTTTTATAAATATTCTCTTTCTCCATGCTCCTACAGTTGATGTTGTTGTTGTCAGTAGAATACTCTTCTCGTTAAGGGGGATTGTTGAAATATTCTACGTTCAAAGAATATTCTAAATGTATTTACTGATTTAGCCTATGGGAGATGTTTTCTTCCTCTATCAGGATGTTACTATTGTATTTGGTCATCATAGAGTCATGAAGTAAAATCTTTGTTGTAACTGGGGTCAATAGAACCCTCCTAAATATAATCTAATATTTTTTTGTGACTTCCTAGGTTAAGTTTGTTGGGGCCGACTTGTTAGGGAAAAAGTCAAGTCTAAGAAAGAGTATAAATAGAGGAGGTGTGTTCCTCATTTGAATACACATACTCACTTGTGTATAGTGCATGGGAATGAGAGAGAGAGAGAGAGATATGCAAGGAGAAGGAGAACTTGTTTGGGGTTTGTCTTTGTCATTTTGATACATCTATATAGAGGAATTTTTGTTGGGTTTCCTTCCCCGTGAGGGTTTACCAGGATAAATATTTGTGTTCTTTTATGTGGTTTTTCTTTTCTTTATTTCAGTGATCCTTTTGTATATGGTTATAATGTTATTATTCCAAAATGTTATTAGATATTGTATAACCATTAAAAAATTAACATCTGTGTGAAAATCTGATTCACAACAAGAACTAGGTGTTGGTAGATTCAACCATAGGGACATGTCTACAACACATCTATCCTTAACTATAGGGAGGGTGAATCCAGCTGACAAAAATACATGCAATAAATGAAATCTTCCTTATATTTCTAAAAAATTTCAAAGAAGAGAGAGGGAGGGAGGGAAGGAGATTACCTCTTGAAGTGTGTCGTTCGTAGAATATCCTTTTGCTCCAGACTTATTAACCTTTAGGCCCCCATTAGAATCCTTCTAGCTAGTTCCTTACCTCTAGCTTTTGAAAATTGCAAAAAATATTGAAATCTATCGACCAAATATTGACAAAGAACACATAAAAATGCATAACCTAAAATGCAACATTTGGGGGGGAATCAGATTGCATCATATTAAAATGCGAGGAAAGTGATTACAACCCAATAATAGGTGAATCCATTTCTCCCTTGCTCTAAACTATCATTCTCCATCAATTCCAATTATCACCAAATAAACTATGATATGGAAAAGACTCTATCTCTAACCTCCAAATCCTACAGCATGCCTTTGCTTTTCTAGCTTTTCCTCTTTAATTCACCTCATAGGATTGGGTTTTGAGCATCCTATCTTTGATAATGAATGTGGGATTAGTATTTTTGAAGGTTTTGATTATTTCCTTAAAAAAAAACCCACTTTCCTTAGTTTTTAGGCATTTCAACTTGACTTTCAATATTTCTAGGACAATTAATGCCCATGTTAGGAATTTTCCACTCTTGTATTTCTTCTTATTTCCTCTAAGTTCCATGGATTGAACTATGAGTTTTTCAGGAGTTTTGGAAGGATTAACACTGTGCTTACCCTTGTTCTTATTCTTCCCCCTAAGGTCCATGAATTGAACTATGAGGATTTCAAAAGTCGAGGAAGACTTAGCATGTTGCTGCATATCCTGACCAATTGTAGGTTATGAGGTTTGAATCAACATTTTCCCCATTTGTTGTGTGATATGCTCAAGGTTTTTGATGAAACCACTCATACCATTGGCATGAGGTCCATGTGGAAGCCTAGATGGATCAAACATAGGTATTTTAGGCTAGTTCCAAAAAGTTTGGTTACTTTCTGGAACCTCACTACTCCACTGTGGAATGGGATTCATGGGTGGATTGCCCCCTTACAGGGTTAGATTCTAGGAAGATTGGATATTTCCTAGTATCTAACCACACCATTGATGAATGGGTGGATTTACCCCTTGCATGGTTAGACTTAGTGATATTGGTTATTTCCTAGAATATGACCACTCCATTGTGGTGGTCCTTGTATTTGATTAACATTCTAAGGTGGGTTTCCCCCTTATGAAGGTTGCCCCTAAGAAGATTGGGTACTTCTCGGAACATGATAAATGGGTGTATTGTCTCCTGATGGAGTTAGTTCCCAAGAAGATTGGTTACTTTCTAAAACATGACCACTAGGTGGATTTCCTCCTGATGGAGTTGGGTCCCAAGAAGATTGGTTACTTACTAGAACCCAACCATTCCATTGATTCTGTCCTTGGTTTTGATTGGAATTCCAAGGTATGTTTCCTCCTTGTGGAGGTTGGATCCAAAAATATTGGTTACTTTCTGAAACATGAACACTCCATTATGGAATGGGGTTGATAGGTGGATTTACCCTAGGCATTGTGCCAGGATAAATCAGAGGATAACCCTCTAGGGAATTTCCTCTCATCGATGAAGGATAATTTTGATTAGAATTTTTGTTCTAGGATGCATTGTTTCCACTAGGAATATGAACATTACATGGTAAAGGTTTTCCCCCAGAAGTAGAACCTAGACAACTATTGTGTGTGCCAAGAGGATTTTGATAACCTCCCACAACCATTTGAGGATGCATTTATATGGTTGCTTCAACTCCTAATGAAGTCAAAGGGTCAAGTGTAATGTTCTGCATAGTATCAAAAATTTCAAAAAACTAACTAGTGACTCACTTTCCGTAAGTATGATTGAGTTTAAAAGATGTGCTAAAAGTGGATTTGCATGTGTAAATGTGTGATATTCTCTTTTTCAAATCTTAGCTAAAGTAAGATAATCAATTCTATCTATGTTTCGTCCATGATGTGACAATTTTTTAGAATTGATTTGACGTTGTTCTTCTCTAGTAATATTTGATTAGGTTTATAAGTAGTTCAATTTCAAAGTCACAACGATGTGGTTCATGTATATGCCTCCACAATATAGAAGGGCCCTCAAACTTGGGTAATTTTCCTCGCTTCCACCTTGACGGGTGGATCAAGAGATTAACCACTCTAAATTTTAATAAAAGTATTTTTTTATTAGAGTATATCAAAATACAACCAAACAATCCTAAATCCAGCTAGACTCAACAAAAATCAAAGTGTCCACACCACTAAAAATTTCCCTAAGGAAGCGACAATCAAGCTTCTTTCCAAAAAACTGAGGTTTAGTGAAAAGTTGGATTTTTATAGGGCCTTCCAAAACTAGTATCCCTTGAGGGACATTAAGTCTCAAGAATTACTAAATGGTGAAGGTGCGAGAAACAGTTACATTGTTCTTCAATCGCCAGAGTTCCAAGTGTTAGCTCTAGGATATTGACCCTCCCAAGGAGATGAAACAGCCTTGTGTCTGTCTCAGGTATTGCAAGTGTCCCTCACTCACAAAATCCTATGTGATTCCCTAGGAAAAGAAATTATGGTTACCACTTCACAATCGGAGACTAGGTAGGACAGTCGTCAGTACTGGATAACTCACATAGACTAGCTATCTCAGAAAAGTGATGTCACCCCAAGGACTTGTCACTTAACCGAGACACTATAATGTGCTCATATCCCACCAAATAAGAAAGAGGGGGGGTACCACCCTTACTAATTCAGATTGACCTCGTGATTAATGCTTGTGTTAGAAGCGCTTTCCTGGCTGGCACTCTTTGCTACTAATGGATTTAACTCTCATTAATCAATGCTAGTTTCAAAGTTTTTAGGCTTTGGAGTGTTAAGTCACCATATTAACCCAAATCCCTAGGCTAATCTTGTTGGTGATATCAAAGATAAAATCTTGGTTTTTTTAGATTAAGCGTTGATTTTAAAGGTAATTCGATTAGTTTCGAGGAGTGGTGGTGAAACTGATGGTGTTGCGACTTATGCTACTAAACCAAACCAATGCACATATGCTTTTAATCCTATCTTATCATTCGATGAACTCCTATACTATGGGAGAGTAAGAGGTTCATTGAGATCCTTCAGATGTGCATATTGAAAAATCATCTTCAAAAATTTGAAATCACTTTCAATTTTCTAGCAAGGGTTCAAGAGGATGGATTCAATTATGACTAATTAGAAACAAAAAATGTTTGAATATTCAATGTTTTTTCTTGTTTCCAATAAGTCTCTTAAACTGATGTGCACATGTAAGAACGTGATTTAATTTTTATTTTTCATGACCATCATTTACACTTGAGATCCACTTTCTCGTTCACAGGACTACCCGAAAGTGCAAGAGAAGAGGATACTTGTGGCTCAACAATATGCTTCAAAACTTCAAAGGGTTCGTATTACACTTGAGATCCACTTTCTCGTTCACAAGACCTCCCGGAAGCGCAAGTGAAGAGGATACTTGTGGATCATATATTTGCTCAAAAAATAAACCTATCTATTACACTTGAGATCCACTTTCTCGTTCACGGGATCGCCCAAAAGTGCAAGTGAAGAGGATACTTGTGGCTCGAACACAACTTATCTTAAGAATCTTGACAATGACGAAAAATATCCTCTCATTGTGTTTGAACTAATCTTGAGTGGTATGTTTGTATTTTTAGAATTTAGGTGGATTTGATATTAAATGACGGTATGAAGAGTGTCTTAATGATGATTACAAGTTTTTTGGTAGGTCATCAAGTCCACGTGGATTCAAAATTCATGGTCATAAGAATTTATAACTTGAAACAATGTCATGTTCTTTAATTTTTTCAACAATTTCCTTATGTCATTATGTGATAAAAATGACCAATTTAGACATTTTTTAAGACATTCAAGGCTGAACTAAATGACCTAAAGGGAAAAATGTTATAAACTTTCATATCTGAACATTATTTTCGAGGAAAAATTTGAATAATACTAAAAAAAACCTCCTAAAAGTGATTTTTTTCTAGTGTTTTCTTAAAAAGAGCTTTCCAAGCCTTCCAAAATTGAGGGAAACAGTCCCCAAATGCTTCAAAAATGATCTTAAGAGGTAATATTAGGATTTAAAAAGTGTTTTAGGATGTCAATCAATATTTTTCAAATTTTCAAAATAATTCAATAAAAATTCAAAAATAAGTGATCTCCACAAATTTCAAACTCAAACCAAAAATGCACACCAAACTTGCAATCCTTCGAAAAATTATCTAAAAATTGATAAGAGGGAAGAAATTGTTGTCTAAACCCTCTATTATAGAATTTATAAGACATCTACAACAACAAAAATCAATCAAAATGACCAAAAATTTTAGATCTGGCCATCAAAAATCAAGAATCATGCCTTTTTCAAATTTCAAACAAATGCATACAAAACTTCAAAATTCTTCAAAGAAATCCCTTAAATCTTGATGAAAGAGAGGTAATTATTGTCTAAAACCTATCTAATAATATTCCTAATACATATACAACAACAAAAATTAATCAAAATGACCAAAAATGGTAGATCTGACCATAAAAAATTAAGAACCATGCATTTTTCAAATTCCAACCATATGCACATAACACTTTAAAATTATTCAAAGAGATCCATAATATTTGACCAAAATGGATGAAATTATATTGTAAAATAAATTAGAGGACTATCTAAGCTTTCCACAGCAAAAAAAATCACCCAAAATGGACAAGAATTAATAATTTTATGACCGAAATACTAGAATCGTATTGCGTCTCTATTCCATACGCGACTGTCACTACTATGTACCCACATGTTATTTCAATGCATACGCGACTGTCACTATTGTGCACCCTCATATTCACAGAAAAAAATCAAGTCCTACCCAAATCTATAAATTTTAGTCTAGGTAAGGGCCTAGCTAGACCAATTTAAGTTTCTTGAATTGAATTAAACTTCAAAAGACAAAAAACAAGCATGCATCAAAAGATTTAAAATGAAAGACACTCCCAAACAAGGGGAAATTCTCAAGAAAACTAGTTTCAGGAGAAGGCCTCGTTAGTTCCCTAGTATGGTCACCATTATGTTGGTAAATTCGACCATATAAACATGTCTACAACCTATATATCCTTAACTATAGTGAGGGTGAATCCTGCTGACAAAAATACATGCAATAAATGAAATCTTCCTGATATTTCTAAACTTTTTCAAAGAAGAGAGAGGGAGGGAAGGAAGGAGATTAACTCTTGAAGCGTGTCATTCATAGAAGATCCTTTTGCTCCAGCCTTCTTATCCTTTAGGCCTTAATTAGCATCCTGCTAGCTAGTTCCTTACCTCTAGCTTTTGAAAACTTAAAAAAAAATTGACATCTATCTACCAAATATTGACAAAGAACACATAAAAATGCCTAGATTCAAATACAACATTTGGGGGGAAATCAAATTGTATCATATTAAAATGGGAGGAAAGTGATTACAACCTAATAATATGTGAATCACTTTCTCCCTTGATCTAAACTATCCTTCTCCATCAATTCCAATGATCACCAATGAAACTATGATGTGAAAAAGACTCTATCTCTAGCCTCCAAATCCTAGAGCATGCCTTTGATTTTCTAGCTTGTCCTCTTTTATTCACCTCACATGCCTTCTACTTATAGGATTGGGTTTTGAGCATCCCATATTTGATAATGAATGTGGGAATAGGGGTTTTGAAGGCTTTGATTATTTCCTTCCAAAAAACCTACTTTCCTTGGTTTCTAGGCATTTCAACTTGACTTTCAATATTTCTAGGATAATTAATGCCCATGTTAGGCATTTTTCATTGTGTGAGTTATAGTAACTGGGATTTGGCCCTTAAGTGGTCACGGACTTGGCCTCTTTAGAGCCACCTTGTCTTTAAACATTTCTTCCTTTGTGGAAGCAGTGGTCAATTTGTTCAAAAAAATATGATCTTCATGTTGCAGGTGAAGTAAAATATTGTTTTCAGACCACCACTCTCAAAGGTGTTAATTTTATTGTTAACACTAGGAGCTAACGGAATCCTCACAATTCAATATTATTCACAAACTATGCAGAAAACTAGTAAAGAGAGAAAAATGAACACACACAGATGGTGCCAATAACTGAAGTTTCTATTACTGCACATCATGTAAATATGTGTGGTACATGTTTATAATACAATGGGAGAAAATCGTTATCCCTTGGAGGCAATCTGGATGCATACAAGTGTTAGGATTGGATTTGAACTCAAAACACGCCTAGTTGGACCAATGAGCTCCCAAACCATCCCAAACAGTCCCGAATGTTAGTGGGAACATGGTTGGAGCATGTTGAGTCATAAATGAAGGTAGGATAGGCATCGATGAGCAAATGGGTGAGTGGGAGTGGCTCTATGCAGCAATAAATTTCCAAGGAGAGATAAAAACCACCAAATACATGCACTAGCACCTATGGTCAAATAGTTTCCTTGATTTAAGGAATGGGAAGCACACCAAAACTAATATGTCATTGATGAGGGATCCTGGCAGTCTGAATGATCAAATTTGAGCACCTCAACTATAGTAAATGAGTTCAAAACACCCAATAGACCAAGGTTGGTCAACATAGCCTAGTTTTGGACCATATGACATAACATAAAAGCTAATGAAATATATCCTAGGTGTATGATCATGGTACTAAGGTGGATTAATTTTATAACACCCCCCTTAAGACTAACTTAGTACAACTTATACCATATTATTGAGGCCTTGGAAACTAAGGCTCAAGTCACCTCTTACCAAAAAATTATTTATCCATTTAAAAATGAGGAAAGAGGCGAAACCTCATGGGGAAAATCCTCCCTTAAGAATGGACATGACACGGATATGATCAAATTTATTCAACAAGTATTATTCTTCACTTGAATGAGTCAAATGTGTTGAAATATTGTAATTTCAAAGGATATTCTAAATTTATTTTACTGATGTAACCCAAGGGAGATGTAATTATTCCTCCGACAGGGTGTTACTGGTGTATTTGGTCATCATAGTGTCATGAGGTTAAGCCTCCTCTTATGTCGGTTCTTTAGTACCCTAATAAATAATATAATATACTGTTTTTTAGTATTCCTAGGTGAATTCGGCCCAAACAGATTATTGGGGCCGACTTGTCTAGTGGAAAAGTCAATTGACAAATATGTATAAATAGAGGAGTTGTGGTTCTTATTTGAACATAGACTCACTCACTTGTGTAGCGCATAGGAGAGAGAGAGAGAGAGAGAGAGAGAGAAAAAAACAGGAGGAGAATAACTATTTTTGGGCTGCCTTTTATACATCTTATATAGAGAAATATTTTGCTGGTTTTTTCTTCCCCGTGAGGGTTTCCCAGGATAAATCTTTGTGTTCTTTTTGTGGTTGTGCTTGTCTATCTTTCAGTGATCATTTTGCTTGTGGTTATACTGTTATGATGCTAAATTTTATAAGATCTGATATAACCATAAAACTTAACATGGTATCAGAACCACCCTGAAAGAATTTGTTGTGCAATCGAAACAGTGCTACAGCTACAGCTATTGAAGATTAGGGTTTCATGCTGGGAAACCCTAAAATACTAAAAATAGTAGTTTTTGTACATTCACTATATCTCAATATTGGATAAGTATCAGGAGCTGAAACCTTTAGAGGCCAAAGCTACATTCCTGATGTACCTTGTGTAAAAGTTTCAGCTTCATATTTGCTATATTCTGGGAGATATGAGTCCTCCAAGTCAGGGTTCCATCCTCTCCCAGGATTCAGCCCTAAACAGGACACGTAGGGAGAATTGCTATATCTTGGGCTACGAAGGTCCAAATGAAATTTTGCAAGATTTTCCATATAGGGCACAGATTTTACTGTGGTAAAATTTTCATACCCCAAAGGTGAAACAGTGACACATGGAATTCCTTACAAGTTCACTATCCTGAACAGTCCTCAAATAATTCACCTTGGGAAAACTCACATAAGTCCCAATTGGTGAAATCAATTCTGCTCTAACCTGCAGTGTTTGAAAGAGGACAGACAAGGATACCTTAGTGCAAATTTTCAGACATAGAGGAGCAGTAATTTAGGATATACCGCAGAAAGAATATCAGGATTTTTTGTAGAAGAAACTGAAGAAAACTAGGGCATCAAATATTTTGCAGTTCTGATCACAGTTTTGGGAAAATGAGTATACTACGTAGCTCTCCTTGAGTATGTGCATATTTCTATACAATTAAATTTGAAAGATACCTCAATTGAAAAATTATGGTTTCTCTATCAAACCCTAGGTCTACCAGAAGCAGTATTCCAGAAAAGATTTCAAGCAAGCATGAGATTGAAGCAATATCACTGGTCAAAGAAGAAGCTACTGATCCTGAAGGAAATGACGAAAAACAAAAAAAGATAAGTATTTGAATTGTATTTGATGTATATGATGTGTGTTATGCATGATATAATGTTTTCATTAATACTACTAATATGCATGTGATGGGTAAGTATCCCATGGTGCTATACAACTCTCCATTGCTACTTATCTAGAATGAAACCTATTTGCTGACATATTGGATTAGTGCACAATCTCAATGATGTCATGGTAGAGATGGAAGGAATCTAGAATTTTTTCATGAGATATGGATGAATGTTGTATTGGTTAAATAATTGCATGATGCATATGAATTTGTCATTATGCATATGTTCTATGAAATGGTTCTAACCATTAAACTGGTGCATTTGAATTGTAGGAAAGGTCCTGTACAACCACCTACAAGAAAAGGAATATGAGACTTGTTCCGAAGAACAAGTGATGAAAATTCAAGGTTCACTCCAATAAACATGAACCTAAATCTCCCATGGTCAAAGACATCGTGACAGAAGAAAGAGCTTTAGAAAGCGGTATATCCACCTTGAAAGATGAATACCATCTTGGACGCAAGAGATAATTCAAGATGAAGAGAAGTATGATAGGACTTCCAAACCAAATTAAGAGGCCTCAGACACACTAGACACAATTGGGTGACATTATTGATGCTAATCCTTCCAGCTATAGAAGAAGTTATGATCAAAGAGTAATAGTTAATCATGGGGAATGATGTCTAGTATATGATTGCGAGACCTGAAGGGAAGTCTGTAGTGTCTTCCATATGGATCTACAAGAAAAAGTATACAAAGAAAGTTTTGTGTTTTGTCTCAAAAATAATAGACTATGGAATGACATACTCTATTGACCAGACACACTTCTCCAGTGAAGTAGAAGTATATATCTAGAAAAAACCACGTGTACAGAATAGGATTTGTACAAGTTCAGAAGGCACCCATATATAAGCTCATCTAGGAGCTTGACAGATCACCTAGAGTGATGAATATGTTAATATTTTCTACAAGGTTGAATATGGAAACCTGTAGAAGACAACAAGCTCACAGATGGGTGCAAGAGGAAAGTTTCGACAAATTTCAAGATAAAGGGATATTGGTATCCAACAACCTGAGATGGATACATAGTAGCAGCGGATGCTACCTGCCACTCTAGTATAGAATGCATAGGGAAGATTATGCTATGCTTCAAGGGGAGTGACTACAAAAGATCTTTGAGTTTGACATGGTATGACAGGATGGACAACTTCCAGATGGACCAAGACTTTACCAAGAGTAAAGTGGGTTCCAAACTTCAAGTTTGAATGCGAAAGACTGAGATATGTCGATGACCTGACAGAATGAACTCATGGTAGAAGAAATGATGGAAGAATACTAGAATGATGTTTGGGATATAGTACCCAAACCATAAATCAAGAGTGTGGTATCTTCCAAGTGGATACACAAGATAAAGCATGTTGTTGATGGAAGGAAATATTTTTGGCTAAAGGATTCTCTCAGAGAGAGGGAATTGATTATGAAGAGACACTTGCTCTAGGAAGCAAGGTAAACTTCCATCAGAACTATCATGGAACTTGCTTTCATGATGAAGTGGGATATACACCATATGGATGTAAAGACAAGCCTTCCTTAATGGTGTGATTGAGGAAGAGGTTTTCATTGAATAGCCACAAGGATTTGAAGTCAAAAATAGAGTGACTCATGTATGTAAGTTGAAAAAGACTCTGTATGGACTAAAGCAAGATACTAGAGATTGGTATGGAAGAATAGATAGCTTATTGGAAAGCATGGAATTTACCAAGAGTAAATTTGATCCTAACATTTGCCTTAAGGTTATGGGTGATGAACCTGACATACTATTGTTGTATGTAGATGATCTATTTCTGATTGGAAATGAGAAACAAATCATAGATTACAAGAAGAAGCTAGATGAAAAATTCGAGATGAAAAGATCTTGGATTGATGCATTATTTCCTAGGGTTGGAAGTGTGGTAGAGCTTAGAATGAATCTTTCCAAACCAGGGAAAGTATGTTGTGGAAATCTTAAAGAATATTTTATATGTTGGATTGTAAATCCATGGACACACCCATGGATACCAACATGAATTTGTTGTCTGATGAGACATCAAAGATAATGGCGATGACTCAGTACAGACAAATTATTGATTCATTTATATATCTGACGAACACAAGGTCATATATATGCTTTGTTGTGAACACCTTGAGTCAGTATCTAGTTAACCCTAGATGTGTTCACCTGATAGCTGCAAATCATGATGAGGTACCTTAAAGGTATGACAGACTTGCGACTTTACTATGGTAGAGATCATGACTACATATTATATGGATATACGGATTCAGCTTGGGCAGGAAGTGCCACAGACAGGAAGAACACCTCAAATGGATGTTATATTCTAGGATCCTCCATGATCTCATGGTTTAGTAAGAAACAATCCAATGATTCTCTCAGCAAGATGAAGCAGAGTACATGGAAATTTGCTACGCTATTTGGGAAGCCATATGGCTTCGGAAAGATGATGCCATGACTATTTGACTTGGAGTTGGATACCACAGTTTTTCTTTGTAACAACTAGAGTTTCATGAATATGACAAAAAATCCTGTGGAATATGGTATCGAAGGGAGACATAAAACTCTAGTATGTGAGTACTGATGAGAAAGTTGTTGATGTGGTGACCAAGATTCAATGACAAGCTTGGTGTAGTTCATAAATACTTTCCTCGCAAGGAGGAACAGTGATGATGATACTACAGACTTTCTTCAGAAAGGAGGAACAAGTCGAAGATATGGACTATCCTCAAAGAGGAAGAACAGGTCGACACTATGAACCCTCCTTGGACAAAGGGGGAGCAAGTTGATAATATAAATCATCCCAAAAAATGGGGATTGATTATGAAACTAACATCGATGATGGATGACAGTGATGATGGTCTGAAATTTTTTCGTGGACGATAATATCCTCTCTTGAGGATGGCGGGTATAACACTCTAGTCATGAGAGTGGTCCTTACTAGCTAAGGATGGCATTGTATATGCTACTCTCACATGGAGAGTACTCACATTCACTTGCAGATGATAGTATCCTCTCTCGAGGATAGCAAGTATAACACTCTGTTCATGAGAGCGGTCCTTACTAGCTAAGGATGGCCCTACAAGATATACATTTAGTTGTAAACAATTCAGTTGATTGATTTCATGGATCATCCTGATGGAGGAATGCATCATCCTTAGAATTATGTCCTAAAGAGATAGGGATTGATCATCCCACAATTGGATCAAGATTGCATCATCCTTGGACTTATGTCCTAAAGTGAGAGGGATTGATCATCCCACAATTGGATCAAGATTGCATCATCCTTGGAATTATGTCCTAAAGTGAGAGGGATTGATCATCCTATAATTGGATCAGGATTGCATCATCCTTGGACTTATGTCCTAAAGCGACAGGGATTGATCATCCCGCAATTGGATCAGGATTGCATCATCATTGGACTTATGTCCTAAAGTGAGAGGGATTGATAATCTTGCAATTGGATCAGGATTGCATCATCCTTGGACTTATGTCCTAAAGTGAGAGGGATTGATCATTGTTGGAGTAGGGTCCCGCAGCTACAGAAGAAGCTACTAGTTTTGGCGGAACGATAAGTTTTGGCAGAAAGAAGTTAAGACAGAGCTACGATGCCGTACCACGTTTCCAGCTGGAGAGCAGAGCCGAAAACCATGACTTTTAAGATAGAAAAGTCAAGAAGGCAACGGTACCTGAGCGGCCAAGAAGAGAGAGCTCAACCACTGCATTGAAGGCAGCGGTGGAAGACAGGAGGGCTCAACGACCCTCATAAAGGAGAAGGAGCAATGAGTCTGAAGCATTGAAGGCGAAGGACAGAAAAGAGAAGCGGTGCATAGTACCCATGATCAGTGCCGGGAAGCGTGAAAGACCGCAGAGAGCTGTGGTGTGACGAAAAGCGGCTACCTCAAGTATAGAAAGGGCCGACTGTCACTAGTTAGGTTTTGGGTTACTGTTGGGACAGGCCCACAGTGTTGTAATGGCAAGACCTTTGGGATTCCTATAAAAGGACATATTTTTTATTGTAAAAGGGTTGGTTGGGTTATTGATGATTTTTGGGCACTTAGACTGTTAGCTAGTCACTCTGTAGATTATTAGACTGTTGTAAAGTCCAGCTCTGGTTCTGTTATTAGCGGTAGCAATCTTACTGTAACCAGCAGCTGGCTTATAGAATGTGTGTAGGACGATCCGCAGGGATCGACGGAGAGGGAAGAGTATATTGTAAGAGAGAAATATATAAGAGAAAAGAGATCTAAGAGAGAAGATCTTAAGATGCATATGTAGTGCAGCAGAACTTTGTTTACCTTCCCCTGAGCTATAATAAAAACACAGTTCTGTGGACGTAACTTCCATCCTGGATGTGAACCACGTTAAAATCAATGTTATGCGATTGGTTTATGTGTTATGTTTACTTATGCATTTCTCAGTCAGTTTATGGACTTTGTTTACAATTTAATGAATGAATGTGTTAATCATCTCACTGTGATATAGAAGGGTAAATATAGGTTAATGCCTTTGGAACGTTTTTTATGGTTCACTTATGTTTTGCGTAAAATAGTCTCTATTGCAGTATTGAATAGCCTTATATGTTAAGCCTTGCACACCGACACGAGCAACGCTAAGTGCTCTAAACTGCGGAGGTAGAATATCAAAAAGAGGTGATACTGCACCGACAGAGGAGCTGCGGTGCGCGATACCACAGGTGAAGGACTTAGCGTTGGGCAAGAACTGAGTGTCGTACCGTGCACGGCAATGCGATAAGGTTGGAGATATCGCGGGTCGGAGACAGTGCGCACCGAAGGAAAGGATCGCACGGCGATATAAAGGAATATCTTGTGGCTAGAAGAGCTGCGAAGCGAGGAAATCGCGCGACGCGAGCAGGAGATCGCACGACGCGCAGACACGGAGAGGGATCTTGCAACTGGGAGAGCTGCAAGCCACCAGTAGGATTGCATCAGAACCTGGTCCAAGATGCTTGAGTCCTTGGCCAACCCATTAGAGTCACTTCGGGTGAGACTTCAGACCGCTTTGCCGTCTATCGCCGAAAGGGCCAGTGATCTAGGGGTGTTGTTGGTTGATTATAGTAAACCTGGGTCTACCCATAGCAGCCAACAAATTGTTCCGTTGCCGGTTTTGAACAACTGAGCGCTAATGTTCTATTGGAATCCTACTAGAGAAGAGTTTCACCAGTGGCTGGATTCAAACTTAAGGGAGTTTGCCAAGAAAGAAAATCGAAGCCCTAAACTGAGCACAGAGGCCTGGTTAGAAAAGCATATCGCTTCAGACATACACGCTATATTTTTTGCAACCTATGGAAACAAGCTTTTCGACTGGTTATCCAAGTTGATAGATAGGGACATATTCAAAAATAAAAGAAACATTGTCTGGACACCGGAGCTGATTCAGACCATACAGAGTCTCGACAATTCCTTAACGAGAGCAGTGCACTTCTGGCTTGCGAGTGTGCTAGGAGGCTTCATTACAGAATTTGCAGTTGACCAGAGAAAGAGCTTCAGCGAGGCTGAGCGGTACTTCTTCAAAGGATATCATGGTAAGTACCTAAAATCTCTAAACTTGTCCATTAAGATGCTGCTATATGAAAAAGGAGTAATGGACATGAATTCAGATGAATAAGTAAAGATAGTAATGTCACAAGAGTTCGAAAGTGATTTCGATGACATTGGACGAACACGTAGTGGCAAGAAATATAAAGTAACTTTCAGCTCTCCTGTATTTGGAGATAGTTCAGACAATATTAGGCAACCGAGTCTTAGTACCATAGAAGAGCCAGAGGGGGTATCCCTTACCAGCCCTATACCCCATAGAAACAAACCGGGACTCAGAGTAATCCCGTAGGTACTCCATCCAGTAGCTCACAGACAGTACCTACTACCGCTACATCGCCTTTACCTACACCGCTGAGTGGTAGTAATCCAGTCAATCAAAACCCACCATAGAGAAATAGAATGGGAGATGATATGAGGCTACCTACCTTTAAGCGTACAGGAGCAGAGGACCCAGAACAACATTGGTTCCTATGTGAAGCCATGTGGACCATTAAAACAATCAACGACGATAACCTTAAACTTGTACAGTTTGTCACAACACTTAGAGATCGAGCTTTAACATGGTACATAAAGTATACCACAGTACCCAGGACACTTGCCCAGGTCAAGAATGCCATGATTAAAGAATATAAGAAACCTAATTCTGAGTCTCAGTGCATAACAGAGCTCAAGGATATTAAGAAGCTACCATCAGAGGCAGTATGGGACTTTGACCAGAAATTCAAAGCTCTTATAGACCAAGTAAGCTTTGAGTTTGCCCCGGAGCAGCATAAGGAATGGTTTATTGCAGCACTGCTTCCTCACATCAGAGTGCCATTAATGCAGCAGAAACTCCAGATGCAGGATGACGCGTTGGAGATGGCGATGAAGCTAGAAGCTTCACCTTTAGCAGAAACCAGTATAGGCATGAAAACTCTACAAAACCAGTTGGCCAACCTAACATTACAGATCCACGAACTTAAG
This sequence comes from Pseudotsuga menziesii, assembly GCA_001517045.1. Taxonomy (NCBI): domain Eukaryota; kingdom Viridiplantae; phylum Streptophyta; class Pinopsida; order Pinales; family Pinaceae; genus Pseudotsuga; species Pseudotsuga menziesii. Next base: position 221,825 of record LPNX011087819.1, read on the forward strand.
AAAGGAAAAGAGGTTATGCAAGACATATGGTTCTTACGATGTAGAGCACAGGGTCATACCAAAGACAACTGTCCAGTATTTGTAGAATATTTAGCATCAGGAGCCCCTAGCCCCTTGCCACGAACGCAAGGGCCATGGTGTGAAATATGTAAAACACAAGGACACCCACCTCAGCAATGCCCTTTACTTCAGAAGTACGTACAGACACCTAAGAACCTATACTGTGTCTTCTGTAGTTCTCTCAGACATGATGAACAGAATTGCCAAGCCTATGATCTCATGTTAGATAGAAAACATGACGTGTACAAAGTCCAAGCAGACACACAGGGTCCAGTAGCAGGACCATAGCCTGATCTAGCTTATTGTGGACGTGGAGGAGGATTCAGAGGACAAGGCCATGGAGGAGGCTTTTCCAGAGGAGAAGGTTTTGGCCGAGGTCATGGACCAATCACTTGTTATAACTGCGGAGTTGTAGGACACTATGCTAGGGACTGTCAGAGCACCACTACCACTTGTAACTACTGCAAATCTTATGATCATACTATAGAGGAGTGTCCTATCTTGATAGCTAAGATCAAAGACCCTAAGCCAGCAGCACACCAGAACATCCAGCTTATTGTTGCTGAGCAGGTAGAACCAGAACCAAGAGTCAATATTGTGACTCGTAGCGGTGCTTCCACCTATGGAACATCGTAACAGACAGAAAAGAACACAAGTCAGGAGTGGGTGCGCAGAGCTCCTAGTAAAGCAACAACACTCAACCTACAGAAGAATAAAGAGTCATTTCATGAATCCAAGGATTCCTTTGATGAACTTACACTATCAGGATCGTAGGTACCGATGCCTAGGGGTGTACCGCAACAAGCACATTGTGGCGATAGCCCTGAGCAGACACCGCAGGCTACCACATCGGGAAAATGTGACGAGGACAAATCGACAGGAAGCGTACAATCCTTCCTGCATAGTTGCTTGAAACTCCTGAGAAATGAAAAAGCTGTTAGCGAGATACAACGCATTATAGATCAGTTCTAGCAACCTTCTCTCTCGGGCAATGCACACCGCGATGTCCATAGTATTACAGGACATACAAGGACTGGAAGAGAGATGAAATTCACAGCGCAGATTAGCGAGTTTGAAATGGATGAGGTTGTCTTAGATCTGGGATCAGAGGTGAATGTTCTGACTAAGCAGACATGGGAATAGATGGGTAGCCCTCAGTTAGCCATATCTCCTATCCACCTGAGATTATCCAACCAGCAGCGAGTATCACCATTGGGTCGACTACCAAAGGTGCCATTTGACATTGACAGAGTTCGCACTTTTGCGGACTTCGAAGTCATAGAAATCATTGGCGACGATCGACCGTATCCAGCACTATTAAGTATCGATTGGGTGATCGGTAGCAAGGCTGTCATTGACCTAAAAAGAAGACAAATTACCTTTGAGGATGCACAGATCTGGGTCATCGCACCGATGGATCCTCACCAGGTTCCTAGATATATCGAACCTATCTGAGCAGAGGAGGAAGCACATAACATCGATAGTCTCTACCAGATGACTGCAAACCAGAACGACTACATCAATCCAACCATAGAAGGGAACATTAGCTGGAAATGCGACAGCTCATGCACATCGGATTCCGATGTTGGTCTAGAGAACTGGCAGAACAGACTTTACGAAGTCTCAGCGCGCAGATGTGCATTTATCAGTAAGTCACTGCGATGGATTGGCACAGAGATCGCTGAAATTCCATCATATCATGCTCTAACAGATATCCAGGACTTCTTCGAACAGTTTGAACAACAGATTCCCTATGAGCAGAGGATCGCAGCTATGGACCTTGTAGTTCGAGCCACACCTGCAAGATGGTGGTATGCGCATAAAGAGAATATCGCATCATGGGATGATATAAAAATACTGATGGCGATCAGATTTTCTGACGACCGAAAGTATGTCCAGTAGAAATACACTGGAGAAACTGATCCCAGGACACACATTCAGGCATGTGAACAGAACTGGTCGGACATTCTTGAGGATGAATGGGTCCACAGAGTCATTCACACATTGGACACATTTCCAAGGAACTAGTACACAGAGACCGAGTTGCGCAAGGGGACGACCACATGGTCACTTATGACAGACAGCTTCCTACTCACCTTTGCATTTGAATTAGAACATCCAAGTGTTTCTCAGGCCCTAGACATAATCAAGATCAAGACATTTGAGGACTGTATCATCTCAGTGCAGGCTCAACCTAAGTGGGCCATCCAGTTGCAAGACACGCTAGAATGCTATAACTTTGCAACAAATCCAGACAATGAAGATGAGGATGAGGATCCTCGCAACACCAACATTCCGGAGTCAAAAGGAACTCGCGATGTTGGGGGACCACAATTAGAGATTCCAGCAATCACTGAGCCCATCAAGATTAAAAAGATCAATATTGGCATAGACGCAGAACCTAAGTTTGCCTCTATTGGAATGATGAAACAGTCGAACAGATTGCCGACTTGTTACATGACTATCAGGACCTATTTCCCACCAAGTTCACAGAGATGAAGGGAATAGTTGGAGACCTGGGAGTCATGAGGATACCATTGAAGGAGGATGCTAGACCAGTTAAGCAGCGCCCATATAGATTGAATCTGCGCTACAAAGAAAAAGTAAAGGACGAAATTGATAAGATGCTAGCAGCAGGCATCATTGAGCCAATAGAAGAGAGCGAATGGGTTAGCCCTATGGTCGTACAAGAAAAGAAAACAAAAGGAGACATCAGGATCTGTGTCGATCTGCACAAGCTCAACGATGCATCACTTCACGATCCATTTCTGACGCCGTTCACTGATGAGGTATTAGACAACGTGGGAGGACAGGAGGTCTACTCCTTCACTGATGGCTTTTCAGGCTACCATCAGATCAGAATACATCCAGAAGATCGATCCAAGACCACCTTTGCAACAGAATGGGGCTTGTTCCAGTATACGGTAATGCCCTTTGGTCTTAAGAATGCACCATCTATCTTTTCTAGAGTAGTAGTTGCTGTCTTTAAAGAATACATCCATAAGTTCTTAGAAGTATATTTTGATGATTGGACTCTATTTGGACTTGTTGATAAGCATGTAGGAGATCTAAGACTGATGTTAGAGAAATGTAGGTAGTACCAAATTTCTCTAAACTTGAAGAAATGTATATTTTGTGCACCATTTGGTATTTTGTTGGGTCACATTGTTTGCAGACAAGGCTTGATGGTGGATCCCGCGAAGATTGCCATCATTGTAAACCTTCCAGCACCCAACTCAGTCAAGCAACTGAGGATAGTACTTGGTCATACTGGGTACTACAGAAAGTTCATCAAGGGCTACGCAAAGATTACAGTGCCAATGGAGAAATTGCTCAAGAAAGATGTAAAATTCCTATGGAATGAGGAATGTCAGCAGAGTCTAGACACACTTAAGGAAAAGATGGTTACAGCACCCATCCTAGTATTTCCCGACTGGACTAAGCCATTCCATGTACATGTCGATGCATCTGGAATAGCACTAGGGGTTGTTCTAACACAACCAGGAGAAGGGGACATTGACCATCCTATCGCATATTCCAGCAGAAAGCTCTCGACAGCAGAAAAGAACTACACCACAACAGAAAGAGAAGGCCTAGCTATGGTGTACGCATTGCAGAAGTTCAGGCACTACCTGTTGGGTGCCCCGTTTAAGATGTTCACTGACCATTCCACGCTAAAATACTTGGTCAATAAGCCAGTGTTAGGGGGGAGAATCTGCAGATGGTTACTCCTCTTTCAGGAGTATGATTTTGAAATCATTGTGAAACCAGGAATACTGAATGCAGGACCTGATCATTTGTCACGGTTAGACTCAGGAGAAGAGCCAAGTAACCTAGATGACAATCTGCCAAATGCGCCGTTGTTTTCAATACAGATCGCAAACGACTACTATGCCGATATTATTCAACTCCTCACTACGGGAGCAGCACCTGATGAGTTTACTAAGCAACAAAAGAAGCAGTTGGTTGTTAAAGTGGCAGACTTCACCCTCATCACAGGACACCTATACAAGTTAGGCCCGGATGAAGTTCTGCGCAGATGTGTGATGCCACACGAAAAAGACGCTATCATCAGAGAAGCTCATTCAGGAACCGCAGGAGGTCATTTCGTAGGAAAACCGACTGCACAGAAAATCCTGGAGGCAGGATTATGGTGGCCTACATTGCATAAAGACACCAAGGAATTTTGCAGATGCTGCAATATCTGCCAAAGGGTAGGAAAACCCTCGTGACGCGATGAAATGCCGCTGTAATTGCAGGTCACGTTGCGCGCATTTGACAAATGGGCTATAGATTTTGTGGGTCCTATCAACCCACCAGGGAAGCGCACTGGTGCGAGATATATTATCAATGGAACAGAGTACCTCACCAGATGGGCAGAGGCCAAAGCAGTAAGAAATTGTGATGCTGCTACAGCCGCACAGTTCCTTTTTGAAAACATCATCAGTAGATTTGGATGCCCAGTAATTTTGATGAGTGATCAAGGCACGCATTTTTTGAACAGCACTATTGAGGCATTGACAAAAGAATTCCAGATTCAGCACCATAAGAGCACTCCCTACCACCCACAGGCTAATGGTACGGTGGAGGCCTTTAATAAAATTTTAGAGAATGCTCTTACTAAGATCTGCAATAACCAGAGGAATGATTGGGACCTCAGAGTTAACACTGTATTATGGGCGTACAGGACCACATGTAAGAAACTTACAGGACACACACCTTTCAGCTTGGTGTATGTGCAGGAGGCTGTCATGCCTATGGAGTATATTCTTCCCAGTTTAAGAATCGCTTAGATTACCAGGATGACTGATACAGACACAGTCGAAGAAAGGCTAGCACAGCTGCTTGCCTTAGAAGAAGACAGATTCATCACCGGATTCCATCAGAAAGTGTAGAAGGCACGAGAAAAATCTTGGCATGACAGACACATTAAGAATAAGATTTTCTAGATCAGAGACCTAGTGCTCCTCTATGACAGCAAATTCATTAAGTTTCCAGGGAAGTTCAAGACACATTGGTTGGGGCCATATCAGATACAGCAAGTCATAGAGGGAGGTGCCGTTCAGCTCAGCCAGCTGAATGGGGAGCTTTTGCCCACATGGATTAATGGCAGTAGGATTAAGCCCTATAGTGATAGCCACCCCGCCTCTTAACCAATCTATGCGGTGCAGATGTCCAGTGTAGTTGAAAGGAGGCATCGCACCAGGAACTAGTCTACACCGATAGGTATTATTCTAAGTATGAGGAATCGCATCAGGTTCAAAAAAAAAAGGTATTACTTTATGCAGGTGATGCGGAGTCGCATCGCAACAGTGCGATGTTTTCCCGTGCCACGTACTCAGTTTTGCAACTGACAGAGAGCCAGTCACGTCACCATCTGACAGGTAGTTAATGAGGTAATGATCGGTATATCTTGCCATAGATTTGGCAGCAGTATAATCAATCTTTCCAGATTTGGAAAATCTCCGACGGGACCGACGCCTGTGCACACACGTTTCGAGGGAAATTCGATCGGATTTTTGCATTTATTAGGGATCGGATGGCGAGTATGGTCTTGTCGAGGCATTAATGACGACCAACGGGTCCAGTCTAGATGACCGTTGCGTCCGGTATTATCGTATTGGGCATAAAAGCAGAAAGTATTCAAGTGGGACGGTTACATTTGCATAAAAACCGAGAGCCATAGAGTTAAGTTGTTAAGAGTTCTGTGTCCAGAGCTAAGTGGTTACAGAGTGCTGTGATTTTCAGAAGTTGCAGCCAGTGCACGTTCACCATTTTGTACTGAGTGGGTTATGTCCGAGGACGAGCCGATAGCAAACATTTTGAGAATATTTCAACGTCACGGCCTTGCCGGAGCTATGACAATGCCACTAAAGAGTGCTCCGCCAAGTTCATCACAGACCAGACAGCAACCGCAAACAAGGAGCCAATCTCAGGTCAACGATGAATCCAGTTCAAAGCGTGAGGAAGAAGTTCACAGCAGAACAGACTACATGATACCACGAGTTGAAGGCGCACCAGCACCAAAAATTTCTAAGAACGCTAAGTATACTGTTCCCATACCACCCATTGATTCTCGAGTAAAGGAAAATGGAGATCTAGTAGGATATGCTGCTGTTGTTAAGTTTGTAGATTATAACCTAGCAAAGGGTAAGACATATCCTCAGTTTAAGCTGGATAGCTATCTGAAGATTGAGAATAACACAAGGACAGGGAGAGATGAATGTGTTCCCCTGCCGCATGTCCAGATTCTTGAGCGGTCAGGACTGCTCAATTTGCTGAGATTACCTCATTTTGGACAGGGTCCAGAGGTTAACGCCGTGGTGCGCATTTTACTCTCTTGCGTACATGGAGGGTACCTCTGTCTAGGCAACAAGGTCGACCTGAACATTGATTGGATACATCGTATCACCGGCCTGTCCAAGATGGGTAGACACCCTGATATACAGACAATAGGAAAAATCAAGGACTCCAAGTTACCACAAGCCCTAGTAACTAAGTATCAGCTACAGAGAGGAGGACGGGGTTATGACATTTCAAGCATACCAAATGAGACACTTAGATTCACCGCCAGTCTGCTCGTGGGAAGACTGCTAACCAAGGTTCGACCAAAGGAAGTTACAAGATCTGTAATTCACCTGGCCATACAGGTCACAGAGGGGAAACAGTTCAATTGGTCTCTATTCTTATTAAATATGCTGCAAGCAAATTGCTTGGCAGCTCAGGATGAAGCCAACCACCCTTTCCATTTTTTGTGGCTACTTATACTTTGTGCATTTGTCGGATGGAAGGAGCCGCCCCATACTCAATTTCCACAGATAGCAGGTGGCGCACCCAAAGGAGTGCGCTATGCCAGCTTATGGGAGACCAACCGCCCAGCCAAGAAAGCAATCAATGCGATGGTATTCCATGACTACTATAAGCTTTTGATGAAGGTCATTCAAGAGACACCACGGCTCAGCACGAAGATTGTAGACATGTATGATAGCCGGCTTAATTTTATGGTAGATAGCCATTTAATCTATCTACGACCGAAAAAGACTAAGCGGGATGATTGGGCTACTGGCTCATTTAGGATGACAGCCCGGGATGTCGAAGGAGTCATAAGAGACTTCGACAACCAATGGAAGTAGGAATATGAAGATACCGCACCACTATCGTCAAACAGTGCAGAGACAGAACACCAGGACAAGGACAAAGATAACACAGACACCCAGACGCAATATTCAACAGAGGAACCACTACCAGGGGAAAAGAAGAGACCTTCACAGCAAGGGCCACCAGGGATGCAACAGAAGAAAAAACAGAAAACCTCAAAGCCAACTCTGAAGACCGCATTGACAGACGATGAATATGAACTCATCGCAACAAGGACGTGTGACACATTGAAGGACTCACTTGATGCGATGAAGGATTCACAGGAAAAGAGCCAGAGCACAGTTGAAAAGAAACTTCTAGACTTAAGAATGATTACAGAGAAGACTGCCATGAGGTACATTCCACCTGAGAAACCTCGGCATCGCCGATGTCCTGCCAGGAAATCTTAGCAAAAGATCACCTCAATACTGTGTTAATTCCACCAAGGAGTATCCGATTCCCTACCACAATGAAGGACCCACCAGTTTAGTTTAGACAATCCATTGAAGTTAACCTTTCAGAGTTTCATATTGACCAGTTGCATATGATCCAATAGCATTTAGGTGCAGAGCTCAAGAGTAGAGAGCTCGAGACTTATCAGTAGAATACGCAGCTGAAGCAATAGAATGCAGCACTTGCTATCAGTGTACAGAAAAGGGAAGACGAAGTATGAACATATGAGGAAAGAGAGCAAGATCTTTCTTAAGTTTTGCAGAGCATTGCATTGGAACTGCCCCAATGTAACATTGAGTTTGCCTTACCAGTTCCGCAGAAGCTAAGAAGAGTAGCAGACAGAGCAAAGGCTCTGGAAGAAACCGTGACTAGGATGGACGTAGAAGTGGCCAAGATGAAGGCAGACCATGAGCTGCAGATCGCTGAGCTTGAGGCTCGCATACAAGACACCTCCCAGGAAGACCAGAAAGCACAAGTAGAAGCCCTTCGACTCACTTCTGTGCAGATGCAATCTCACATCGACAAAGCACGGTTAGTACTAACTGATGCGACGAACACATGGGCCGAGTTAGATGAACCGCTAGAGAAAGTAGAAATCCAGCAAAGTATTCAGCAGATAGGGAATACTGCTGTGGAAATGAAAGAAGAAATTAAGGGCTTGGCAGCTCTTCAAAAGATGAGGAAGACAAAGGAGATGAACTATTTGCAGCAGGAAGCACAGCAATTAAGAACAAAGGAGATGTACATTAATGACCTGCTTCAACCATATCAAGAGCAAATCGCAGAGATAGTTGATACGGTTGAACAGAAAATGAAGGAGTTCACTACCACCAGGGAAAAAACGGACGCCATAGAAGACACCAGTATTAGTCAAGCTTTGCTTGAATCGGCACAAGAAAGTGTCGAAGCGATGCAGAAGGAAGTCACAGGACTTCGTGATAGGTTGCAGAGGGCTTCGCAGGAAGACAAGGCAAAGCTGCAATAGGAGAAGTCCACTACAGGTGGCTCGAGGACGAGCCACAAGTAAGTGTTAGGGGACTGTTGGAGTAGGGTCCCATAGCTACAGAAGAAGCTGCTATTTTGGCGGAACGATAAGTTTTGGCGGAAAGAAGTTAAGACAGAGCTACGATGCCGTAGCACGTTTCCAGCTGGAGAGCAGAGCCGAAAACCATGACTTTTAAGATAGAAAAGTCAAGAAGGCAATGGTACCTGAGCAGCCAAGAAGAGAGAGCTCAACCACTGCATTGAAGGCAGCGGTGGAAGACAGGAGGGCTCAGCGACCCTCATAAAGGAGAAGGAGCAACGAGGCTGAAGCATTGAAGGCGAAGGACAGAAAAGAGAAGCGGTGCATAGTACCCATGATCAATGCTGGGAAGCATGGAAGACTGCAGAGAGTTGCGGTGTGATGGAAAGCGGCTACCTCAAGTACAGAAAGGGCCGACTGTCACTAGTTAGGTTTTGGGTTACTGTTGGGACAGGCCCACAGTGTTGTAATGGCAAGACCTTCGGGCTGCCTATAAAAGGACATATTTTGTATTGTAAAAGGGTTGGTTGGGTTATTGATGATTTTTGGGCACTTAGACTGTTAGCTAGTCGCTCTGTAGATTATTAGACTGTTGTAAAGTCCAGCTCTGGTTCTGTTATTAGCGGTAGCAATCTTACTGTAACCAGCAGCTGGCTTATAGAATGTGTGTAGGACGATCCGCAGGGATCGACAGAGAGGGAAGAGTATATTGTAAGAGAGAAATATAGAAGAGAAAAGAGATCTAAGAGAGAATATCTTAAGCTGCATATGCGGTGCAGCAGAACTGTGTTTACCTTCCCCTGAGCTATAATAAAAACATAGTTCTGTGGACGTAACTTCCATCCTGGAGGTGAACCACGTTAAAATCAGTGTTATGCGATTGGTTTAGGTGTTATGTTTACTTATGCATTTCTCAGTCAGTTTATGGACTTTGTTTACAGTTTAATGAATGAATGTGTTAATCAGCTCACAGTGATATAGAAGGGTAAATATAGGTTAATGCCTTTGGAACGCTGTTTATGGTTCACTTATGTTTTGCGTAAAATAGTCTCTATTGCAGTATCGAATATCCTTGTATGTTAAGCCTTGCACGTAGACACGAGCAACGCTAAGTGCGCTAAACCACGGAGGTAGAATATCACAGAGAGGTGATACCGCACCGGCAGAGGAGCTGCGGTGCGCGATACCGCAGGTGAAGGACTTAGCGTTGGGCAGGAACTGCGTGTCGCACCGTGCACGGCGATGCGATAAGGTTGGAGATATCACGAGTCGGAGATAGTGCACGCCAAAGGAAAGGATCGCGCGGCAGTATAAAGGAATATCTTGCTGCTAGAAGAGCTGCGAGGCGAGGAAATCGCGCGACATGAGCAGGATATCGCGCGACGCGCAGACACAGAGAGGGATCTTGCAGCTGGGAGAGCTGCGAGCCACTAGTAGGATTGCATCAGAACTTGGTCCAAGACGCTTGAGTCCTTGGCCAACCCATTAGAGTCACTTCGGGTGAGACTTCAGACCGCTTTGCGGTTTGTCACCGAAAGGGCCAGTGATTTAGGGGTGTTGTTGGTTGATTATAGTAAACCCGGGTCTGCCCATAGCAGTCAACAATCATCTTGCAATTGGATCAGGATTGCATCATCCTTGGACTTATGTCCTAAAGTTATGGGGATTGATCATCCCGTAATTGGATCATGTGTGGACTTCATCGTCCTTAGGCTTATGTCCTAAAATGATAGGGATTGATCATCTCGCAAATAGATCATGTGTAATGCAGGTAGCATGGTGGCAAAGGATCAAGTAGATCAAAGTACAACAGAAAAGGGTCGAGTAGATTGAAGTGCGGCTGCAAAGGATCCAGAAGGATCGAAGTGCTTCTGCAAAGGATTGAAAGGATCGAAGTGTTGCTACAAAAGGATCGAAAGGATCGAAGTGCTGCTGCAAAGGATCGAGAATATCAAAGTTCCACTGCAAAGGATTGAGAATATCGAAGTGCTGCTACAAAGGATCGAAATATCGAAGTGTTGATGCAAACGATCAGAAGATCGAAGTATTACTGCAAAGGATAAAAAGATCAAAGTGCTGCTACGAAGGATCAAGATATCAATGCGTTGCTGCAAAGAAAGGATCAAGTGATCATATGTTGCAGAAGATGAAGAGTAAGTGTTCCAAGTTACTAATTGTGAAAAACTTCATATGACGTATAGATGTATCTCCTCAATGTCCTGTTGTAAATTGTCTCTCTGCTCTCTTATAGTCTGTGATTATGTTTCTAGTAGAATAACCTTCTCGTTAAGGGGGAGTGTTGAAATATTGTAACTTCAAAGGATATTCTAAATGTATTTTATTGATGTAACCCAAGGGAGATGTAATTATTCCTCCGACGGGGTGTTACTAGTTTATTTGGTCATCATAGAGTCATGAGGTTAATCCCCCTCTTGTGTCAGGTCTTTACCCTAATAAATAATATAATATATTTTTTTTGAGTATTCCTAGGTGAAGTCATCCCAAACAGTTTATTGGGGCCGACTTGTCTAGTGCAAAAGTCAATTGAAAAATATGTATAAATAGAGGAGTTATGGTTCTTATTTGAATACAAACTCACTCACTTCTATAGAGCATAGGGGAGAGAGAGAGAGAGACAAAACAAAGGAGGAGAACAACTATTTTTGGTTTTTCTTTTATACATCTTATACAAAGGAATTTTTTGCTAGGTTTTTCTTTCCCATGAGGGTTTCCTAGGATAAATATTTGTGTTCTTTTTGTGGATGTTCTTGTCTATATTTCAGTGATATTTTTGCTTATGGTTATACTATTATGATGATAAATGTTGTAAGATCTGATATAACCATAAAAAATTAACAGAATGAACAGCTTCTTGGTGAAGGTGTTGTGGATTCCAAGATCATGCATCAATGTGTTGTAGACAAAGAACATGTAGAGAGACCCATTGACTGTCATTATTTGATGATGGAGGAGCATCATAAGAATGATTTTTTCCGCAACCATAATCTATTCTAGAAGAATATTCTATAATGGAAAATATATCTTTGAAAACTATTTCTCAAAGAGCATCAAAAGACTCAACACAATCAGCTTCATGTGTAGATGTCATATCATGAATTAAACCATGAATCTTCTTCCCAATTTGATGAAGCATGTAAAAAAGCTCATGAGTCTCTGAAATATCATAATATAAGTCATATACAACAGAAAATATCATAGGTATAGTGTCTCCATGAGCGAATGGGTCCATAGTGGGAAAATAGTAGACAACTAGATCACACTGACAGTTGAGTGAACTTGGATGGTATGGAGATTTGAAATTTGAACCATATGTGATTATATCAAGTCCATAGATGTGGAAAAACAGTCCCATGAAGGCCAATGACATGTATTTCCAACCAATGAATGATATGCAAGACATAAAAACAACATACACATGTGACATAGTATTGGAAACAATGCAATTTTCAGATTTCCCAACTAGAAAACTTGAGGGTTGTTGGGCCTTTTGGGAATCAAATGGTTGGGGAAATGCATAGTATGACTGTCATAACCTATATTACATCCTGTATATCACCTTCAGTTTCATAATGGGAAGGATCTAAATGGAGTGGGAAATAGCTTTCAGAAGACAAGTAAGAAACTAGTGAAAAATGACTAGTTTTTTGAGGAAACTTTGGGGAACTATTTGGGGTTTCTTCAAAGGAAGGGATTGAGGTTTCAAAATATGATATATAAGAATGTAAATAAGAAACAAATATATCTAAAACATAAACATGAGAAACAATTGTATGCCTAGCACCCAAAACATACAAGTTCTTACCATCTTCTTGCTCTAAGGAGAGCTTGCGCTCCTCTCTTATTGCAAAATATGGAACATCAATATTGTTGTCTTCAAGGAGCTTGTTCATGATGTCCCTATTAATTTTGAAGAAATATTTTTCATGATGTGAAACTATGAAATAATCACATTTGACCTTCTCTCTCTTACTCTTCATCCCCTTGGCTTTCGAATCCTGATCAGTTGAACTTGAGCATTCCACATCCGAATGCTTCTTCTCCTTCACTCTTTGTTGCTTCAAATACTTGGCTTTCTTCTTGCATTTGGCTTGATTTGACACACCTGCAAGAAGAAAGCCAAGTATTCAACTTCTAATCCTTGGTGGATTTGATGCTACCCATTTGAACTAGATTTTCTTGTTCCTGAGTCAAAGACTCCATGAAGTATTCCAGTGGAGGCATTCTCCAATTTCAAACTGTTAGCTTGCTTGAATGGAATGTCAAATCAAACAAAGAATACTCAGGTCCTAGCTTTGAAAGGATAGAAAATATGATTTGCTCTTCTTTCTTCTTGATGCCACATTTTTTCAGCTAAAGCACCAACGATTTGAACTTGGTGAAGAAGTCCTGGATTGTCTCAAAGTGAGTTGGGATCAGTGATATCAACTCATTTTCAAGTTGGTGTCCTCTCATCTCATCAGTATTCCCAAAAAATGACTCAATATTGAGACATACTTCATTGGGTGTGCCAAGACTATCTACATGAAAGTGAATATCTCTCGAAATGCCGAGACAAAGCATCCCAAATGCCTCATCAAGTCTATTGAAGTACTTTGATTTGTCCACAACAGAGTTGGGCTTGGTCTCAGTTCCCATGGTGACTGTATACAAGTTGTCAAAACCCCAAATTTTCACAAAAATTTAAAATTTTGAAATAACATAAAATGCTGAGGCTGCGGTTTACTAACAGCTAATGGTTAGCAATAAAAGAAACAGTTAATATATTAGTATTGCATAAACTCAATTATGTTAACTTAGCAGTTTCCTTCTTGAAACAATATTAAGTTTGACTTGTGCAATATTTTACTTTCAGTTTACTGATGAGTTTTACTTATGACAAGTAGGTGGAATCTGATTTTGAAATCCGGGGCTTACTTAGCATTTATGCTAACGCAGAAGGATTACTTGTTCTTACAGGTTTACAGGTATGAATGATCGAGTAACTTCTTTAATTTCATTAAGCATCCAGCAATATTTCTATTTGCAAAATAATAAGCTTAGTAAATAAGCTGTTGTAATCCATACAACTTTCATGAGGTAAAAACAGATTGTTTTCTTCAATTGTTCTTGTAGACGTAGTTCAGATGATTAAGTTTCTTCCTGTAGCGACAGTAACTAATTTATTTGGCTCTGAATATTTCATCTTATCTGCTTGATAGCTTTTATTATAAATATGTATATCCTAGCATTTCTATAATACATTTCTTGCATTAAGTTCTGTCTACAAACAACTTCCAAGGTTGGTGTTTTTCTTATAAAGTCAATCTTCTATCTTATGTTAACCCCAGTATTTTGGTATGAACATAAAACCATTTTACCAATTTAGTTATGGTTGTAATGAGAAACAGCCAAATTCCAAAATAAGTTCTCATTGATCTGAACTATGTAAAAGAGTTCATAGCAGTGTTCTTATATTACACTTTGCCAACTTCATAGTTTTCCATCATTTGCTTTAATAGTTTCCATAAGACTTATAATCCTGCATAAACTATTTGTTATTAAACATATAAGTCTTTAACAATGTTGAAATTGCAAAATGTTTATGAACCTACTCAAAACGATGCTATGCATTGTTCTCAACTTGAATGTTGTTGTAAAAAATGCATGCCCACAATGTAAGAGAAACTATAACTACTAGATAGTTTTCTTACAAAAATTAACTAGACTGTTTATATGATAAACGATTTCATACTTGGCTTGTATTACTATTGATAACAACTTAGTTAATAATACATTCACATCGCAATAATGTTATTGCTATATGTTTTGATGAGTTATAACCATTCTAAAAAGGGTTATTACAAATATATATTATGCATATTCCAACAATAATTGTTAACATAAACTTTTAACATATCCCCACGATATTTACTAGAAAAATCTTATAACATTGTTTACCAATACTTTATGCAAGGATTTTTTGGGTCATGAGACTAAGGTTATAATCGTGTGCTAGGTCAACGTTAATATAACGTTGCATCTCCATGCCAATGATGAGCTATCTACTATACATTTAAGAAAATATTTTATGATATGATCACCAGGCATACATTATAGTCCTACGTAGTTTATTAAATCATTTGGTAAATAATTGATTATGATTTGGTCACAGGGAACTATGGAGAGTCGACCCACTGCATGAATTTTATAATTGTGGCCACGTGCAAAACCCTTGGCCATGCAATGGTCGTATATATAATCATCAACCCTAACCCTTGGCTTATTCTTGTTTCGAATTTTGCGTTGGCCCTTTGGGCTGCTCTGCAAACTCCCATGGCAGCCGTGAGTGGAATTCAACTATCAGTGGCTCCAATGTCTATGTTTGTCGTGTCATGCTTCCCTTGAGCTCGGTCCTTGTTACCCAATTCCATCATGGTTCCTTTTACTCTATCAGGGTTTACTATTCTCCTTGAAATTGGCTTTACGGCCCTCCTATAGCTCCCTTTGCTTCCATTCTATCATGGTCTGTCACTGTGTGAAAGGTTGAGCTTAATGTGACTGTTTATTAAGCTCCCTCATCGTAGGATTTTTAGAGTTTTGTTTTCATGCCTACGTGTTGGTGATATTTTCCACCTCTTGGTTGTTTGAATCCTTCGTGGCTGTTGTCCAAGCTTACATTTTCCATTGATATTAGTGTGAAATGAACAAAAGCCCTGTCATCTCTATCCTCGGCGAGTATGAGGGTTTGGCTCCTCTTAATACTAGTTGTGGTGCTGCTATTTCTACATGGCTCCATCACTTTTACTTCCAGCTGAGGTAAACTCATAAATAAAAAACTAGCAATAATGTATTGTTTTTATTCAGTTTAACAAATTTTATTTGTTTTAATAAGACTCTGGTTTTTATTTTGAAGGGTTTGCTCACCTTCACACTTGATTGTAGCATTGCTTGAAAGCCTCAACGTTCGGTCTACGGTAAGCTCCGGTTCTGAAATATGGTTATCTCTGCTTGTTCAGACCTTCGCCATTGGAATAAGTCACGGCCATGGCGTTCCTGGTCTTGGGTTGCTGTTCTTCATTTAAATAGTTTTTGTTTTTACTTAACCCTTGCTTTTAGCAGGGTGACTCCGGATCAACACCGTAACTTGTAATGCTCTCCTCCGGTGTTAAGAAAGAACTTACAGTGTTGTAATATTAATCTTGTTGATATTTGTTTATAAAACACTCCATATTCAATATGGGTGCTCATCTCTTAGATGATTTTTGTACTCTGTTAAGTTTTGTTTAAGTTCAGCCTTCAGGCTCATGGAAGCAATGAAACATGTCCTTTAAGACAGTCTGTCTTTAACTTAGGTATTTTGTATCTCTGTATAAATGAAATAAATTTCCCATTTTTAATGCTTTCTATAAAGTAAGTTAATTACTTACCCTAAGTTACGAGTGTAAATGTTTTGCATAGTAAAAGAATACTGGATAATTGTCTGCTCCGCAAATGAGCTAGGGTTTTTACCTTATTCAAAATAATTTTTGTTTTTATTAATTATATTAGTTTATTGTAAATGGATTTCAAAACTGTTTTCAGTCATGATACTTCTATTAAATGGCTCAAGGATTTTTAAATTAGGGTTTCCTGAAAGCAATCTCTTCAGTTTGTTTAAGTGGGTTCTTTATTTGTAAACAATTATTGTTTAAATCGATATTGTTATCTGTCTATACTATAATTTCCTAAATTTGTATATGTACATAGAATTTATTTATAAAGGTTGTAACCAGTCTGCATTAGTTCATTTTATTTCGTGATATTATTTCTAAAAGCTTATCTATTTTTCTTTTAAAAAAAATAAGGAAATAAAATAAAGGATTCGACCCTTTAATCACTATTTTACATGTACATTCTAATTGTAAAATTTTAAGGAACAATTCCTTGTTGAAATAACCATTTATCTTTAAGGTTGTTTATTATCATAATTTATAGTTATTTTATTTAATACAATATAAATAGGGTTTGTTAAGTGCATTTATAAAAGGTACATGATTTAATACCATACTTGAAGTTTGGAATATTTGTAAACATAGCTAGTTATTATCATTAGTATATAAAATAAGGGATTTTGGTTTTTAAATCTTTACTTAGCGGATTATAATAGAGTGGTTTTTATTTGAGTTATTTTTACTGCCTCTGTTAAAGGTTAAAGGTAAAATTACAAAATAAAGTACTAAGTAAGAATAATAACTTATCTACTGGATTAACTTGCTAATAAAATAAACCTGCTACCTGTAATGTATTATGTTTATTTCTTTGCTAGCATTCTTATCACAACAGTCTGGTTAAACAATAAACTTAACTAGATAGGTTAATATTCTTTTCTGATAACAAACTACATACATAAATATATTATTCTAATATTATGAAATACATAATAGCTCTATTCATTTCATATTTCTATCATATCCTTCATCTATTTTAAAATATGCTGCCTGTGCTGGAGTATGGTCTGGTCCATTCCAGATGTGGAAAAACACAGGTTGGGATTATTTTTCATCGATTACAGATTCAATATTTCAAATAACTAAAAGATTACAATCTCTATCAGTTCACCACTAAACATTTAACATTCATTAATCAGTCAGTCTCACATATAAACATTTAACACAGTAAAATAAAAGACTGTAGAACCTGTTTAAGCTGGACAACAATAGTGTTGGGAGGCCATTCCTCACTACCAACTCTTGGAGAGCGCTCAAACAGTGTCTCCTCAAGACCCCCGAGCTTGTTCCTAGTCTCCTTGGATGAGAACTGGTGGAGCAAGCAACAATATACTAGTCCAATGACTCAGTATTCACTCTGCACTCAGCAGTAAGATCCTTCAGCTGAAAAGCTGCACTAGATCACTTTTGCAACTAACCCCTCAAACACCTTCCACAAATTCCCTTCCCAATGAAATCCTCTAAAGTACATTCACCTGAATGAACACTTCTCTGGAAATGAGCAGCCTCAGCTCTCTTCAATGGGCATTTTTATCAAGATTGCGTAGGTATTTTGGGTCAATTGTCATTAATTGAGCTACCTGCTCTGATCCCACTTTTTTGGGGGATCATGACCCAAATGTAGGGAGGTTTCCATCTACAACAGTTGGAAGTGTTTGAGGATGCTGCCACTTGTCTATTTGCTCTCCACCTAGTCTCCTCCACCAACTTGACCAATAAACACTCTTTTAACAGCTCTCCCAAGCTGTTGTCTCCACTTTTATTTATTTATAATTTAAATATTCAGAATTACATTCAACATCCTTGACTCTGTTGAGTCATCAATTACAACTTAGCATAAAATTTGACATATTGTCTTGAAATAAAATCAAATATGATAATATTATTTTTGCAAAATTGGGGCATGTGACACAAGCCTTTTGACCTCATCTATATCACCATTTCATCCTTCCATTAGAAATAGTTGAATGGGGTAAGCAATACATGAGTCTGCTCCAATTCTGCTTGCGCACTGACTAACAGAAACAGTGGTTGTACCTACCATGCAAACACTCAAGTTTTTCTAGAAAGCCCTAAACAACAAATGAAACTCTCTGGTTTTGGTTTGAAGCTCCAAATATCTCTGATACCATGTGAAAATATGATTCACAACAATATCTAGGAGCTTAGGGAATCCTCACAATTCAATATTGTTCACAAACTATGCAAAAAACTAGTAAAGAGAGAAAAATTAACACACAAATATGGTGCCAATAATTGAAGTTTCTATTATTGTACATCATGTAAATATGTGTGGTACATGTTAATGAGAGGAAATAGTTATCCCTTGGAAGAAATATGGATGCATACAAGTGTCAGGATAGGATTTGACCTAAAAACCCCCCTAGGTGGACCAATGAGCTCCCAAACCATCCCAAACGATCAAAAATTCTAGTGGGAACATGGTTGGAGCATGTCGAATCATAAATGAGGGCAGGATAGCCATGGGTGAGAACCTGGGTGAGTGGGAGTGGCTCTAGGTAGCAATAAATGCCCAAGGAAAGCCAAAAACCACCAAATACATGTACTGGCACCTATGGTCAAATAGTTTCCCTGATTTAAGAGATGGGGAGCGCACCAAGACTAATTTTTTATTAATGTGGGTTCCTAGAAGTTTGAATGATCAAAGTGGAGCACCTCAACTACAATAAATGAGTCCAAAACACCCAATAGACCAAGGTTGATCAACATAGGCTATTTTTGGACCATATGACACAACATAAAAGATAATGAAATGTATCTTAGGTGTATGATCATGGTACTAAGGTGAATTAATTCTCTAACAATCTGTTCAATTACTTGTCATTAGTCAGTTAAGTTTCTTCAACCAACTCAAAGTTAGTTAGTTGCCAATATTCATGGTGGTAAACTATATAAGTGACATCAAGCAGTTAAAAGAGGGTTCTGAATATTGCACTTGATTTGGTATGTTGCGAGCTATTTTAGTAATCTTTTGTCATTGTTTTTTCAATTGTGCTAGAGTGTTAGAGTCTAACTGTCTTGTTGATAACAAGGTTCTTATTTGATGGAAAAAATGGGAGGTGAAGGGATGATGTTATCTATCATAGTTATATTATATCATTTTTCTACTGATGTTCATATTTATCTATTCATCATTAGCTCATGTAATTGGTTGTGTGGATGCAAAGAATAGTACCAACTTACAAAAGTATTTTTCTAGGCCTATTGAAGCTTTATCAGTTCTGGTTTTTATTGTTTGTTATCTACATGTTTCAGAAATGCTTGTCGTATGTGGAAGAACAATTCATGGTCCAGGTTTTCACAGAAGCATGAATGAATGTTGAGATTATACTATGGTGGACATGATGAAAACAATTATCTTAATGAGAAATAAAGTTTCCAGCACCTCCAAATTTTGATTTTTTGTTTAACTTCTTTTCATTTTTTTGTCCCTTTTTAGTATCATTTTCAGTGTTTTCTGCTATAAATGTTGTTTACTTAAAATCATAAATAAAATGTTCATCAATTATTAAGCAATATTATAGCATGTTACTTTATATTTCATTTTTTACTATTTATTTTCATCTTCCTTATCATTTGTAGCCACTCATTGGTAGGAAATACTTAAGAGATATGAAGGGACTATGTTTAATGTAAGGAAGTGGTGTAATGTCTCGTTATGTGTTTATAATTATGTTATTATTATTTCAATCCATTGGTTTCATGTGTTTATGATTTAATTATTGTCTCGTTTTCCTACCTTCTTCTATTAATTTGTATGTTCACACTGGACACGATGATGATGGTGAGTGAATGTGTTTGATAGGCTATAAAACTAAGGTTCCATTCAGTTTCTTCTTGGTTTAGCCAACCAAGAGGTTGAAAAGTTTATGTGAGAGAAATCGATCTCCTCCATCAATAGATCCATTTACTCTACATCTATCCATTATTAATATATACATATCTATACATATTTATATCTATTTAGATCAGATGAGTCTACATGCCCAAAGCTATATTTGAATTGGTGGCACGAGGACTTAAAATCCTTTGTTTGAACAACTAAATTATCCTATCTCTTTTCTGCATGTATGTCATCTAAACGTAGGACCTGAATTCATGTCAACTGAAGGGATCAAAAAATATAAATAGAGATTTTCAAGTTTTAAAAATGATTCATCTTTTCCATCGGGAAGTAACCATTTACACCGTGAACAAATAATTTCCAATTCCCTATATGAATCTATATATTACAAAGTGACGGGTTTCTCATAGAACAAACTTGTCATCATATTGAAAGATTCATGTTTTTGTTTATTTCTTCATAAAGAGGTGTACTGAATGAATATTTGAAAGTGAGAAGTACATGTTGTTGATGAAATGAAAATGAAAATAAAAAATAAAAATGATAAATTGGTTATTTGGAAATGAACTATACCTTTTTTCAAGGTGGGGTATAGGAACTTAACCCTCATGGGCTATAAAAAAAGAAGATTTACCTCTTATTGAAATTTACATTGACATTTCCATTTGGATGTTATGTTTATCCTCATTGTACCATTTATTTATTCCAAAAGTTCCACTCTACTTATGAGGATATTTGATAACTTAATGAAAAAGAATTCCTTCAATCCAACTTGGAATTAAACCAAACATAACATATTTAAGAGTGAAATGATAAAATTATCCAAGCCTTGATCATGAACATTTTGTTGTTCTTTTTGTTACTATATAGAACCACCAATTAGAAATAGTAAATGGATATTATAGACATTGTAAAAGGTAAAATTATATCCATTCGTTAGAACAACTTCCAGTCTCTACACCCATCCCTTCTGGAAGAAGAATTCCTTCATAAATTGCATTTGGATCAGGATTTCCCATTTGAAATATCTCGATGTTCCTTGGATTTGGAAACTATAACTTAGTAGGTTTCCATACAAATCCTTCATTTGGGTTGAATCTGTTGTATCTACCAATTCTGCCATATCCCCTTATTGGGGAATAGGATCATACTGTAATCTAATCTCATAATTTCCATGAGATTTATTTGTTAGATATCCATTCAATTGAGAAATTCACTCTCTTAATTTCTTTGTTATCATTTCCACTCTAATCTTACATAACTAGAAATTATTATATCCTTTTTGCATCTCTCACACAATGTTATTCGCCATTCCCATTTGATTTGAAATAGTAAAACGATCGATATAAATTGATCCATGTTTTTCTTTCCTTTCTTTTGTGAATGGATCCATGGGAAATGTTTCATTGTACTCTGAATTTCACTATCGAGACCAACTCACTAGAATTTCTAATATTGTTCATAGAATTATGGTCTCATACCAATGAGAATTTAGTTATATTCCATTCATGTAATCCCACTTAGCTCAAACGTTAGAGCTTCACACTTGTAATGGGCCAACAATTTCATCTCAATAGTTGGATCTACTATAATTTGCATCCCTTTCCATGATCCATAATGTTTTGTTTCATTGAGATAAAGTAATATGGAGAAGACTCCTTCTGATCACTGGTTCTTCGGATCCCTATCACTTCCAACTAGAGATGAAATAGGCACAAATTTACTTAAAAATATGTTTTAACTTCATAAATATGCAATTTACAGATTGCAAAAAATTGAAAGTTACTAAAATGAAAGATAAATTAACTTGAAGTATAATGAGTAACTAAAATATAAATATACCAATGATGAATCTATAAAGTAAAATTCATATTTCAAAGGACAAGTCTACTTAAAATTGACATTTAAAGCATACAAAATTAGAAAATTAAATATAAAATATTTATGCTAATTCTTTAGGGTTAACTTTCCATATTTGTAAGTAAAACAAAATAAATAAAAGTTAAGAGTTTTTAAGAGTTTATACCTTTTGATGGTTGAAGGGAAGAGACTAGTGCCAAAATAAACATAGGGCATGGAGTCAAAGAAGACTAACTAAGAGGGCCTTACTTGAATTTCACCAAGAGAAGAGAATTGCTTGAGCTAACCCTAGTCTACTTGGTGAGTTGAATATGATTGCAATAGAACACAATCTAAAGGAGAAGCTTCCTCCTATGCTTTTTCAAGAGGCACTCTACATGAGGTTAGTATTGCACAAACCAAACAAAAATAAAGATGCAAAAATTGAAATCCATTTAATGCAAACATACAAAGACAAGAAGAATAGAGATTAACTTGCAATACTCTTCCTTTAGTGAGGTAATAATACCCCATCAATAACCCAAGAGAAAGAAAAGAAAGAACGATGTTACCACACCATCACCTCCAACTTGAATATTGAAGTAAGAAACATATGCCACACATCAAAGAAGAAAGTCCCCAATATTTCCCCTGAAGCCTTATTATTTATATTCAACAAAGTTCTCAAAGCCAATCAACAACCAAAAAAATGAGAGAGTCTCTCTTTATTTATATAGGACTTGAGACTCAACTACCGATTCATTAAAAAAAATTGTATAAATCATAGATCTATTCCAAACCCAAGTAAACTAGGCATTTCTTCCTATTGACATGGTTAAAAACCAATAAAATAATGAATTGGTTTCAACAAACACTTAGAAAAGTAAAAAAGAAGTCAGTTCTTTGCTTAGAAGAGGGACGATTTGCTTGGAAAGGTGGCATGTGTGGTCGAAGGAGGTTAGAATTATAACAAGCAGTCTCATCAAACAATGGACCAAATGGCCAAAATGACCAAATGAATCACACACAGGAATAAAGGAGGTGCAATTTCCTTTGTGTCGGATAAAAAGAGCTTGAGGAGGGTACAAACCACACTTGGGAGAGGTCCTTTGGCCTTTAGGAGGTTACAAAAGCACTAGGATAAGACCACATGGAAATTGAATGGTCAAACAAATTGAATGCTAGGGTATGAGGGTGTCTAAATGGCTTGGATGGATATATGTGATTGCATAAAAATACGTTGGGGTTCTAACACCATGAAGCAGTGATTGGGTTTTAAAATGTCATTAACAAAAAGGATATTAAACCCAAATTTTGAACTAAAGAAAGGTGTCTCTAACCATCCAAATTATGTTTAACCACCAAAACATTTTAATAATAATGTGACTAGGTGCAAAAGGGACTTTTAAAATACTAACCTAACTAGGACTAACTTGACAAATGCCCATGGAAATCAATGTGAGATGTAATAAACTAAGAGTTAAGAATCCCATGACTAGGGCAGGGTTAAGAATCAAATCTTTGGAGGATTCTTCCAAAAAAACTTTAAAATATTTAGAATACAAGGATCTAAACCTTTCTTAGTTTAAAAAACACCTATGAGTCAATTTCCTAGTATAATTGACATAGAAAATCTATAGATATACAATATAGACTTTCCATTTATATATAAATACAAGTGTTACACACAATATGACCACTAACAAACTAATACAATGCTAACTAAATGTATTTAAAATTTTCTTGTAGAATCCTTGCAATTATAGATATTTGGTTCACCATCATGTTTGTCAAAATTCTAAAGCCTTGATGGAAACAAGAATTCTATAAACAAGCTAAGGATCTAGGAACACAATTAACCTCATAGAGAATTAGCATAAGGAGAGAAGAAGAAGAATATTGAACACACATTAGGAAATTATCAATGAATGATAATTGATATTATTACATAAGTAATACATCCTTGTAAAGGATAATAGAGTTGCTAGGAGACAAATCATGCTAGCTCATAAAGCATGCTTACCGAATATGATAAACCCCCATAGGTGAATAAAGCAGTTTCCTAATTAGACTAAGAGCTCACAAATTAGCTAAGGCATGAGTGAGTGATGATGTGTAAAGGAAAATATTTCTAATAATGGAACATGGAGATAAAATCATGGAAGATTAATTTTCCATAAAAGATAGTAGTTTCCTAGTTCACTAGCTTTACCTTATCCAGTGAAAAGCATGAATAAAGTAGTCTAAGGAAAAATCTGCAAGAAAGCATAGTTGCTAATTCTGGCAGTCACCAAAGTGGGCAGGATCAAACTAGAATCAGGATAAAAGCACTCCTGGGGTATATATGGAAAGTGTTGACTATGTGGTGCAAGTTTATGCCAACTATCTAGGCTAGTGGGTAGGAAATTAATCAAATAATGATTAAATAATTTATCCTAAGTATTAAGTGGGTTTATATTATCCAAACACCCCCCTCCAGTATGAATTTATGATGATATCTATGAAATAATCAGAAATATATATGCATATAGGGCCTGACAACAAGGCTATGGTCACCCTTTTACAATTTATCTTGTCCAAATAACTGAGGAAAGAGGCAAAACCAAATGGGGAAATCCTCCCTCAAGAAAGGACATGAAAGGCAAACCAAAAATGTTTAACTTTTGGTGTTGCCGCTTTTCCAAACTAAATGTTGATGTCTAGAGGAATCTTCTTTTTGGGAAGAAGAGAAACCCGCTCACCTGGATAAAAACATAAACAGCTGCAGGATGGAAACTGGGACCATGTAGAACAACTGAGATCCAATGATGTGTAAGAAGGACTAAAGGTTCCTGAGAGTTGTAATCAGCTCCAATATGATTTAATGACTTGAACTTCGAACCAATAGAGATGAAATCAGCTTCAGATATCTGAAATAAGTGTCCAAGCGAATGCATAAGATCTCCAACTTCATTTTTATTGAGAGGAGGTGTGCAAGTGATCATGTAGGAAAAAGAAAAAGGCGTAGGATCAGGGAGTGTGAATGCAGAGACTCCTTAGATTGATATAGCTGCCAAGGTATCCAAAGGTACACATAAAATCATATTAGTAGAGTCATGGGAATACATTGATAATGAATCCTTTGTAGTAGAAGTCTGAAAGGAGGAAGGAGATGTTCAAAATCTTCAAGAGGCTCTGAGAATGAGTGCCAAGAACAAATGATGAGTTACAGAAGCGCATGTGATCAAGTATGGTGAGTGGTATGACATAAATAGGACTTGATCTATCTAATCAAGCATCCAAGAAGACACTGAGTTGCACACCATCAAGAAGAGAGGCATGCACAAAGTGTGAAGAATATGCCATATGGATCTCAGAATCCATGATAAAAGACATAGGATTGAATGTGTGAGAGAATCACCAAAAATGGAAATGAAAGCTCCATTAGTCACTACTTCTTCATTATTAGAATCATAAGAAGATGAATCAAGATATTCAACTTCAAGAGATATAGAAAAATATGGCTCTTCAATATTTTCTTCTTGATAGAAAGAGGAAGCATTCAAATCAAAGAGAATAGTAGCAACATAAACTGTATGAGGGACTTCTTCATCTTGAACAACTTCTTCAGAGACTATAAATGCCAAGACATATTGAGAGAGAGAAATCATTGAGGAGCTATATTGA
This sequence comes from Pseudotsuga menziesii, assembly GCA_001517045.1. NCBI lineage: Eukaryota > Viridiplantae > Streptophyta > Pinopsida > Pinales > Pinaceae > Pseudotsuga > Pseudotsuga menziesii. The sequence continues at coordinate 247,356 of LPNX011087819.1, forward strand.
GAGAGAGAAATATATTTTACTTGGACACCCCTTTCGCATCAAATGTTACCGTTGAAGAATAGTTTCAAGGATTTCCCATTTATGGACAACTACAACTTTTCTCCACCCAATTGATTGACATAGAAAGAATTTGAAAAAAACATGACATTTAATGATCCCCTTTATCAATACACCTTTGACGTTAGCTTGGATCTTAACAAATTTATCATATACCTTAATTTCAACAAGTGAATTTTTCCTATTTGTAAACTATTGTAACACCGTATTAATTAATGTTAATGATACTGTAAATTCCAGAGAAATACTCATCTGTTTCCTGTGTGGTATGTTTTGTTCAGTTGGTATATTCATACTCCTATTACTGCAAATATTATTCATAACTAATTGCTTGAATATCTAAATGGTGCAACAATTTTAATATGGTATCAGAGCCTTCTCAAGCAAGTTTCATGTTTTTTTCTCTCCATTGAACACCAGAAGTAGTTGGGTTTCCACATAAGTCTCCTATGGTGATTTGCTAGCTCTAAATTTATTTATAGCAGTGGAGAGGGCATGACAGACCCTGAAAAATATGTTCATGTTGAGAGGAAAAGCATGATTCTAACTTATTTCATATGTTTTAGTGTTTTGTAGTGAAAATTGACATGTGCTACGTAGCTTGTGTGAAGTTTTGTAATCTTTCAGCCGAAACAATTATGAGTTCTCAATATCCTACACCTTGGATCCTTACAACTTCCAATTATCTTTATTGGAGGATTGATATGCATCTAGCCTTGCACCAGCATGGCTACCTCGGGACAATACAAGGAAGGGAGATAGAGCCTCCTCAACCAGTTGAAAAGAAAATTTTTATGAACCGTTGTGATGAAGCATTCGGGTACTTATGCACTCATATATCCAGAGATCTCCTCTTCACCTAGAAGGCTTGAGGACTCCCATAGAATCCTGGGAGAAGCTTGAGAGCTTGTTTAATAAACAAGATGAGCTTCAGGGACACATTCTGGAGAATGAGCTGGTATCTTTACATCCCAATAGTTTCGATACTATTGAGCAATTATTTACTAAAGTCAAGTCTCATGCACTTCAATGCAGACAATGCGGAGTATAATGGAAGGATGAGAAAAAATTCCTCTCCATAGTCAACAAACTAGGCCCTGAGTATTCTGTATTTGTTTCTATATTTCATTCCAAGCAGGATGGATTCCCTGATTGGAAAATTCCTTCATTACATTCCTTTTTTGAGTCCTTAATTAAGGGGAATGAGAAGTTGATTTGAATGGGAGTCATCAAGACCTCCAAAGATCAGGCTCTCCTAGTTACTGACTCTAGCAAAGCAAAAGCCCAAGGGAAATCAAAGAAGAAAGAGGCCAAAGCAGCTGATTTGAATCCTAAACAGAATCAATAGACTTTCGAAGGAGCCTCCGGCACTAAGAAAAATAAGAAGTTCGAAAATAAAAAGTGTCCCTATTGTATGAGGGGTTTTCATCCAGAAGACTCATGCATGAAGAAGACCCTCGACCAGATGAAATATCTATGTGTACAGAACAATATTTCCCTTCCAAAAAGTGTAGAGATGTTTGATGATGAAGAGTAGACTGAAGAATATGATATATGCATGCATGCAATCCTCTTTCCATTGAATGCTTATTTGATAGATTCTGGAGCATCCAACCACATGGTTTCCTCTAGGAAATCCTTCATCACTTTCCATCTATCAGGAGGACCTATCAGTCATATGGGAGATGAATCTAAAATCCTAGATGTTGAGAGAGTTTCAGATAAAATCCAACAGGATGAGTCTGTTCCCTCTCCTACAAAAAATCAAATTGTTGAAGATGAACAAGAAGTGGAATTTTCCCTATAGTCAATTCGAATTGAAGAAAGTCTCCATGGAGTGACTCCTTCTCCTACTGCTCTAGAAGTGTATGAGATCTATGATATTTCATCTCCTCACATGGCTGATCCAAAAGAAGACATTTGAGTCTTTGTTCTTGAAGAGAAACACTCCTATTATTTGCAAAAATTCTCCAGTGATTCTTTAAATTTTGTGCATAGTTTACTAGTGACTGTTTCAAAAAAGGTAGAGGAATTTGATTTCTCTATATATAATAATGTTGCTGGTGTGAAGATAAGTAATACCATGGATATTATGGAAATAATACTATATTATAGGATTGATCCATTCACTCTCATTAATCTAGAGCTTCTAGTCAATTCCTACATGATTGCATGCACCAGAAATCAGAATTTTGAAGAAAGAGAAAAGTGTGCATCTGCCATCTCGGTGGAGCATAGTTTTGGATCTGATATGAACCTTTTTGGATATGATTTATTTTATGATATGATAATATGTGGTTCAGGTTTTAATATTCAATATATTTCAGTATTGCTTGTAACTGGTTTCATCGATTTTGGTGTGACAAATCAAGCACCGCAAGTCTCCTAAAATTTTGTTGTTGAGGATTCGATGTTAGTTCTCTCTTATGATTTTGCTGATATTATATTTTTTGAATTATTGGTCATTTATGAAGAAATATCAGGTTATGGAGCTCAATCATTCTCTCTCCACAGTCCCAGGACTTCTCTACCTTTGGTCACATGCTCATTCCCTCACAGAACTAGTAAAGAGGAAGACATTCTGCATCTTCCTGGACACTTGCTCCTAACACTTGTGGCTGATTTTACCACTCATGGTTTGCTTTTCAAGGCTGAAATATATCATATTCTTGGTTGTTCCTCACATTTTTCGAATTCTCAAGAACTTTTCTCTCTCTTCAATTGATTTCAATTGCTCTACATGGGTCCAGTTTTCACCGTGCAGCTATTTATATTTCTGATTCAGTTGAGTATATTATTATTCTTCCAAAGAGGAAGATTCCTCCAGACATAAGCATTTTGTTTGGATTCAGAGGTTCACCTACACAGAAGAACTAAGATATTGCATTTTCTGCTGCATAGTGTTGGAAATAGCAACAAAACGTTTCACAAGTTTTTTCAAAATTTGTATTCCTACTTATTTTGAGAAGTGGGGGGGGGGGGGGTT
>LPNX011087819.1:250507-333129 GCA_001517045.1 Pseudotsuga menziesii
CTGCTTGGCCTAATGGGGCCACATGTACCAGTTACTAGAGTGTGGAGAACACTACTAGAGGTTAACTGCCACTTACTACATGTGCATGCATCATTTTGTGCCTCCCAGACCAATCCCTACATTCTAAGAGCCACTAGGAGTCCCGACACCAACCTCCTTTAGTTAGTTGGAGTTGGAACTAGTTAGTATTATTTAGCTTCCAGTTACTTTCAGTTAGATCATAATCGGTTAGCTAGCTCTAGTTATGCATGGCTAATCCATGGCTGCATGTGAAGTAGGCGCATTTTCCCACCTACCACACTCAGTTGCATTGAGTTAACTAGTTGTCACTTATTGTAGGAGTTGTTGGACATCTGGGAGTTGATCTATTGGACTCTGATATTGATTGAGACTTCATGAGTTATCTAGTCAGTTAGGTACAATCACATCCAGTTGGTAGATTCAAATTCCTCCCTAATGGACTCAAATTCTTCCTATTTGTAAACTATTGTAACATCAGATTAATTAATGTGAATGATACTGTAAATTCCAGATAAATACTCATCTATTTCCTGTGTGGTTTTTTTGTTCAGTTTGTATCTTCATACTCCTTTTACTGCAATTATTATTCAGAACTAATTGCTTGAAGATCTAAATGGCATAGCAATTTTAATATCCCCTTTATAACCCTTATGTTCATCATATGTAAAAGCAAACACATCTCTATATTCCCTTTAACAAATTTTATGTCTTGTCTTTCTTGTAGAGATGTACCCTTGTCAATCTTAATCATCCTAGAGCTTCCTACAAGTCCAATGCTAATGTCAACATAGTTCCAAGGCTCTGTGATCTCTTTATTTTGCTTATACATATAATGTTTATCAAAATTATTTTCTAAGGAAATTACTCCTTTTGGGAGAGCATTCTCTTTTGGGTTTAACCCCTCAATATATTTGTCTCCTTTGAATTTCCAATCCACATCAAAGTCAACAAATTCTTGCAAGTAGTTCATAAACATTATAATTTGTTTATCATTATTAAAAACTTGTCAATGCTCAAAATTGTTTCCATTTTAACCCCCCCTTTAACTCATCACAAGGTAGAAGCACCGAGGCTATCACAACTAGAGAATCTCCATGACCATTATATTCTCTTAAACCTCATCTAAAGATAAAGAATTAAAGAGTTCCATCATATCCCAAAAGCTATTATTCTTGCATGAAAACTAATTATTGACTTGTAAAATGGTTAAGATTGAATAGCCTATGATCTTTATTACATCAATTCCCATATTCTTAGCAATTTGCAAGGCTAAAATCGATGCTTCACATTATTTCACATTATTGGTTGCACCAAATTCTAATCTAAAAGCAAATTTGAAAACATCACCCTTAGGGGAAGTCATCCCAATTCCAGCAGCAAGTTCTTGTCTTAGAATGAGCTCCATCAAAGTTCATTTCCCAAATTTCACTAAACCTTCTTCCTTGGAATGTTTTATTATAGGGGCTAGAGAATTTGAAACAATAACATAATTACCAAGCTCTTCTTCAACATACAATGTGTCATTCATTAGATATCGGGGATCTTCCACATGATACATTTTAATTTTCTCTCTATGTAAACTGACAAAAGTGTTTTCCCAAGTAGGAATAGTAGCATAAGATAAATACATTTTAATATTGCCTCCTAGGTTTGCAACCGACTTTCTTGATAACAAAATTCCCCATATTGCATCTGGAACATCAATAACCACTACATCCATTAATACTAAGATATTATAATGAACGACTAGGTGAACCCTAAGGTCTTTTATTAGACCATATACTTCATTTTTCTTGAATCCATTGTAAAAACATTTCTAATTAAAAATATCAGGGACCTAATACTGATCCTCATGTGTGCTAGAATCTAATTAGCCTCATGTGTGCTAGATGAGTCTTTGGAGTGCATGGATCACATGCATGTGCCTATACTCAGTCACTTGAGCTTGAATGTAGTTGGAACTACAATTAGAGTGTCTCCTAGTTCACTTAGGGTTCACTTAGTGTAGCGAAGGGGTAGTTAACTCACCCTAGTGAGTGTGCATCCTATCATGAGGATATATTCACTCCAGTTAAACCTAATTATGGTTCATAAATACCTAATTCGAATTTAAGTCTAGGGTGATTATTTATACTATCTACTTCATTCATTGAAGATTAATGAAATACATCATTCCTTCTTTTTATTTGTTCTAATCTTTTTGTGTGGTGATTAATGCTAATACATGTGTTACATCAATTATTGGTTATTGATCCCTTTTCACATCTGATCTCTCCAGTATTTGTGCCTTGTTCTATATATGCTCAAGTTTTACATGGTATTAGATCTATATGGATGCTAAACTAGTCAGTGTTTTAGCAATTGTTTGTCAAGGATCAATCTATTGTAGGTTTAAGAAAGGATTTTGAAACCCTCAAAGAGCTCTTTGTATCCATGGATTTCCTATCTCCCAAATAGGTTCTAAACCCTTCAACTATTATGAATGGAAATCAAGAGTAGAGATGCTCTCGAGGATGACAAGGCTCTATGGGTTCACAATGGATACAAAGGTGGAACCTTAGCAATTGAAAATTTTTAATAATTGAATAGAATGGATGAAGCATTTAGGATGCTTCGCTATACTATTTATCCAAACATACTATACCACATTAAATCCAAGATACTCCAAATGAAGTTTAGAGTATGTTGTGCATTTCTTTGGAACACAAGATGAAATGAGGAGCCATCAATTGGAGGTGGAACTCAAGATCTTGAGACCAAGTGATTTTGACCTTTTTCAAGTGTTTTTCACCAAGTTCAAAGCATTTTTCTTGTAACTCAATGTGTGTAAGATAGAGAAGGATAACTAGCAAATGATACTCTCTGTTCTCTCCAATTTGGGTCTTGATTATAATATATTTGTTTCTACTTTCCATTCTACTAAATTGGCTCTTGGAACCTCCTACAAAATGCATACTTTGGATGTTTTTTTTGCATCCATCCTTCAAGAGAAAGATAAATTCTCACAAATGGGACTCCAAAATACCTCAAAGGCGCATTCACTTGCATCCAATGAGGGGAATAAGCGCGCAAGAAATAAAAATTGTTTGTGTGATAAACACCTCAAGCCTTCTAGTACTCGGTTGTCTTTAAAGTTTAAATAGAGACATTAGCATAATCAACTAAAAAAATATGCAGGTTATTCTGTGAAACATCTCCATTTTTTACATGTTAGTGAAGCTCATACAACATCAAAGACAACACCAAATGAGACAGAATTTTCTGTTAATTTCAATGGGAATTTTATCCATATTTTGTATTTTTCCAATGTTGGGTTAACATCTACATGTCACCTTAAATAGGACCAATTCTGAGGCTGATAAATACGACTAAAGGCTTAAACAAACCTACTTGATGAAAGTGAATATATTGTGCATGTAGTCCACTAATAACAAACCATAATACAACCCCCTTCTCGACAAGCTCACCACTATCAAATCTCTGTAACAAGTTATTCTAGGAATCTTTGCCAAATAGTTTGTATGCACCATTAATATAAACATGTTGTATTGTATAGCTGTCACGGAGCTTATATACTTTTCACCAAAATTATATTGATATGGAGTCAATGTATGATTGTTGTCTCCATAGGATAGGGGAAATAATCCTCAAGCCAAAATTCAAATCTTTTTAGGAAGCAAACAACTCAAATCATGAAATCCAACAAGGAATAAAATATGTTGTACTGTGAATTGCACAATTAAGATATAATTTGGTCAAGGCTAGCCTGTCAATCTATAAAGTGATCACCAATCTTCTAAGACAAGCTATTCTCAAAGGAATGAAGACCTGCATTCTTGTCAAATTCTTGTATTTCTTCCCACTTTTCTGTTTATTACTCTCATTAATTATTAATATCATTTGATAAATTCTTTTCCACAATACATATTTTTTATCTTTCACAATTGAAATAAAGATCAAATAGGTAATTAGTTACAACTTATAATAAAATCCAGAAGGAAATTATTCCTAGCAATTCGAGGTATGGGATCTTGACAAATCCTATCCACTTGCAAGGATTCACCCTTATTGTCAAGTGGATTTTGAGGGTAATGCTGATAAGTACCACAAAGTGAGAATAAATACAAATATCTTCAAGAATATTCATAGAATTTAATGAGACAAACCATATATTAAATAATCAATTCATTCAGAATTTCTGGCAGCAATTTAATGAGCTATAACAATATGGACTGCGAAATAGATAACCTTTTCCAGTGTTTTGGCCATGTAACTCATCTAAAGAGGACTAATTACAGAATAATTAGGAAAGACAACATCTTTAGTCGATGTAAAGTGTTAGAAATTGGCAATGTATACCGTTGGAACATGAATTTCATAATTTGGTTCACAAATCCAATCCTTAGAATCACATTGTGTTGGTGATAGAAGAAATTTAATACAAAAGATAAAGCAAACAAACCCATGATCATAAATAGTAACAATGTCTTACTGTCTTTCCATTAGTGAGATGAATTTTAGCTTGTTGGCCATTGATCTCTAGGACTTCTCCATCAATCCAGACTACTTCAGAATCTTCCACCCAAACATGAGAACCAACAATAATGTTAATGGGATCCTCCTGCACTGAGCCAAAAGATGCCAATGTCAGTAATGAATGAATGACTTATTAACTCATTTAAGAGATTTCAAAACATAATCTTTTCCATCAAGCATGCCCATGGCCTTGAAGGACCTTAACTCAATGGCCTGCTAAAGGAATTTGGCTTAAAATAAGAAATGCAACACATGCAGACTTCAACAGCATAGAGCACGATGAAACATTGTATCTACTGATCTAAAAACTGCTTGAGAAAGAAAAACATGTTGATTCCTACTTGGAAATTAACAATCAAAGTTTGACAAAGGACTGTTTTAAAGTCCCAAGTTGATCATTTTGTACCTTCTGTATACTGTTTGCACTGCCAAATACCTTATGTACCTTCTGAAAAAAAAAAATTTGATTCCAAGTACAAACTATAAATATTTCAAAAAAAATAATGGTGGAAATGCTCCTGCTTCAATTTTTTTCCATGATGGGCTTGGAAGAATTGTTATATTGTTATCAGAATCAATTTGAGTCTATATTTGGCTTTCCCTATCCCTATCCTTGCTAGCAGTGACCATATCTGCTTTTAGTTCATATAAATGATCGATACTTGACGTTCTTGGATGTTGCAACCAGGCATAACGTACACTCTATAAATATTTAGTCGTATGGAGCTCTTTGTTCTTGCTACTTCATTCAAGCACTGTTTTAGGAAAGAATTCAACCATTATGTTAGAAAATCTCTCACTAACGGGTTCACTTGTTTCACAACACTTTTCATAACAAGAAAAAGAAGAGCGACACAAGTATCTTTGTTTGATGTGATCAGAAAAATTGGTGTTCTCTTCTCCCCTCTTCTTCTTAATTGGGTGATATTTATTTAGCTTGGTCCCTTCACCACCAAGGTCCATTTCCTGTGGAACTGAGAAAATAAAGACTTATAAATTCATGGATTCAAAGAGAACCTAGGATGGGACTAATTATGAAGCAACATAAAATATGTTTTTAGGAAGCGTGTTATGTCAATAGATAGGGAAAAGCACATCACACAAGATTTGAGAAGGTGAGTAGGTTTTCATTTTTATATCCACTACATATATTTTTTATACCAACCTTGTAATGCTAGAAAAATTATAGCATAGCTCATATGCAAACATAGATTGTATGCGGTTGAAGTGAATAAAAAAATGAAAAATACTAATTCAAAATATTAGAAACTTCATTCCTCGTAATTATTTGAGTATCATGTTTCTAAAATATAGTTAGAGCATACTTCCATGCCTTAGACAGAGCCAAAGTGTCTGCAACAAATCAAAGTGTGCAACAAACCTGAGTGGTGAAATAAATTCAATACCATAGCCTCATGATGGTTCAAGGTCACACTTAGTTCAAAACTTAGCTTTATTGCATCAGGTGCTCCAGGTAGTTCAAAAAGTTCAAGGTAAGCCAAAATATTTGCATTTGTTGTTGCCTCTCTTTGTATCCAATGCTTCCTATGTTATTGTTATTAGATCTATTTTTGTTACAATAGATGCTAGACCATGCTACGTTGATGACCCCAGTGATGGGTCAAAATCTCAACTATGGGACTACATCGCTTTGCATCTCAGTATATGAAGACCAGGATTTGCATCAACCCTCTAAAAGAAAATGATGCCATTCGAAGCATAAGCAGATGTGAATATGTGTAAACCTGCATAGTAGTAATTACATGTGGCCATTATGTGGGGTCATGCCATCTTAGTCTACAATACAACCATTACATGTGTTCATTGGATTGAGAGGTGGTGACAGTGCATTCATTCCTCTAACAAGAACAAGTAGAGCATTCATTTCCACAAAAAAGATCAAGCAAATATACCACATAAAACTTAGGACAAACAAAAACCATCAATTTATGGTGTAGAATGGATGGAAAATAATGCAACTAATTGAAAAACTTGGGCAATATCATCTCAAATCACAAGATGGCTCCACATAGCAAACAAATTTATATTTTCCAAAGTTAAACTATGTCATTACTTGTGGTGGTATAAGGTATTTAATTCTATGATATCATTTAAAATTAATTTGTAACTAATTACATCACTTATTACGGATAATACTTACATTATAAACTATTCCTTACTATGTCACTCTAATGGGAATCATAGACTCTACCTAAGATCTTAACCTCTAATAGGTATCAGTAATCTCTGTTGTAAGCTATTACATACCGGTATTGAATCTTAATACATATTGTATAGGCCAACCACTTATGAGTAAGTATGGTCCATCAATGGAATTATATCTTTACACAATTCTATGAATCGTATATGAAGCACAAGTTATACATATGTTATAATTGTGGTGTAACTAATAGTACTAGTGTGATTGATACGAGCTATGAATACATGTCACTAATTGAGATATGATATTTTTCATCTATAATAAGTAAGATTTAATGATAGTACAACATATCATACATCAAAAAGTTCCATCTTATAAAAAATAAGAAAGATAATTTTAACTATGTGGTTGATATGTTGAGTCGTCTTGTAGCTCAGATATTACATATTTTGGATATATTTTATCTTTCTTATGAAGTATAGAAATAGTTGTATACTTTATACCCTTTTCTTGGTCCCATATAGCATATAATACATCATTTCACTTAACTAAATCAAACTCATTTTGGCCATCCACAGCTCATTAGATCAAATCATTTTTAGATCATATGTTATTTGTAGCTAAAGAAAACTAGCACACAAAAAGTAGGTACTCTACCAGCTCTATCACTGCTTTCTCACCCTTGGGAGTCCATATACATGTATTTCCCAGTGTCCTTACCACAAGGCTAATAAAACATTATTGCATCACTTTTGTGGTTTGCAGATTCTCCAAAATGGCTATCTAAATCCATGTTATAAGATTACATTAGTTGAGCAAGCAATCGCACTATTCAAATTTCCATCATGTCTTGGAGGAATTCTTTATTTAATTGACCAATTTTAGTGCCTAGCCTTGAGAAGATAGACCTTCTTTCAAGAGTGTATAGTTAAAATTTCAATGCACCATTGTAATATGCTAAAGAGTATGTCAGCAAGTACAAGCACAAGAGTATGACAAAGTGGATGCTTGAACTGATGGTAGGTTCTTTAGGGATTATCTCCATGTGAACATGCAACCTAATATATCTAATAAAGGGAATGCGAAATGGTAGAGTGTGGAATGGTACACACCGGAGGGCATAGTGACCTCGAACTCCGGGCGTAAAGAAGGCGCTAAAAATCAAAATCAGAGTATAGTGGCGTTTGGTGGCCAGTGGGCATTGTTGGTAGTTGGGTTGCAATTTTATCTCATTATGACATCACCTTCAACTTACATTTGGGGCCTCCATTGCCGTGGAGTCCCGGCAACTAGCAATTCAGTCACTTCTTATCACCCAACAAAATTTAAAATTCAAATTAATGTAAGAAATAAGCCTACTTATTTTTGTTGGTTGGCTTGCACTTTTTATGATGTAGCTAGTGATATAGTGAGACTTACCCATCACGAAGAGAGGAAAATGAACCAGATTCAAATGGGAAACCCTGGTGGGGGAAATAATAGTGCCCCATTTTTCCCAACCTAGCAATCTCTTTGTGATAAAACATGCTACTTTTGATGAGTGGCTGCTATTGAGGGTATCTATTTGGTCAAAGTCACCCAGGACTTGAATCTGAAATAATTTAAATAAAAGACTGCACTAGCATAGGTAGTGAGCCCACATGTTTTTGAACTCAGGTCATCATTGCTTCCAGTGTTCACACTTGCAACTAGACCATGGTTGGATGGACTTTTGTTATCAAATTATGTTGATTAACGAAAATAACTATGTATCCATTTCAATGAACTCATTTAATGAAATAGAGAAGGATATATTATATGTTTAGCATTTAAGACTTCATATATGGTCCCCCCTAAGGTTCCTATATCAAAATCCCCACAAAAGTTTCCAGCAGAACCTTTGATGAAAGTTCAACATACCATTGTCAATAGCTAAAAGTTTACAATAAATTAGGATGTAGTAAACAAATACATGCATAGCATAGGATGTAGTAAACAAATAGTAAACAAATACATGCCTAGCATAATATATAGTAACAAACAAAATGCAATGTTCTGTACTTTTGCATTCTCTTTAGATAAAGAGTCAAAGACTAATAGATAATATATTAAAATGGAATTCAAAGGATCATTTATGCATTACCTATAAAAATTATTGCTTTCATGTCATGTCTTTTCAAAGCTTCATCATATTTCTCTTTCAAACCTAGCAATACTGCAGAGAGAAGATGCAGGAATACATGAGAAAACAAAAAATATATTCAATTATTCCATGCAAAACATACAATGCTTACAATATCAAAGCATACATTATGCCTACACAGTCACTAAATATAAGTGCCTAGTACATAATAGTTTATGCCTATTATGCAATATGAGTGTAAAGAACCTACTTCCTAGTACATAATTGTATGACTCACATATAAGTGCCTAGTATGCATAAACTATAATAATTGTTCTAGGAAGTAGTCATATAAGTGCCTAGTATGCATAAACTATAGATTACAGTTTACACTCGTAGGCAGTAGGCTCACAGTTTTTGTTTAGCTCACAATCATATTCACATGCTACATGTTAAAATTATATACCAGGGAACGACAGGAAACTGGTTCTTGGAATTCCTAAAAAATGACCTAAACGTTCCCGGAATGTACCCTACTCTCCAATACATTTCAATCACTTTGGGGACATTTTGTACTTGCTCCCAAGCTCTTGGAAATACATGAATGACAAGATTGGGTTTTCCATTGGTCCATATTGGGTCTCTTGCTTCTTTGGAATTTTATGTAGGGCTATAACATCCCCATTGAGTCCAAAGCCTACCTTTAAAATATTGAAACATGGAAGCATACAAATGTTATGACGCACTTTTAAAGCTTCAATAAAGTGTACATAACCATTCTATTTTTATCAAGCCCCTGAAATGTTAGTTGAGCATACAAGGCATGCATAAAAAATACAAGCATGGTTGTCAGACTTTTTTGATAACAAGGGCATACCTTGGAGGATGAGGACTAGGCACTCGGAGGAGGGCACCTAGCCCTAAGACCATGGGACAATGTGACATACACCTAGGATGTTGGATACTTGACTTTAGGACACTTGGTTTGAGTATCATACTTCATGGAGGTTGGTTGTGGACCCAGACACATGTTTACAAAAAGCATTCGAGCAAGTCACTACCTTATAAGTTGGCACACATGTCGAGGAGCACTGGGCACAAGAGGACATTTGGCACACAACCAGAGGCCACATGTTTATCATCAAGCTTTGAGGCCACATGTTTCTCATAGATTGTACACAATTTATGCCACAATAGGCCACCATATTGTGAGTTGTCATTAGATCAGAATAGGGAAAGGAAACAATGCCAGAAGGAGAGAGTATGAAACACATCCAAATTGCTCGGATTTATACCATTTTCAGGAAGGACATGGGATAGAGAGGTGGAAAAAAAATTGGACACAAAAGAAAAGAGAGTTGTGAAGGACATGGGATAGTGATGGTTGATTGTAGGTGCCCTTTCATCCCTGTTGTATTTTGAAAGTTAGTAGTTACATGTGATTAGCATAGATATTTTTGTACACTTGAATGAAATTATGCCTTGATGTATTATCCAACAAAAGGCAAAAAACTGTAATTTGAAACACAACTGAATTAATATAAGACTTACACTTGTCTAATATTGTTTACTTTTTCTAAATGCAACTTTGTAGATAGTGACACACCATCCAATTCCATTGTTGGAGTACCATTTATCTTCACCTTAAATTTTGATGAACCTGTCACCTTTTCTGATGAGGGTTGAGTGCCATATTTTATAGGGGAAACTTGCTCATGCTTGCGAACAGACAACTGCTTAGCTAATTGCCCTTGGTTAAACTTCTCTGAGCTAGAATGTCCATGATCTTTCTTAGGGCCTCTGCTATTTTTCTTTGTTGGGGTCGCACAATATTTCTTCACCCTGATGCCCTTTGACTTGTATTCATATTTCTCAGCCTCACCCTTTTGTGCAACATAAGCCTTCAAAGGAGGTACGCTGATTTAATTGACTTGCCTTGAAGCTAAATTTAAAACATCTTGCTTCTTTGGAGAAGGCAGCACTGGTGCAGTCATGCTTTGTATCTTGTGTTCTTCCATTTTTTTATCAGTCAATGATTCAGTAGACATTTTAGCATGTGCACTCCTATCATCCTTATCTCCAATCTTCCATTTATCCATATGCTTAGAGGACATTGAATATTCAAACCATGGATCCATGTGCTTCTCCTCTACCCATTTAGCAAGTTCTAAAGAAAAACTTATAAAGGATTGATATGAATCTGAAGACACCACAGGTTTCTTACTACCTTTTGTTTCTGTTTCTGTTGCTTCTTTTTGGATCAATGTGTCTACTTTGACACATTCCTCATTTCCCTTAACTGACTTCTTGTCAGTATGAAAGAATTTAGTATAAAAAATTTCATCTACAAAAATCTTGTATGCATCATCTTGTCCAGTCACACCAGTTGCCACTACCTCCACTAAAGCAGTTGCAGCCTTTGCAACACATGTAGACATAGCTTCCTAAGCCCGGTGATGTCGTTAAGAGGGAGGGAGGGCAACTTCATCATTCGGTAGGCTACTTCTCAAACAATATTTATCAGCCTTTGGTGGAAAACACATAGGCCTTTTCATGAGCGTTAATAAAAATTTTGGATTCGTTAATCCATATCTCATCCATATCCGAGAATATTGAAGAATTTAATGGATAAAAATTCGGATGTAAGTATTAAATCACCTGTATTATGGAAGATACATTCTTATATTACCTTTATTACTGATATTCTTGATCTTTCCATCTCATTAAAGCATTTTTTTTCACGTATATAATAGACTAGGCTGGGCCCACTCACACTTCCCATCCCAAACTATTACATGGATGGTGAAACATACATTGATCATAATTACCAATACGAATCTATACCTCCTAATATCAATCCCCGGACATGCTCCAATGGCTCTAAGTTATGCACAAATTTATGCATCCATTGTTTATAAATTGAACTCCCTACGGTGTCCAAATAATTTAATACTTGTCTACATATCCACATGGATCTGAGGTACCTCCAAATCACAAGGACCAATGATCCATGCCCGAACTATCTATTGCTAGTGAAACTACGGGGAACAAAATTCTTACCCAGATTCTGACAAAAAGATCAACGGGAATAGGAGGCTTACTTAGGGGAAAGAGAAATGACCTAAAAAGGGGGTTCCACGTCCAATCATTTTTTAGTTTATGAGCATTTGACACTATTATTGAGAGGTTATACATCACTATGGAGTTCAGATCAGATTGATTTATTTGGATTAGCTATATGTTGGCACATTTAACTTGAGCTCAATTTCCCAGTTGTCGTTTCTATAAACGATAAATTTGTTTTATTTGTCAAGATTGATGAATGACATATTACCCAACACTAGTCATTGGCCCAAACCTAGATGTTGTTCGATATCGAAATCGTGATAGAGATGTGAAGACATATTTCTATGTGGAAAATCACCTTCAGTTTCAAGACTGTTAGAACTTAAGATATTATTAGTTCTCAAATGGCATTCATTTAACACACAAGCATTATCCGATGCCATATTTTCTCCATTGTTGTCTTTGGCACTTGATGTTTTCTCCTTCTACAATTTTATTGGTTTCATCTTCAGCTTCAATTCTTTCCCTTTTTACCGAATGAGCTTCAATTCTTGTCCTTTTTACCGAATGAAAATGTTCATCAAAGTTAATTTTATGTTTCCTTGCCTTGATCTATGTCCTTTTATATCGATGATCTACTTCAGATAATACTTCAAGAACATTTTATTCTTTCATGCAAATATTTATTTGATTTGATTATATGATCTCTCTGGTTGAAATGTCCCTACTTCCACTGAGTTCAGGGTCATGTTGTCTATATAATTGGTTTTATAATTATGTCAAACAGTTTGTAGGCTCCTTCTTCTTGACACCACTAAGTGTTGCTTGGTTCACGGGTTTCGTCAAATAGTTCACTAAGTGTTCCTGTAGGATGCACTAATTTGATGCTCTAACTTTCTAAGTGAATCAAATAGGTTTATCCCAGACCTCCCTCCATTTATTTAATATAACTTTGATTCATTCTTTTCAATATATAAATACAAGATGAGATTGAATGGTAACAACCCACAAATATGATAATAAAACAAAGTCAAAACTGTCAACACATAGATTTAGTTATTGTTGTAATGGACTATACATGGGAAAACATATGAATATCTGACCTGGAGATGGTCTTTTTACACACTACAGTAATAGAAGTACTTTTGGGTAGAAAAATGCAGTTAAGTGACAAATATTCTCCTCCTTTATTTGACCATGACTTTCTGGTTTTTATATACTGGGAATGTCGTTGAGATGGTAGCTCCTTTCTTGTAATGGTTACACCTTGTAGAAATCCTCTGTGTGTACCATATTTCAGTATATTGACATTGAATCTCAGTAACCTCTTCCTGATAGTATATAGTGTCCAATCTCCCATAAACAGACTAGTTAAGTGCCTGGATAACAGAGTAACATGAGTGAACTTTCCCAGGTGTATGTGTTTCTTCTCTAGTGAAGTGACAAGGTGAAAATAGTCATCTTCTCTTCTCTTTTAAGTGTGCTCTTTCTCAGATGAGGAGAGGATCTCTTCCCTTTCTTTATTTATCAAAACTGCTAACCCAATGCGCCTCTCTCAAACTTTCCACAACTAATATAACCCAACGTTCTTCTTCCTTGATGTTGTGTTTAAAGAGGCAATGCCATGCCCTTTTCACTGTAGATGGATGAAGATATGAAATATAAAAGGGAAAAAATCCCAAACTGGTGCGCCATTCTATGAGTTACCTCATCTGTTGAAGCCACTCCTCCATTGGGTTTCGTCGCCTACATCTGAATTGGAATATAAATCTGTGTTTGAATGTGTATTCGAATGTGCATCTGAAGTTGCATCTGGAATGGGTTCAGTGAGATGGTCATGAGATTGAACCTCATCCAGAGCACACCTCCCACATCAAGAATAGGATTATCCACCGAAAACTCAATTTCCCCCTTCTGAGTGGAAGAGGGACTCTGGCCACCGACGACTGCTTCAAGATCTAGTGATACACTCAACCCACCTCTCTATCCTTAAGGTTGAGCCAGATAGGTTATGAGCCCCTCCTTAGAGATAAAGATGGGGATATCACCTTGTTTTAAGGTGTTCCCGAAGGGATGAAATGTGAAAGTGAGTGAGTTTGTTAACCTAGCAGGTATGGAGTTGTGCTTGAGCTCTGGTCATGGTGAAGTTGACTATGCGATTTCCGTTTCCCTTTCTTACCTGATATCATTTACCTCCTCCTTGTACATTGCTCTTGACACATACCTGGGGGACTGTCCTACCCTCTTTTTGCATTATTAGGGTGGTTACAATGCTTCTGTGTTTTTCTCTTCCTGTCAACCAGCAACCAGTGACTTATTGGAGTCCCTCCCCTTGCTAGGGGGACTAGTACCAACCAATTCAAAATAAGTGGGAAGTTCTTATCATTATTGTCACTCGGTTGTTTTGGGTTGTTGTCGGGGGTTTTGGGGTTTTATGGATTTTGGGGTCTGTCACCCTGCATGGGTTTTTCACATCTTAGTGTTGCCCTGTTTCTCCCATCCCTCTCTACATGTACGGGGTTGACTTTGGTTTTTTATTGTTTTGTTTCGGGTTTCGGGGGTCTGGTCCTTTCCTCTTAGTCTCTGCCATATTGACCTTTCCCTTTTTTTTTCTTAGGGTTTCCTGAAATACCCATGCTGGGTTTTTCGTTCCAGTTTTTTCTTTCTCTGATATCGCTTTCCTGGGAGGGATTATACCTCTCAGGTTGCCACTAATGCTGGACTGAGGGTTTCATCCCAGTGTATCCTTTCGATGTTGGGTTAGGGTATTTTCTGGGCTTTTTTGTTGCCGAGCTGTATATTGACCACTGTCCCATTCCTAATCACTCAATGGTGGCTGGCTGTTTTGGGGACACGTCGGTATTTTCTCTGCCATTTTTACACATGGATGTACTGGCACCCTCCTCGCACTTCTGTCGTAAACGCCATGCAAGGAACATTAAAACCCTTGAGGGGCGGTTCCGATTTGTACTTGGTCACGACATTTTTATGCATAGAGTCTCCTCTCTGTGCTCTCGCGCTCTGGTGGGGCATATTGAATATTGCAGATTAGGAAAAAAAGAGTGGATTGCTTGGGCCTCTGAATTCTGGAAGCCGCTCTTGACATATATCCCCACTATCAGCCTCCTTTCAAACAGATGGATCGTCTTTGTGTTCCTAGATGCGGCTTACACTTCCCTCATGCTTGATAAGATGTGGCGTATTGGCAGTGGTTCATTGGTTCTAGACTGATGGCATCCACACTTTGATCCTCTAAAGGAAAGGGTGACTAAATGACATTTGTGGGTTTTAATGCCCCATCTCTCATTCCCGCTCTAGAATGTGAACATTCTAGAAGGAATTTCTAACACGATCGGGTGCTATGTGGCTTTGGAAGATGATTTTCACCTTACTTATGATAAAAGGGTGGCTCGAGTACTTGTTGAGTTAGATGTTTCACGTGGCTTTCCCAAAGAGGTGGAAATTCTGTGTAAAGACCGTCTCTTGATTCAAAGATTGGATTACCTCCACGTTCCCTTTCGATGTAGCATCTATCGAGATACTGGTCACCTGAGGCAGTCTTGTCCCACACTCAAGAAAGCTTCTGTTGATCCTATCCTGGATGCCTCACCACAGGCTATATCTCTGACTTCTCACTATCCTCCGGAGCACTCTCAAAAAGGTATGTACTCACAGTCTCTATCCCTCTTTGACGAGGTATCAGATTCTATGCTACGTGATATCGATGTATTGGTTAAGTCCCCGGTGGTGGCTCTCAGCTGTGTTTCAGCCACCTTAGTGGCCTCCCCATTGTGTGCTCCTTCGATACCCTCGTTGCTCGACTCCCAGCTACCTGCCACTAACACCTTTCCTCTTTCACCCCCTGCCCACCTTACCCCTACATCGTCTTCACACGGTTGTGACTTGGTGGACATAATTAACCCCATGGTTCCTACTCCTGAAATTGATCCTTTAGCAGACCCCTCACGGTGTACACCTTCATCTGCTCCCACTCTTCCTCCTTTATCCCTTCTCTCCTCTCTTGTTGACTTTCCCCCTCTCCCTTTAACCTCGACCTCTCCACCCTTCCCCCCCTCTGCCATTAGCCCCACTTCCTCACCTTCTTTCACCGATCCCTCTCTCCATAAGTCGTTATCCATATTCTCTGTAGCTTCTCCTATTTCCTCGACGACCCTACCTGTAAGCTGTGCTCCCTAATACATTTCGGGACTATTATTTTCCCACGTTGTTGACTATGTTTCCGTGGTCTTCCTTACATCTTTGGGGCTGTTGTAATTTCATTTGGAAGAGTCATTTTGGCCACAATAGGGCCAAGAATGACTCAGAATTTGTTTTCCCTTATTTAAGTTGTGATAGCTAAATTGATTGCCTGAGTGCAATCGTGGGTCTTCAGGCTGTATTGGGAGTAGGGATGGGGGCTTAGTTTTTATTGATAAACCTGGTGGCTGGAAACCACACCAACAGAGCTAGAGAGCTGGCCTTCTTCTCCATCACCCCTGAATAGCACTGGAAGGGAATGTAGGGCCTGAGGGACTGTGTAGCAGAGAAGGGACTGATTCCTTGTGTTGGGTGTGTTTGGGTGTCTTAGAGGTCAGGCTAGTTCTAGTGTAGGTGTTCTTGGCTCTGTAATGATCTCACCAGCTTAGCAATTAGCCTTTCCCAACTCCTTAATGGCCTGATAAACCCAACTCTGTTGGATTGGCTATGTCTTTTGTATATCCTTGGCTATGTGTAAGCCTGTTAGTTCCCTTATTCCTTGGAGAATCATGCCCAGCTCGGGGGTGGTAGCGTTGCTGAGAGATTAAGGAGCACGCTGGCCTATGGTTGGGTGGAACGTTGCAGTGACGTAGCTGGTTGCGGAGCAAAGTTTTCATAAGATAAGTAATCTTGTCCATTTTTACTTCTGCAACCATGTTTACTGTTAATGATATGAAAATGATGAACATGTTAAAATGCATGCATGTATGAATGTTGTTTGGTTTCGGCTGTGTATGATGATTAATTGCATATGTGCATGTTTTACTTCAATGTATTTCTATTCAGCATTCTGTTTCTGCAAATTTTATGCATGTACATGTTCATGGGGCTCTCAGCCCGGGTGTTCGAAGCTTGTAGTCGCGTCCTCCTTGCCGGTCGGAGGCAAGGGGACGTGACATTTCCTTTTGGGATCGGGTTCTAAGTGGGGGGTTACTGAACTCTCCTTATCTCATATTGGGAGGGGATATTAATTTGACTTTGAAGGCTTCAAAGATTTGGGGAAAGCATGCCATCATTGACCCTCTCTCCCCACATTTCCAATAGCTCTTTGACTTTGTGGGACTTAATGATGTTGCCCCTCCTTCTTCTGGTCCCACTTGGAGGAACAGTCGAACAGGGGATGAGGGAATCAGCAAGAGACTTGATAGGTTCTTAGTGTCATCTTCCTTGATCCCTCTTCTATCTACCCATCGAACATGGACCCATATCACTGATATTTAGGATCACTACCCTATCTATTTTGAATGGAATAGGTCTTTTGGGACTCATTTTTACCTTTTTAAATTTAATCGCTCCTGGCTCTTGGACCCTAATTTCTGTTCTTGGATTTCTAGTAGATGGCACTACCTGCCTTCTGCTTCTGAGGGTTCTACACTGGACCTTCTTTCACATAAACTACGTATCCTTAAGAAGGAGGTGAAGGACTGGACCAAGGTTAAAAATTCCTCCCTTGAGGCTGATTCTCTTAGACTGGATGGAGAAATCTTTTCCATACTCACTAGCTCCTTTTTTGGAATCCTTACAAAGGAGGAACAGTTGTCATTATCTCATCTTCGAACTGAAAATAATAATAATAATAATAATAAAAATAATATATATATATATATATCTTGGATCACTACTTACTGACCTGGCAGCTAAAGAGTCACACTAAGTGGGCTCTCTATGGTGATTCCAATACTAAATATTTCCATGCACTTGCGTCTGGTAGGAAGAACCAAAATTCCATTTGGGTTCTTACAGATGCTAGTGGTCAGTTCATTGATGATGAGGATTCACTTAAAGACATGGGTCAGAAATATTTCGCTGAGATTTTTAAGGATGACAAACAAACTTGTCTGTTGGATCAGCTGCGAGTTGTACTCCTTTATCCAAAGATGGTTCCCCATGATGATGCACACTACCTTATGGATCCTATCACACTGTCTGAAGTGGAAAGTGCCCTCCACTCCTTCAAAAAGGACAAGAGCCCAGGCCCGGATGGCTAGCCTATCGAGTTTTACCTGCACTTCTTTGACTTTCTGGGTGAGGAACTACTTTCTACTGTGGAATGTGCTAGAGTTACTGGTTGTATTCCTCCTACACAAAATGCAACCTTTCTAGACTTGATACCTAAGAGGGATAAACCCATTACATTTGTTGATTATAGGCCTATTTCCCTATGTAACCTTTTATACAAGCTGATCTCGAAGGTTGTTGCAGTGTGAATTAAGCCTTTCTTGGACTCAAACATCTCCAGGGAACAATATGGTTTTCTAAAGAATAGACAGATTGTTGAGCCCATTGGCATTCTCCAGGAGACACTCCATACCGTGAAGACCAAAAACTCTTGTGCTCTCATTCTTAAATTGGATCTTGTTAAAGCTTTTGATTGTGTAAATTGGTCTTTCATTCGTCTCATTCTCATACAGATTGGGGCTCCTCTTCAGGTTGTTAATTGGATCATGGATTGTCTGACATCGGCAAATTTTTCTATGCTTATTAATGGAACTCCCTCACAATTCCTTTCTACCTCTCATGGCATCAGACAGGGTTTCCCTCTGTCTCCGCTACTCTTCACACTGGTTATTGAAGGTCTCAACCTAATGATTGTGGATGCTAGGGCACGCAGTCTCATTAAAGGTATACGGATTTCAACATCCCTAGAACTAACTCATCTCATTTTCATTGATGATGTTATACTACTAGGCTCGAGTACTCTTACAGTTTGGATGGCTTTTGATGTTTTACTCAGCACATTTTGTAAAGCATTGGGGATGATCATCAATCTAGATAAATCGAGTTTCTTGTACAATAATGTGGCAGGAGATATCAGATTGGATATAGGCCGGGTCCTTCCATACAAAATGGAGCACATCACCTCGGGATTTAAATACCTTGGCTACTTCCTTAAACCCCTAGGATATCATGTCAATGACTAGAAGTGGCTGATTCAATGCTATGAAAGAAAAATTTCCCATTGGGCACAAAAATTTCTCTCCATGGGTGGAAGATTAACTCTCATACAAGTTGTTTTATCTTCCATCCCATTGTATTGGTTTGGTATCGCACCTATTCCTGTTTCTGTTCTGAATAAGTTGCAAAGCGTTACCTTTTCATTTCTTTAGGGTCCTCTGATAACCATCATCGATACCATTTACCAGACTGGAAGGGTCTCTCCTTGCCATGTGCGAATGGAGGTTGGGGTATTAAGAACTTACATTGGTTTAGCTTATCCCTTAGACTGAAGAACTTTTGGTCAGTCTTACAGAAAGATGGTCTTTGGCATGATGTTGTGGTAAATAAATATCTCAAGAAGCACTCTGTGAAGACTTGGCTCAAAGGAAAGCATTTAAACCTTCGGGGTGTATCGGTATTCTGGAAGGGGTTCATATTGACTCTCCCATGGCTTGGAAAAATTCTAGCCTGGCAGGTGGGCTGTGGAAAAAATGTTCTTATTGGGACTGATCCCATTATTGGGGTTCATGAATTTATTACTTTCCCTTTTAGGTTTAAAGAATATCTGGAGGATCTTAATATTACCTCGCTATCACAGGCACATAATATCTTGCCTGGAGCGCACAAGTATTGGTACACTGCTAAGGATCTCGGTGTTGCTGGTGACTGGAAATTGATTTGGGATACATTCATGAGAAGCCTGGAAGTTGGAGGTATTCGGCTTGATGCTCAACCTGACTCTCTTCTTTGGGAATATAATAATCATGATGGTTCTATTAATGCTAAACTGGTATATGAATGCATTGTCATTCATTTCTCTCCTTAGGCTGATAGCAGTTTCCTTACAAAATTATGGGATGGACCTCTCCCCAAGAAGATTGTATGTTTTATTTGGTTGGTCTTACAGAACAATATCTCTACATGGGATAATCTCCAGAGGTGTGGTTGGTTCGGTCCTGGGATTTGTGAACTATGCTCTGTGGCAGCTGACTGTGTACAACACCTCTTCTTCCATTGTGTGGTTTGGAAGAATGTATTTACTCTCTTACAGGAACAGTTCCATATTTATCCTTCCTTACTTGCAGATGATCTTAGATCATTTCTGAAGAGTTGGACTGTGTATTTCTCAAAGAAATCAGCTTTCTATTACCTCCCATTCCTAGCCATGTGGATTGTTTGGAAAGCTAGAAATTCTGTTATTTTTGAAGGGAAATTTATTTCTCTTACCAGCATTATGAGTCAGATAAATTACTTCTCACAGCTCTATTACCCATTGGAAACCAAAGTAAAAAAGGCTATAATTGTGGGACTGGGCCCTGTCATCAATTACCCCTGTGGCTTTTTTTGATGGGGCTTCTGCCAAAGGTATCAGAGGGGTTTTCTTTTGTCTTCTCTTGAGCCAAACACATACCTTCGATTTTGCGTTGGGGACAGGGATGGGCACCAAAACAAAAGAAAAACTTATCGGACTTTGGGCCTATTATCCACCTGAATGGCACCTCTCCGTCCAAGTGCCGACACTCCTCATGTTGGCACACAAAAGGACATTTATGGATTGAGGGTTTCCCAAAACACTATAGATGGGATTATTAAGAACTACATTCATCATCCATCCAGCTGGTTATTTTTATTTTTTAGTTATGTCAAGTCATGTACGCGACTCTTTAGATATGCAACTCGCGTGTTGTACGCGAGTATCGGTTGTTGCATCTCGCGTACAAATGTGTACGCGGGTTACCCTTAGAGCAACTCGCGTGTCATACGCGAGTTGCCAGTATTGATACCCGCGTACATGTCCCTTTGACATTAAAAATAAAAACACGCGATTACTTGAGATTATTTAAGCACTTAACCTTAATCTCCTTAACTGTCTCAACCTCCTCAACCTTCGAAACTACCTTATTTCACCAAGTATAAATACAGGCCTTGGGGAAGGTGTTAATGACATACACTTGGAGAGCAAAGTGATGTTGGTGGAGTTTATATAGAATTATTTGGAGCAGTGGAACTTAGAATCCTTTGGTTGCAGAGGAGTCCTTGTCTCAAGCGTTGGGTTGTAATCTGAACTATCTCATTATTGTTAATAAATAGAATCCTTCTTCCATATGTGTCTTGAATGTCTCTCATATATTGTGGTTTGATAAATATTTATGTTTCAGCATTCTATATATGATTTATCTAACCCATTTATATATATGTATCATCTTGTATTTGGAAGATTGAATCTTGACAGGTGAAGGAGAAGCATCCCTGAAGGCTTTGGAGGAGAAGTAGAGCGGAAGAGGACAAACTAGGATCAACCGTCGTGTATCAGGTGAGTCTTTTCTATCCTCCTGTTTCCTTTACTGCACTCTAGAGTCGATTTCCTGCAAGTTTCTTGAATATGTTGGTAACCCCAGACATTCAGTTATAAGGTGTTTGTTCCTGTACAACAGAACTGGCAACTCCACTAGGGAGCCTAGACTGTTGTAGGTTGTTTCTGTCACCCCTGACCAGTCTTTGCTTTGAAGTTTGTGTGTGGTTTTTTATCCTGGTCCACACTTAGTACAGTGTTTGAAAGTCTTGTGTATTTTTCTTGTTTTTTGAGAAAAATTTTGTACATGTACGCAGGTTTCTCTTCTGCACAGTCACGTACAGAGGTTCCCATACGTGGGTTTCTCTCTTGGACAGTCGCATACAGTACGCGAGTTTCCCTTATATATAGTTGCGTACAAGCCTGGAAATAGGGATTTTTTAGGATTGGGTTTGCTTGTCCCTCTCTTTGTGTAATTCCTATTTGTTAGTTGGCTTTCTTTATGAATACTATGTTGTTTGTCTGAAGACTTTGGTGACCACACTTTGTGCTTTTTCGAAAGCCCTTGGGTTTCTTTTGCTTGGATTATTTTCTGTTTGCATGTTGAAGTAGCTTGTCTTGTTTGGGTTATAGGGTGAAGTGTCTCTATCCAAATTAGTGATCAGGGTCTTGGGCATTGTTTTTCCAGTCTGTCTTTTGATAGTGGTTGGATGTCACTTGCCTTTAGCAATTTACAGTGATTTTTCTCATTGTGTACACCCAAACTAGGGTTCCTAGTCTTCCTTTATTGGTTGTTTCTTGGTTCTGTTAGCCTGTTTTACTTCAGTTTGTTGTTTTTATATAGTTGATTAGATCCAAGTTTACTCAAGTTTAGTGCATTTTAGGCGCATGGTAGAGTTTGAGAAAGTTTAAAAGTGAAAAGAAAAACATTGTTAAGCTTTTGCATTTGTTTTTGCATTAGTAGTTTTCATTTCAGTTTTAAAAAATAATCTCAAAAACTACAAAAAACATAGGCTTAGTTTATTTCATCGTTTGCATTAATTCATCAATATATATTTACAAAAAAAAGAAGTTTGCTTCAATAGTGGTAATTTGCTTTGAAAAATACACCTTTACTTTTATTTATTTCTTATCGAGTAAAAAAACACCATAAATACATCACTCCATTTCCTTCTGAGTAAGAAACAACCCTTTAAAATGAATGCAATAATTAAAATTTACTAGTAATTTTTGTTTTTAGGGACCTTTCACCTACTAGCTTAGGCTAGACTTGTGGGATAGGAAGTGTAAACTTCCCATAGGTTTTAAAATTCAGACGTAGTGGACTTTTCTTTAGGTAAATCCTTGACTTTATCAATTGTATCTGGGAAGCTCCTCTCAAACAGGAGTCAAGCACGAGGCCGCGTGGAGGCATTGGATAGAGGAGATAACCCTCCGAATCCTTGTCAAAACGTAAATCAAGACTTTTACGCATCTGGAGATTCTGTCCTAGACAGAGTTTCAGGATCAGCTACCCTGCCCATGCGTATGAGTCAGGCTTGCGACTGTCCCCCCAGACTGTTGGTATAGCTAAGGTAGCCTTTAGTCTCTTGACATTTAGGGTTCATACCTAGGTAAACCAGAAGGCTATTTCTGGTTCACCTTGAATGGGCTTGGAAGGTAACCCTTGTTGTAAGTGTAGGAGGGTGGTTGGGTGATTCCTCCGCTTGTGCCTAAGAACCACTTCAAGGACGCCAAGTAATCGTTCGTCAGCTTTCTTTGGGAAAGTATATCTTTCACCCTTGTTTGATTGTTTGAGGCTTTAGGATTTTTTAGTGTATGCTCTGTGTTTAGTTGGCCTTAGCATGTGATTTGTAAAATTTTTAATCATGGAGGACCAACCTATTAGAAGGTCGAGAAGGTTGAGAAACCTTCCTCCTCTCATCACATTGGAGCCTCCACCTCCACCCCAAAGGTGGAGATTGGGTACAGACGGTTCATTTGAACCAGTAGGGATAAGTGAAGTTATTGGTGAACCAGAACTGATAGATAACCATTTTTATCTTGATATAGTTGAGATAGAATAATTGCAGACTGACAAGTTTGCAAGGAACTTTAACACCCCCTTGACTGATTTAAACGATCATGTGATCGTTCAGGTTAGACCTTTTGATTCACCTGTATTAGGTGTCCCCGTGGGTAGGATCATGTCTTCTATGGAAGAAAGACCTTTTGTGTTCACCTCAGCCGTTCTGGTTGAAGGGGTACTACCTCCCCTGGTAAGTGCCCCTAGATCTAGTTTACCTTCTACACCTTTGACTCTAGCGAGCCGGGTGGTTAAACCACCGATTCACTCAAACCTAGCAGGTACTTCTGGTGAAATGGTTACTGGGATCCCCAGTATACCTACCATTCCTTCTTCCTTTCCATATACTACCCAGGGCGGTCCGGTAGGATCCTCGACATTTGTCCAAGGATTTCCTTGGAATGGGGGGCACATTCCCCCATCCAGTCCATACGTAGGTCCATCACCTTCATATGTAGGAGTGCAATTTGGGAACAATACCTCTTATGGGAAAAGTTTCCAAACTCCAATTTTGGTCTTGTTTACGAGCTCTCCCTTTTCGTTGTTCAGTGGAGGTATACTGGCTCCTGTTTTTTAGACCCTCGTTTCTATGGGGACGGCCCGAACTTCTTACACTGCACCTCCCACACACAATCTTGTTGCTTACAAATGGAATCCATTTCAAAGTAATCTACCCACTTCGCAACCAGTGGCAGGGGGCAACCCCACTTTTACCCATGGGCATTCGGGGGCAGGTCCCTCTAATCCCCAGGCTGGCACATTTAGTTCCTCGGTTTGACCCAAACTTCCATTCCTGGCAACTTTAAACTTGCCAGATTTGTCAAAATTGATGAATGGCCCAGTCAGGCATGACCCTTTGTGGCCACCTGTTCCCACCAAATTTCCATCAGAAATCCCTAAGTTCAAAAGCAAAGTTGGTGAAGATCCTGGGGCTCATGCCACCACATTCCATTTATGGTGTTCTTCGAATTCGCTAAATGAAGATTCAGTTAGGTTGAGGCTGTTCCAAAGAACCTTAACAGGTACTGTGACAAAATGGTATATTGAATTACCTTCTGTTGCTTTGAGTAGTTTCTGGGACTTGGCTAGTGCATTTCTTAGCCACTTTCAGCTTCTGGTCCGATATGATTTTGGAATGGACTTGTTGTCTACCTTTAGGCAAAACAAGGCTACCCACATCTCGGATCACATCCAAGAGTGGAGAAGGTGAAAGAGCCTTATAAAATCCACTATCCCTATTGAGTTCCTTTTAGAGTGGTTCCTTAAATCCTTGTTGCCCTATATATCTAAGGACATATCCACCTCAGGAGTGACAAACGAAGAAGAAGCCATTCTCAGGGCCCAGCAATTGGATTTGATTTATTCACAATCTGGGATCTTGTATGAGATTATCCCTGAGGCACCGAGGCCTACGCACGATGAGGAGAAGCCTAAGCCTCGACCCCATGCCGATGGTGTGTTTGGGTTCGTTAACTCTCCCACCGTAGAGTCTTTGGCTAAGCAACTTCATCAGTTTTCTGTCAAGCAGTCTACGATGGAGGTAGCAAAGGCTGCCCCCTCCCCCCAGAGTGAAAATGTTTTTGCACAAACCTCTCAGAAGGGCAATCATCAGCCCGGTGGCAAGAAAAATAAAGGCAAGAAGGGAGAGGGAAATCAAAACAAGCAAAAGCCTGCGAACAATGCTGATGGGGGGAAAAAAAAATAAGAAGGTCAAGTTCCCATGTAAGTTGTGCCACGAAGAACACCTTACTCACCTTTGCCCCCTTATGGATCAAGCCCAGAAGCTGCTTAAACTCAACAAACGGCTGTCCTGAAGGATCCTTTTCCCCAAGGACAGAACTCTGCTTCAACTTCTAATACAGTAGGGGGCACTCAAACTACCCCTGATCCAAACTATATCAACATGGTTTGATCTTCGACTTTGTTGCAGACAAGGAAAAAAAATTATGAGAAAGAGACTCTTGAGAAGGGTAAAGGTGTAGGTGAAACTTCTAACCCTCTCACAATAGAGAAGCATGCTGAAACTATGCCGAAGATACCAAAAGGTTTCTTCAAGAAGACCTTGCATAACCCTAATTCTAGGGCTGCTTCAAACTACTCCGTGGTTGAAGATTTAGCTCAAACCCCATGTGCAATGTTAGCTTTAGAGGTGTTACAGAGTTTTCCTGCCCAGCGGGATGCTCTCTTAGCAGCTTTAGGCAGCATGGACTCTTCGAGTCTCATGGCGAAATTTCATTTGTCCGATGTTAAAATTCACTTGCCTTACCATGTAGCCTTATCAATAGATGTCATCCATGGTGGTAAGACCATTGGAAGGGTAGTTGTTGATGAGGGTGCTTCTACATGTGTTATGTCCTTGGCTTGTTGAAAATCTCTTGTATCCCCAGAGCTGGTCCCATCAAACACTTTGCTTACTACTTTTGACGGAAGATCCTTCCGTCCACATGGTATCCTGCTGGCTTTTGAAATTAAGTTGGCAGGCAAAGCAGTGTTTGTTGAAGTAGAAGTGATTGATGCTCCTTTGTACTACAATTTGCTTCTGGGAAGGAACTGGACTTATGCGATGTCCGTTGTTGCATCGGCCATCTTTCGTGTAGTGGTTTTTCAACATTAGGGCAAGTTGGTTACTATTGACCAACTTGATTTTACCCGAAAAGGTCATTTAGAATCTAATGAGTCCACTGTGACATTGGTTGATCAGGTCAAACCTGCTGTACAGAGCTTGGGGGATGGAATGTACACATCACTGATGGGCACATTTGATCTTCCAACCTCGGTTAATTATATTGGTTCTACTAGTGTGGGGAAGTCCATAGCTACGGTTGTCGATAGGACTGATCCTTGGGTTCTCCTAACCCCCCATGAACCGGAAGTGCCCTTATCGACAGTGGAGGTCGCTTATCAAGCTATCACTCAAGCCACTATTGATCCAATTCCAAATCCTCTAACAGTCTCGGATGATCTGGAAGAATTCTATTTGCCTGTATGGGCGAAAAACTTTTCGCATTCTATAGATTGTTTAGACATGGTTTTACCTTCTGATGAAGCTATTCTAGAATCCATGAGTGGACGTGATAATATTTGTGAGGATCTTCATCATCGATCCTATTTTCGTCCATAACTAAGCAGAATAGAAAACCAAGAGTTTCGTTTGATACTGGCAGAAGATGTTGATATACCTATCAATCCCTTTCCTAGGGAAGGAATGTTTGCCGAGGGGAATATGGCAAATATTTCTGCTACTATACCTATTAACATCTCTGTGAACCCTGATGTCGTGGAAAACATATACATAGGTGCAACTTGCTCTCCTGAAGAGATTTCCATCTATACTGCCTCGTTTAAGGAATTCCGCGATATCTTTGCCTGGCCATATGAGGAGATGCCAGGCATAGATCCATCAATTGTTGAACATGAAAGCCGAACATATCCTGATGCTAAGCCAGTTCAACAAAAGTTAAGACCCGGTAACCCGCGCAAAGCGGTGGCTGTGAAGGCAGAAGTTGAAAAGCTGTTAAAATCCAGTTTTATCTATCACATAGCTTTGACTGAATGGGTATCCAACCCTGTTCGTGTTGATAAGAAGCAAGGGACTATTCGCGTTTGTACAGACTTTAGAGACCTCAATAAAGCCTATCCTAAGGACAACTATCCCACACCATTTATAGAACAGATCATAGATGCCTGTGCAGGAAGTGAGGTGTTTTCATTTATGGATGGTTTCTCTGGATACAATCAAATTCAAATAAAACCGGAAGACCAACATAAAACTTATTTCATTTGTCCTTGGGGTGCCTTTGCATATAAGAAAATGCCCTTTGGATTGAAAAATGCTGGGGGAACCTTTCAATGGGCTATGAACTTTGCTTTCCATGACATTAAAGCCATTGTCGAACCATACCTTGATGATCTACCCGCACATTCTCGTAAGAGGATTCAACATCTAGATCATTTACAGTTGATATTTGAGAGATGCAGATATTATAAAATATGCTTGAATCCCCACAAGTGCGTATTCTGTGTCGAGTCGGGAATATTTCTCGGGTTCATTGTCTCTAATAGAGGCATTCAGGTGGATCCTTTGAAAGTTGAGGCCATTATAAATTTGCCTCCTCCTCGTTCACTCAGGCAACTTCAAAGCCTGCAAGGAAAGTCTAATTTTCTTCGACGTTTTATTGTTAATTATGCCAAGATCACTAAAGGTTTCATGCACGTGCTCAAACAAGACACCCCATTTGTATGGGATGAAACCACACAACTTGCTTTCGAGGCATTGAAAAAAGCTTTGATGTTGGCACCTTTATTACGTCCACCAAATTATTCTAGGGATTTTATATTATATCTAGCTGCGTCGAAGTCGACCATTGGGGTAGTACTAGTCCAGGAGGATGATAAGCTTGTAGAGAATGTCATTTATTATCTTAGCCGTGCTTTGGCTGGACCTTAACTTAGATACTCCCACATTGAGAAATTAGCCTTAGCAGCCATTAATGTTGTGCAGAGGTTACATCACTACTCTTTGGGCCTACCGAACTAATGTCAAAACTGCTACGGGTTTCTCCCATTTACAACTCGTTCATGGAGTGGAAGCAGTTACTCCGATTGAATGTGAAATCACATATCTAAAGATAGCCATTCATGTGTTACCTGATATGACTAAGCTTGAGGAACTTCTGGTACATTTAGAACACCTTGATGAACAGCATAGAGATGCGATGAATGCTAATCAAGCTCATAAAAATAGGGTCAAAACTCAATATGATAAATCGGTCAACCCTAGGGTTTTCTCTGAAGGGGAACTTGTCTTGCTTTGGGACCAAGACAAAGAACCCTTGGGGGCAAGAAAATTCAAGGCCATGTGGTTAGGACCTTATGTCGTGTCAAAAGTATTAAGTAAGGGTGCATATGAGTTAGTTTATTTTGATGGGAATAAGCTGCCTGAGCCTAGGAATGGGCTCTACTTGAAGAAGTACTATGCTTAGGCTTAGCATTTTTTCTTGTATTTTTATGTACATTAGGTTGTCGGTTTTGTTTTTTATACTATCTACTGGTTGTTTCAGATGTCTTCTAAAAGGTATATAGGATTCACTAATGGCGCCAGCTGTCACACTTGTAACCTAGCCTCGGAAGCATGGGTTTTCTATTCTCCCTCAAGACATCTTGTTGCCGCGGGAGGCGCTTGTCTAGGTCTTGCTTCTAATAATGTTGCTAAGTATAGGGCTGTAATTGAGCTCCTATGGGATGCTTTGTCACGTGGTATTACCCAGCTTGAGGTCCGTCTGGACTCTCAGTTGGTGGTTTCCCAGCTCAATCAAGCTTATCAGGTACGAAATCCTATTTTATTACGTCAATTCATGCAAATTCGTTTATTGGAAAGACATTTTGAAGTTATTACATTCAATCATATTCCACGAAATCAGAATTCATTGACTGATGCATATGCTAATTACATTTTAAATTGGCATCTCACACACACTTTATAAAGATATATAGCAAATATATAAAAACATTTGTAAATAAACTGACAACAAAAAATATATATATGTATGTAAAATATCTATTCATAGATAGGTCAAGTCTGATCCTCAGATCCCATCATATACAAAATATACAAAAAAGTGGATCATAGTCCATCAAAATGTCCTAGATCTACGCAGGACCACCTTGGTCACTAGGACCACCTTGGTCCCCATGGTCCCTCTGCACCATGGCTTCCTCAGCCTGCTCGGCTTCGGCAGCCTCTACAGCTTCTATATATACAAGTACCGCTCTGACCACTCGCCTGAATAGAGGTAGCCAAACCAGTGGAACTCCAACTACAAACTCCTACATAGTAGTCGAGATATGCTCTATCTGTAAGGTAGGTACTCTTTGGGTCAGCTTGGCCAGCTTCCCCTGTAGAACCTTGATCAATCCCGGGTCTTCGCCTATGACAGGACGAATGAACATGCGTGGGTGCCCTTCAGGGCTGACCGATCCAATATCTGCATTTTGATACATTTATAGGATTAAGACTTGTACATTTGTATATATCTATCATTTTAAAATTCATAAAAATTTGAAAAATGATCAAATTTAAAAATTACTTACCTAGCTCACCCCATGCTCCTCCTAGACGGAGGACAAGGTCGGGGTCACCTCGAAAGTCCATCCCGGCATATGGAAACTGCTCCAGTGCCGGTAGCCGTCATTCCCACCAGGTATAGAAATCATTATTGTATACACTCTGTATCGTGTCTCCTCCTCCTTGATGGAGGAATATGTCTCCCCACCTGCTCAGCCTTGGCTGACGTGGAGATCTAATTGGTAAGGGTATGGCAGGGCTCAATGCTGGTACTCTTTCGAAAAAGAAGGCCACCAATATGCTTGCATAACCAAAGTCTTTCTGCCTTCCTCTCTTGCAATTGGACAATTGTCTCTTCATGATAGGGACAACTCCCGAGCACCAATCATAAAGAGCACCGCGAAAACAGTCAACTACCAGCCTCATTTGGTTCCATGTAGCCAAATGTAGAGATGAGGATCCAGAAATTCTCATGATGGTGCTAGCAAGTACCTGTAGATTAAAGTCACTAGTATGTACAACAGGGATGTAGCTCCCTCTCTTTTCAGTACCTGGTGTGCAAAATACATCTATATAGTTTTGGACACTTAAGGGGTCACCGCCCGTGCCAGTTCCCTCTAAGTTCACCGGTTCTCCTCGACATGATAGACCGGTAATGAAATATATGTCTTTAGTGGTAATATCTAAGGTTTCACCCTGTAAATTGAACATCCCCAAGTCATGATCCCAATAATTTACCATGAACTCAAGTATGCAGACATTGGCCCGCATTGGTGATGTGCAAAAGAATTTTAGTATCCCACTGGTTCGCAATGCCTGTATGGTGGGCGCACTTTGGAGTGCCGCTTGGTCCATTATTTTGTGCTCCCTTTCCCTCCATTCCAGAACCATCTTTAACCTAGCAAAACAAGTAATTTGATTCAGTGATTCCATATCAAAATTAAAAAAAATTGACTATATTTTTCCTTTTATCCTCCACGCAGTACACATGACTGTCTAGTTAGACAGGTCACGTACTGTACGCAACTGTCTAGTTAGGCAACTCACATACAAAACGCGTGTACGCGAGTTTTCACATCAGCAACCCGCGTACGCGCCGTGCTACATTTAGGATGCTTTTAATTATGGAATTCAGACTCAAAATTGATAATTGCTTGGATCAAAATGAAGAGCTCAGGGTGTAGGCTTACCTACAATTAGCGGATTTTGTTTTCGTCGGTCCAATTATCCACAATGATCGAACAAAGGTAGAAGGTAAAACTTGCTTTTTAGGGCTCAAAAGTTCAAATGGTGAGTTTTGTTTGATTTTTCAACTATTTATAGAAATTATATTTCTTTAAGTGGGTCTTTTTACATAGTTTGAAATATCATTCAACTAATACCATATTTCTTTATGCTTTGGAAAAGGTTTTTCACTATTACAAAGTGTTGTTGCTCCAATTGGGTGGTTTTGTCATTTCCAATACATTTTTGGCACCTTTTATTCAAACCACATTAACCTTAGCAATCAACCTTTTGCCACGGACTATGGTATCATTAACCATTAGTTCCCTATTTTGTACCATTGTTCTTCCGTGGATAGGACCCCTTTTCATGAGTATCCTTCTTCTAAGCCTATGTTGTCCTTTGGTACTCATGCCACAATTGTTCCAGGTTCAAGGGTATCCTCTTAGCACTTTTACACGCCAAATAGAGCTTCTTTTGAATCTCTTTTTACAAGCTATCCCTTTATAGGACTCCCTGCCCTTATGGAGTTTCTTTAGGCCCAGGTCTGACTCCTTCAAAATAGACTTGACTGCCAAGTTAACTCGTCCATTCAAGCTCATTAAGAATATGTGAGCAGGCATCCGCATTGGTGGTAGGTTATCTCTTTCTTGGACCATGCGGAATAATACGAGAAAGGATCGCTCTCTTTTCTTTTGGAATTGAGAAGAGTATTCTCAGGTATAGGTTTCTCACTTTTCCGAACCTGAGGGACTAAATTTACGGAAAAGGAACACCTGGTTTGAGCTTAGTTTTCTCTTTTTCGTGCTCTGGACCTAAACATGAAAAAGATTTCAAGTGTACTTTGTGTCTTTGTCATGCTCGTTAAACACTTAAGAACAAAGCAACGAGTTTATTGTTGTAAGCCCCATTTCTCGTAACCAAATGGATCTTTCCGCGTGATCTTGCTTTCCTTCCCACTCGTAAAACTCAAGCTATTTTATGCTGTTCTGGAAGGAGCATTGGGTAGGTGGTAATTTAACCTTTTTTGGACCTCCCTGACTAAGTACGAAAAAGGTTCACATTTTCTTCTTCGGAAGATTAGAGAGTTCTTCTGTGTTATGTTTAATACTTTTTTGGCCCCAGGAGACTAAATTGGACGAAAAAGGACCCCCCTGGAGTCTTCTTTGGAGTTTTCAGACTCTCTAAATGTGAAAACACCAGCTAAGCATGTACTAGTTCGGGCTCATTAAATCCACGAATCAGTGACACTATCTAGCATTATTTTCCCGTCTCTTCAAGCTTGTTTAAAAATGAAGAGGGATCCGAGTTTACTTTCCTGGACTCGTTAAAATTTAACAGGGAAGGTAAGGAAGAAGTTTTCTCTTGTTTTCAGTAATGGTAGCATGTCCTTCTTGAACATAGCACTCTTTGTTTTCCGATATCCATGTTTCAGTGATTACTTTTCCGTTTCTTACTCCTCCTCTTGTCCGTTATACCTGGGGAATCTGATCATATCTCCTACATGACAGATAGGTCTAGTTTTTCTATCTATAAGTTAAACGCTACCTTGGGTTATCTCTGTGTTGTGCTCATTGTTCAAGGACTATATCCAATGTCTGATATATAGCCTAATCCCATCATTGTTATATCTGTTATCTATTGTGTCTCCCTTCTTTTTCCCAGTTCCTCATCACTCATGTGATCTGTTGGAGGATCTATTGCCTTCCTTATCACAGCATGGTTCTGTTTCAGTATTTCCTGATGACGAAGACCTAGAGTTTTGACGTTTGTACCTTAGGATTCATTTTCATCATTGGTGAATTCCTTTGCTTCAGTTGTCGATTATCATCTATTGATTGACAAACTATTGAATCCTTTCCATGTTCAACTTCAGCTTACCCTTATTCACATGGCTTGGATTGTACTGGTTCTTTGGGATTATTTATGAAGACCTTAGTTCCTCACCTATGGACTAAGTTGCGCAAGATTATGTTCTATCCATATACACAACTTCCATATCTTTGAAGACTCATTATTATCGTATATTGTGGCTTCGATCCACCTTTGTAATATACGTGGTTTTATACCCGTATTATATGATGTACTCAAATATTGTAAAGGAGTTAGTGTTCCAGTAAATTGAACATAGCATCCTCAGATATAAATTTGTATATGACATTACTATGTATTTGTTTCAGGTACTCTCTCTGCTCCATTGGATTTCTGAGTTCTCCAAAAACAAAGATTATAATGTATTTAGGCCATCGTTTCCCTCTGACCTCACACATTAGGGGGCATCTGTTATCCACCTGAATGGCACCTCTCCGTCCCAGTGCCGACACTCCTCATGTTGGTACACAAAAGGACATTTATGGATTGTGGGTTGCCCAAAACACTATAGATGGGCTTATTAAGAACTACGTTCATCATCCATCCAGCTGGTTATTTTTACCTTTTAGGTATGTCAAGTCATGTACGCGACTCTTTAGATATGCAACTCGCGTGTTGTACGTGAGTATCGGTTGTTGCATCTTGCGTACAGATGTGTACGCGGGTTACCATTAGAGCAACTCGTGTGCCATACGCGATTTTCCACTATTGATACCCGCGTACATGTCCCTTTGACATTAAAAATAAAAACACGCGATTACTTGAGATTAGTTAAGCACTTAACCTTAATCTCCTTAACTGTCTCAACCTCCTCAACCTTCGAAACTGCCTTATTTAACCAAGTATAAATACAAGAATTGGGGAGGGTGTTAATCACATACACTTGGAGAGAAAAGTTATGCTGGTGGAGTTTATACAGAAGTCTTTGGAGCAGTGGAACTCAGAATCCTTTGGTTGCAGAGGAGTCCTTATCTCAGGCATTGGGTTGTAATCTGAACTATTTCATTATTGTTAATAAAGAGAATCCTTCTTCCATATGTGTCTTGAATGTCTCTCATATATTGTGGTTTGATAAATATTTATGTTTCATCATTCTGTATATGATTTATCTAACCCATTTATATATATGTATCATCTTGTATTTGGAAGATTGACTCTTGACAGGTGAAGGAGAAGCATCCTTGAAGGCTTTGGAGGAGAAGCAGAGCGGAAGAGGACAAGCTAGGATCAACCGTCGTGTATCAGGTGAGTCTTTTCTAACCTCTTGTTTCCTTTACTGCACTCTAGAGTCGATTGCCTGCAAGTTTCTTGAGTATGTTGGTAACCCTAGACCTTCGATTATAAGGTGTTTATTCCTGTACAACAGGGCCCTTCTACATACTACCCAAATGATGGGGATACCCATGCTCAATGTACTTGGTGACTCATTAGTCATCATTAATTGGGAAAATGGTATTGCATCTCTTTCACCACCTAATCTTCACCACTGGTGTAGAGATATTAGAAAGCTAATATCCTGCTTCCATGAGCTGTCTTTTTGCCATATATATCGTGAGTACAACCAAATTGCAGACAGACTCTCTAAAAGATCCCTCACTTTGGCTCCCAGAATAGGTGAATGCTCAGAATTTTTTGATGGCCATTTGGTCTCTCATGACATGATTGAACTCTTTTGAGTTTGGTGCTAGATTCTTTGAAGCACCCAATATAGACATTTGGAGCAGACTCTTTTAGAATGCATTTCTTAAATTCGTGTATCCACGATAGATAAGGTTTAGTGGCAACCTTACAGATGGGAACTGTATGTGGATATAGTCCTTGTCCCTGACGTAGCTGATTGTGTTGTGTATATGGAACATTATAGATTGAAGTATCTTTGAATTAACTCTTACTGAACCCACTTCAGGAATGTAATCCATCTATTGGAATAACATCTCAGATTCCCTTTGATTCTTCATGAATAACAAGGACAGGCTTTTTTCCTCTGAAAAAAAAAAGGTGTGCCCGAAGGACCGAAGTCCTCATATTAAGGTCCTTATTAGAGCTAGTGATACAAAGGAAGGTCTTTCAACCTGAGATTCAAGAATGGAATTTGGAATGAGTAGTGGGAATCAAAAACTGAACTAGAGCTTGTGAACCAGAGTTGCTCATTCGAAATAAGCCCAAAGATCTTTCAACTTGAGATTCAAGGTAGAAATAGAGGAGATCAAATAGCCTTTCAGTTTGATCACATTGGGAAAATGGGGTTCCCTCTAAAAATTTGTGACTTTAAAATTCCCTCCAATATTTCAACCTTGCTACCAAATTTGTCAACCTTTCAAATATTTACCGCCATGGTCACACCATTTACACTTTGAAGAGAGTAGCGGCTATTACATAAACATAAATCATATGACCATGGGATTTATTATTCTATTTGTCACACCTAAGCTAATTATTTAAAAAAGGACAACCCCTAAACTCTATATGTTTCCTTCTCCGAGAAAAATTAAATAAAAAGGAGTATGACATTAAAGGAGATTATCTATTGGGAAAAAAATTAGGATATGATTCCTTGTCTAAATATGTTATGTTCCATAATGCATAACCATGAGAGAATATTTTACTTAAATAAAGTTTATAGTTTTGATGATTATATTTAACAGAAATATCTAAAATTGGGAGCTAAATTTTCATTTTTTGGAAAACCTTACAATGCAAAAGTGTCTATGGGTTTAAGAATTCTTCTAGGGAATCCCTTTAGTCTAAAAAATGTATGTAAAACCAAAGCCTAATTAATCTTGGCAACTGGATCTCTCACAATTGGAAATAAAAGATTGGCTAGACTCACATGGTTGCTTCAAATTATTTTTTGATGGTGCCTTTAGAGGTAACCCAAGGGTAGCAAGAGTAGTATGGACTCACATTATCCCTTAACGAAATACAGTAGTTAGCTTCTCTTAGGGGCCTGGAATTGCTTCAAACAACCATGCAAAACTATATGCATTTGGATCAATTTTATTGCACGAGCTTAAGATCAAGGAAATAGTCTTGGTGGATCCTTTATTCATTGTCCAACAAATGTATAAGAAAGTGACTACGAAATGTATTCTGTTCCAAATAAACATGCACATAATTCATCAAAATTTGGAGGGGATTGGTGAGGTCGAGTTTTATCATTTGAAACAAATACATAATCAAATTGTTGTAAAAAGGTGATTGCAACATTGTATTTGGACAAGGTCGTCCTAGTTAAAAATGAGGACCCCATGTTAGGACATGTCTGAATTCTATTGATGAAAACTTAAAGGATTCTGCTGAGAAATTACAGTACTTTACAAAATTTAT
This sequence comes from Pseudotsuga menziesii, assembly GCA_001517045.1. Lineage (NCBI taxonomy): Eukaryota > Viridiplantae > Streptophyta > Pinopsida > Pinales > Pinaceae > Pseudotsuga > Pseudotsuga menziesii. Next base: position 286,432 of record LPNX011087819.1, read on the forward strand.
AAAATCCAAGAAGCAACTGATGATTAAGAGGAAATATTGAAAATGCAAAAAGATACATCTAATAAAATGCATTATGAGACTTCTACAAAGAAACATGATATTAAAAGGGAAGTACATAGGCATGAAAACTTGCAAAAGACACATGGGGTAAGTGAGAATTTGCATGATTCATATAGTGAAGCATCTAATGAGGAACCTAAATATTAGGAACCTATAGATAAACCAAGCATCCACTCTACAGGATCTCCAAGAACTTGAATAATGAACCTTCACATTAATGAGGGAAGAACCATCTACATAACGACACATCCCTATCTTGGATAAATGAAAATATAGCTTTGAAGGATGATTGAAAAGTTGAGCTAGTGACAACTAGGGTAGAACCTAGCTACACAAAAAGTTTGAGTTCAATGATTTCCATTATAATATTATAAAATCATATCTTAAAAGCTATTATAATTATTATAAGTTATCATATTACTCTATTATTCTTATCTTCTCTTGAAACAAAAATATTCCTATTTTTGATGGTTTGTGAAAACACATAAAGTTGGGGATATTTAAAAATATCAACCAAATAAAGTGAAACAATTAACTACCTCCCATCCCTTAGCTTTGATGATCATGAAGATGATGATGATGAAGACGACGATGATGATGATGATGATTATGATGATGACGACGATGATGATGATGACGACGATGATGATGATGATGATGATGATGGTGATGATGATGTTGATGATGATGATTATTATTATCATCACCATGAGGATGACGATGATGATGATGATGTTGATGATGATGTTGATGTTGATGTTGATGATGACAATGATGATGATGATGATGTTCATGTTCATGTCCATGATGTTGATGATGATGATGATGATTATCATCATCATGAGGATGACAATGATGATGATAATGATGATGATGAAGATGATGATGAAGTTGATGGTGACAACGATGATGATGATGACTATGATCATGAGGATGAAGATGATGATGACGACGATGATGATGAAGATGATGATGATGGTGATGATGATGTTGATGATGATTATCATCATCATGTGGTTGACAATGATGATGATGACGATGATCATGGGGATAATGATGATGATGATGACGATGATGATGAATATGATGATGATGGTGATGATGATGAAGACAATGATGATGAAGAATATGACGACGACGACGATGATGATGATGACGATGGGGAAAACAATTTGAAATATGAAATTATTTTATTTCAAAAAAACCTACAAATTCATGTCATATTTCTGACACAAAACCTTCGAATATCCTACGCATAGCCATCAAAAATCCTACACATTGTCATCGAAAATACTGCGTACTGCCGTCGAATATCCTACGCCCTAGTGTTGAAATTATGATGCCATAGCCAACGAAAAACCTACGCCCTGGTGTCAAAAATGCGATGGAGTTAAAATAATGACAAAGGCTCAGTACTTTTCATCATTGTTGTGCGACACATCCGTACGATATGTCGGATGTCGTTGGATTCTATCATCAGATTTCGGGTTCAAATCTTGTTGTGAAGGAAAGAATATCAACATGAAAGTGACATTGGGGAACCAACTGAAGAAGTTGAAGATACATAACTCAGAGACCATGCATCCCCACTTCACAAGGGTTTCTCAAATCAAAGAACAACATGAACCAGTCAAAGAGAAAGTGAGATTGTTATGACCACCTGAATGGCCTCCCAAGATCATGGGACTTATTCATTCAAGGATTATGTGCAAGAAATAAGTTGATCTCTTTCAGCATACTATGGAAAGAATGCACACTAGAAGAATCTCGATTCATAACACAAGAGAAAAAGATGGGAGAAAATGTATGTCAAGCTCTCACAGTTTACTCCAGAATAAATCATAGAAAGAAGGAGAACCATCATCACAATAGAAGACAAAATAATTTCAGAAGAGGTCCTTCCAACATTCGATGCTACACTTGTGATTATAAGGGATACTGCTCTAGAGATTGTCCCATAAATAGAGGCTTCTTCAAGAAGAACTCAAATAAGAAAAGACAACATGCTCACACTGATGAAGTTTCCTCAAGTGATGATGAATATGAGTTATACTGGTGAAGAAAAATAGCATACTCTTATCCACTTCGGTATTTGGATAAGAAATAATGAAATTAGTGACACTAAGAACTAGTACACAGGTTCCAAGAATCAATAGAAGGCTCCATGACATAAGGATAAACAAGGAATCTTCCAAAAAACAAAGATAAGTATTTGAATTGTCTTGTTGTGTACATATCTATGAAATGTATTATGCATGATAGAATGTTTGCATTAATGAACAATATACTACTAATATGAATGTTATGGGTAAGTATCCTATGGTGCTATCTGTCACTCCATTTCTACTTGTCTAGAATGAAACCTCTTTGTTGACATATAGGGATTAGTGCACAATCTCAATAATGTTATGGTAGAGATGGAAGGAATCTACAAAGTTTCTGTGTGTATACGAGATATGGATGAATGTTGTATTGGCTAAAATAGTTGCATGATTAAATCTTTATGCATAAGAATTTTTCATTATGAATATGTCTTATGAAATGTTTCTAACCATGCAACTGGTGCATTTGAATTGTAGGAAATATCACGTACAATTGCCTACAATAAAAGAAGGATGAGACTTGTTCTGAAGAACAAGTGACGACAATTCAATATTCACTCCAATAAACATACATGAAGATGAACATGAAGCTACCAGGTTCAGAGACACCGTGATAAAAGAAAGAGTTTCAGAAGAATATAAGAGAGTTGTAGATCCACCTCGAGAGATGAATACCACCTTGGGCATGAGAGATAATTCAAGATGAATAAAAGTATGACATGACTTCCAACTATAGTAAGAGGCCTCAGATACACTCTAGTTATGTGGAACAACTGAGTGACATCATTGATGCAGACCCTTCCATCTATAAATAAGTAGCCAAGGATAAATGGAAGAAACTATGATCAAAGAGTACCAGTTGATCATGGGGAATGATGTCTAGGATGTGGCTCCAAGACCTAAAGAGAATCCCATAGAGTCTTCCATGTGGATCTACAAGAACAGGTATACAAATCAAGGTTCATGGTTTCTCTAAAAAAGAGGGAGTAGACTATGGCATGACATAGTCCATTTACCAGACACACTTCTCTAGTAAAGCAGAAGTAGATATCAAGCAAAGAACCACATGTGCAAAATAGAATTAGTACGAGCTCAGAAGGCACCCATAGATAAGCACATCTAGTTACACAAGGAGCTTGAATATCACCTAGAGTGATGAATATTTTAACCTTTTCTACAAGGTTTAAGATGAAATCCCATAGAATACAACAAGCTCACAAATGGGTGCAAGAGGAACTTTTCAGCAAATTTCAAGATAAATGATCTTGGTATCTAGTGACCTGAGATGGATACATAGAAGATCAGTAGCAATGGATGCTACCTGTCACTCTAGTACAAAATGTTTCGATACATATAATACAAAATGTAGAGGGATGATTATGCTTCGCTTCAAGGGGAGTGACTGAAAAACATCTCCAAGTTCGACATGGTACGATAGGATGGACAGCTTCCTGATTGACTAAGGATTTACCAATAATAAAGTGGGTTCCAACCTTTAAGGTTGAATGCGGAAGGAATTCTAGGATATGTCGATGACTTGATAGGATGAACTCATTGTAGATGCAAATAGGAAGTGTCGAGGACAGAAAGAGAACCTCAAGATGTTTGGGATCAAGTATGATATCATGAAGAGGCTGAGTGCATTGTAACATGTTCAACCTGTATTAAAGAAATGTGTATTTTCAAATTATTTCCAGGGAATGTATGCTGTGGAAATCTTTAAAATATTTGATATGTTGGATTGTAAATCCATGGCCACACCCATGGATACCAACCTGAAGTTGTTATCTGATGAATCATAAGAGTTAGTGGATGTGACTTAGTACAGACATATTATTGGGTTGTTGATGTATCTGACAAATACTAGGCCATATTTATGCTTTGATGTGAACACCCTGAGTCAGTATCTAGTTAAACCTAGACGTTTTCATCTGATAGCTGCAAAGCATGTGATGAGGTACCTGAAAGGTACGATAGAATTTGGACTATACTATGACGGATATCATGACTACAGAATATATGTTTATACATATGTATATTGGGCTGGAAGTACCTTAGACAAGAAGGGAAACTCAAGTGGATTTTATTGTTTGGGATCCGCCATGTTCTAATGGTTTAGAAGGAAGCAATCCAGTGTTTCTCTTAGCATAGCTAAAGTAGAGTATATAGCAACTTATTCTTCTAGTTGTGAATACATATGGCTTCAGAAGTTGATTTCAGGTCCATTTGATATGGAGCTGGATACCTTAGTGATTCTATGTGACAAACATAGTTGTATAAAGATGACAAGAACCAGTGTTCCATGATAAGTCAAAGCACATAGAAATCCGATATTTTTATAGACGGGACATGGTACATAAGGGAGCTATAAAGCTATAGTATGTGAGTACCTATGAGAAATTTGCTGATGTTTTGACCAAGCCTCTGTCTCGAGTAATGTTTGAATACTTCTGTGACAATATTGGTGTAGTCTGAAAATACTTTCCTTGTAGGGAGGAACAATGATGATGATGTCGAAAATAATTTCCTAGTAGGGAGGAACATTGAAGATGATGCTGAAGACTTTCCTCATAGGGAAGAACAATGATGATGAAGTTATGGACCTTCCTCGCAAGAAGGAACGATGATGATATGGACCCTCCTCAAAAAGGTGGAGTAGGTTGATGATATGGACCTTCCTCGAAAAGGGGAAGCAAGTTGATGATATGGACCCTCCTCGAAAAGGGGGAGAAAGTTGATGATGTGGAGCCTCCTCAAAATGGGGGAGTAGGTCGATGATGTTGCAGTAGCATTGTATCATCCCTGGACATTAGTCCTAAAGTGATCCACATACCTTTGTCCCTATGTTGTGATAGGATTGCATTGTCCTTGGACTTAGTTCCTAAATTGATAGGGATTGATCATCTCGTAATTGGATCCATGGACTTTATGTCTTCGTGAGGTGTGAGTATTGCATCGTCCTTGGACTTATGTCCTAAAGTGATAGGGATTGATCATCCTGTAATTGAATCCATAGATTTCTATCTCTGAGAAAGTGGTAAGATCGCATTGTCCTTGGACTTATGCCCTAAAGTGATAGGGACTGATCATCCCATAATTGAATCTGTAGAATTATGTCTGTGAGAAAGTGGTAGGATTACATCATCCTTGGAATTATTTCCTAAAGTGATAGGGATCGATCATCCTGTAATTGAATCCATAGACTTCTGTCTCTGAGAAAGTGGTAGAATTTCATCGTCCTTGGACTTATGTCCTAAAGTGATAGGGATCGATCATCCCGTAATTGAATACGTAGACTTATGTTTCTAAGAAAGTGGTAGGATTGCATCTTCCTTGGACTTATGTCCTAGAGTGATTGGGACCGATCATCCCATAATTGAATCCATAGACTTTTTGTGTTCAAGAAAGTGGTAGGATTGCATCGTCCTTGAACGTATGTCCTAAAGTGATAGGGATTGATCATCCCATAATTGGATCATGTGTGCTGCAGGTTATGTTGTTGTTGATGATGACTTTGTTGATCGAAAGATAAAGTATGGCTATGTATGATGACGTTGATCGAGATATCAAGTGCTACATAGGATCTAGCGATCAAGTGCTGCAAAGGATTGAGTTATCGAATGTTGCAAAGGATCGATTGATCGAGTGTTGCAGAAGATGAAGATCAACGATGAAGACTCAACGCTATCGAAGATGATGTTCCAGTGCTGAAGATGTTGAATATGTTCAATAACTGTTCCAATTACTGATGATTGTTGAAAACTTACAATGAGGTATAGATGTATCACCTTGATTTTTTTGTAGGTGTTCTCTTTCTCGATGCTCCTAGAGATGATGTTGTTCTTTTCAGTAGAATACTCTTCTCGTTAAGGGGCATTGTTGAAATATTGTAAGTTCAAAGAATATTCTAAATGTATTTTACTAATTTAACCTATGGGAGATGTTTTATTCCTCTGTCGGGATGTTACTATTTTATTTGGTCATCATAGATTCATGAAGTAAAATCTTTGCTGTAAGTGGGGTCAATAGAACCCTCTTGAATATAATATAATATTATTTTGTGACTTCCTAGGTGAAGTCAACCCAGTAAGTTTGTTGGGGTCAACTTGTTAGGGAAAAATTCAAGTTTAAGAAAGAGTATAAATAGAGGAGGTGTGTTCCTCATTTGAAGACACACACTCACTTGTGTATAACGCATGGGAGAGAAAGAGAGAGATCTGCAAGGAGAAGGAGAGCATGTTTGGGGTTTTGTATTTGTCCTTTAATACATCGATATAGAGGAAGTTTTGTTGGGTTTCCTTCCCCATGAGGGTTTCTCAGGATAAATATCTGTGTTCTTTTGTGTGGTTGTGCTTGTCTTTCTTTCAGTGTTCCTTTTGTATATGGTTATGGTGTTATGATTCCAAAATGTTATTATATCTTGTATAACCATTAAAAAATTAACATCTGTGTGAAAACATGATTCACAACAAGACCTAGGTGTTGGTAGATTCGACCATAGGGACATGTCTACAACACATCTATCCTTAACTACATGGAGGGTGAATCCAGCTAACAGAAATACATGTAATAAATGAAATCTTCCTGATATTTCTAAAAAATTTCAAAGAAGAGAGAGGGAGGGAAGGAAGGAGGTTAACTATTGAAGCATGTCATTCGTAGAATATACTTTGGCTCTAGCCTTCTTAGCCTTTAGGCCCCCATTAACACCCTTCTAGATAGTTCCTTACCTCTAGATTTTGAAAACTTCAAAAAAGATTGAAATCTATCTACCAAATATTGGCAACAAACACATAAAAATGCATAGATTCAAATACAACATTTGGGGGAAAATCAAATTGCATCATATTAAAATGGGAGGAAAGTGATTACAACCCAATAATAGGTGAATCCCTTTTTCCCTTTCTCTAAACTATCCTTCTCCATCAATGCTAATGATCACCAAAGAAACTATGATGTGAAAAGACTCTATATCTAGCCTCCAAATTCTACAGCATGCCTTTGCTTCTCTAGCGTGTTCTCTTTAATTCACCCCATAGGATTAGGTTTGAGCATCCCATCTTTGATAATGAATGTGGGATTAGGATTTTTGAAGGTTTTGATTATTTCCTTCAAAAAAACCCACTTTCCTTAGTTTTTAGGCATTTCAACTTGACTTCCAATATTTCTAGGACAATTAATGCCCATGTTAGGAATTTTCCACTGTGTGAGTTATAGGAACTGTGCTTTGGCCCTTAAGTGGTCACGGAATTGGAATATTTAGAGCCACCTTGCCTTAAAACATTTCTTTATTTGTGGAAGCAGTGGTCAATTTGTTCAAAAAATTATGATCTTCATGTTGCGGGCAAAGTAAAATATTGTTTTAAGACCAACACTCTCAAGGGTTTACAGATGCCCCCTAATGTGTGAGGTATGAAGCTATGATGAGGGCCAAAATAAATTGATTTCTCTTTCATTTTGATACTCTTTGTGCTGATACTCTTTAGGGATCAATTCATGATGGAAAAAGATGGTTTATGAACGCAGGAGGTGGAGAAACACCTACAAGTCAAACAAGGAAATTTCCCAAATATATGATATCTTCCTGAGGCGGGTATACCCATGTTGAGCAGTAAAAAAGCATGGCCATGAACAATACACAGTGGATCCATGTCAAAAGTAAATTCTACAAAAACATATAAGTGCACATTTGATGAGTGCAACATATCCAGGTCTTCATGGTACTTTGACATAGTAGTTTAATCTTGCGCAACTCGAGCAGTGAATCAATGAGTGATACAACTGTATTTCCCAAGGTCTTCAATGCAAACCAACGATAGTACGAGTTTATATCATGTGAATAAATGAGTTGATGTCGAGCATAATAAAACACCATCTGATTACTGGTGATTGATGTATATTGTTAACGGATGCGAGGAGGCCCACTGATAATGATGATGGACTCCAAGGTACTTGAGTACAAACTAAAAAGTGTAAAATAGATGTTCTGAAGTCAAACACTTGTCAAATCAAACAATCAGGGGTCATTGGTGTATACCCACTATCATTTGCGAGGAATATTGCCACTAATGACTGCAAGATCCAAGGTACTCACTGGGGTTCCTAGATCCATTTCCTAGATGATGATTTGGCGTTGATAGGAATGGATCCGACAAAAGGAGGCTGATAATGCATCCCACATCAACTGATACAAAACTGAGATCAATAGGATGATATAATTTGGTAGAGCTGCGAGATCCAACACTGTATACTGACATAAGGAAGGCCGACATGATTGATCAAGAAAATTTGAGGAATGGCCGACACTAGTTTGAATTCCCTTGAACACATAACACGATGCATAATGAACACTTGTAAACATCAGACACAATTAACCAACCATTGTGAAATTCGTCAACTCTAGATGAATTAACGAAAGCTCCATAGATGACAGGAAGGGTAACCTATCGGTGGAGATATGTTCAAATTACTGGTACAACTTCCTAAGTCACATGTAAATGGTGTACTGACAATGAAAAAAAAAATTTGTGTCATGTTCAAGGGCGACTATTATTTACTGTTGCCTTTATCTCAAAGATTCAATATGACACAATTCAATTTTCCCCTTTTTTCGATTTTTGTGTTTTTTAATTTTTAGTACTTTTTCCATTTATTAGCTTGAAAAAAGAATAAATAATGCTATGGTACATGGGAGGGAACAAGTGTTGCATGGAAGTACTATGTTTTTCAAGAGCACGGGTTAGGCCAAGGAAAATATCTATATTGCAAACAAGGGCTGAGCTAGTTGTGCACACTCTTACAGATGTTCCTATTAGGATTATTAATCCTCCCTTGTCCAAATTTGGTCATATGTCTAAATCAGGAGTCATGTCTAAATCGGAAGTCCATCCAGTCTATTTTTAGTCATTGACACCATTGGGTCCACTTGGCCTAATTGGGGCATATGTTTCAGTTACTAAAGTGTGGGGAACACTATTTTAGGCCTACTGCCACTGATTGCATTTGCATGCATCAGTTTAGATGCCTCCTATACCAATCCCTACAATTTAGGAGCCACTGGGAATGCCGAAACCAACTAAGGTCAGTTCAGTTGAGTTGGTGACTAGTCAAGCTAAGTTAGGAGTCAGTTACATTCAGTTCTAGTCCTCTACAATCGGTTAGCGCTAGGTTTGCATGGTTGCATGTAAGAGGGGCACATTTCTCACCTACCACAGTTAGTTAGCCTTAGCCAACACTGAATGTAACACTTGAGTTGTGTATTAGAACTCCAATGAACTCCGGTTATGGTTTAGACAAGGTCAATTAACTATTGAGTCCTCCAACAATGATTTAAATAAGGTCTTAGTTACCTATAGTCAAGTAGAGTCTAATCAATTCGAATTTCCTCATGTGGATTCGAATTACATGTGGCTATTTAAGCCATTGTACTTGATTGTAATTATTTTCTAATTACTCTTTGATTAATGAAAAGCATTCACAGCTGCAAGCCATTTTTGCACTGTTTCATTCTTCAATAACTGAGTAAATTGTGTGATCTATCCTGTAAGTTTTGTGTTTGTCCACAGATCTATGTGCTCAATTTAATATGGTATCAGAGCCTCGATGGACAAGGCACTTCTCCTCCTCAGATCTCCTACTGGATCATTTTTGAGCAAAATTGCTCCTTCCAGCTCTGCACCAGAAGCAAAAGGTTTACCACTTAATACCCCAATTTAAGGAATTGTTAATCAATATTGATCAACTATGCTGGGTGTGATGAAAACCTAAAATGTGTAGGTTGTTGACCTTATAGTTCCCCTTTTGTGTTTTTTGCAGGTACAACTTTGAATGGCTTCATCAGTTCCTCTTCTCACCCTATTCACAAACTATTTAGAATGGAAGATGAAGATGATTGCATCTCTGAAGAGACAATATCTCTATGAGGTTTCTATTGGACTTGGTGAATATTCCTTTGAGAGAAAGGATGAATAGCTAAATAAATGTGATGCAGCTTATGGAAATATGTATATGGCCATTTCTCCTAGCATGCTCTACCTCAAAAGATCTGTTAGAAACCAAAAGGATCTCTGGAAAATATTGGAAATAACATTTGGAATGATTGATGAGGATTATAATAGAACTTTGGAGAGAACATATAGCACCATAAGCATATCTGATTCAAAAATATCGGCCTCCACTCTCTCTGATGAAGTTGTTCAAGATGAAGAAGAAGTAGAAGCTTCTACACAGTCAATTCGAATTGAAGACAGTCTCCATGCAGTGACTCCTTCTCCTAATGCTCCGGAAGTTTATGAGATCTCTGATATCTCATATCCTCATATGGCTGAAATAGAAGAAGACATTTGAATCTCTGATATTCAAGAAAAATACTGTTGCACTTCCATGCAAACATTCACCGGTGATTTTCCTTTGAATTCTGTGCAAAATTTACCAGTAATTGCTTCCGAAAGTGAAGAGAAATTTGATTTTCTCCCTCTAATGTTTCTGTTGGTGTGAAAATATGTAATAACTTGGTTATTTTGGAAGAAATATCAGATTACCAGAGTGAACCATTCACTCTTCATGATCTAGATCTTCCAGCAAATTCCTGCAAGATTGCATGCACCAAAATTCAGAATTTTGAAGAAGAAGAAAGCTGTGCATCCACCGTCTCGGTTAACCATTTATTTGAATCTGATATTAACCTTATTGGATATGATATGATCTTATTTAGATATGATCTGATATTTCTTGGTTTAATATATCAAATTCATAATCTTTCAGTACTGGTTGTAGATGTTCTCATCAACGGTGTGAAGAAACAATTACCGCAAGTCTCCTACAAAATTGTTGCTGGGGATTTGATTTCCTTTCATAGTTTTGGATCTATTGTGAACATATTTATATATGATATACTTTCTGATCTGTAATTATTTGTTTCATATTTTAAAATCCAAGAGCTTTCAGTCATGCTTGTAGCTGCTCTCACCAATTCTGATGTGAAAAATCAAGTACCGCAATTCTTCCTCAAAATTGTTGCTGGGGATTTGGTGTTAGTTTCCTCTTATGAGGTTGCTGATATTTTATTATGTTATTCATTAGCTATTTTATAAGCTATATCAGACTATGTAAATCAAGCATTCACTCTCAATATTCCCAATGCTTCTCTACCATTGATCACATGTTCATCTCCTCCTAAAACTGGTAAAGAGGAAGATTTTCTAGATCCGCCTAGACACTTGCTCCTAACACTTGGGGCTGTTCTTAACACTCATGGTTTTCTATTCATGGCTGCAACATATCAGTTTCTTGAGTGTTCCTCACATGTTATGAATCCTCAAGAACCTTTTCTCACTTATCAATTGACTTTAGTTGCTCTACATGGGTCCAGTCTTCATCTAACAGTTGTCTATATTTTTTATTTAGTTGAGCAAATCATTCTTCTTCCAAAGAAGAAGATTCCTCCATACATAATTATGGAGAGGTTCACATGCCAGGCCCCAGGATACCTATGCACAGAAGAACCATATTGATCCTAATTCTACCTGCTTAATTAGAGGAGGGGGCTTTTTTCCCATGTGGTTTTTTCCCCAGCACCTTGTTTTTGAGCAGTTACTTTAATTTACTTGATGTAATGGGTGACCTATTGTCTTAGTTACCATGTCCCACAGATTATCCAAGTTAGCATTCAAGGGGTGTTTTTGGATTATTAATCCTCCCTTGTCCAAATTTGGTCATATGTCTAAATCAGTAGTCATGTCTAAATCGGGAGTCCATCCAGTCTATTTTTAGTCACTAGCACCATTGGATCCACTTGGCCTAATTGGGGCACATGTTTTAGTTACTAAAGTGTAGGGAACACTAATTAAGGCCTACTTCCACTGATTGCACTTGCATGCATCAGTTTAGGAGCCTCCTAGACCAATCCCTACAATTTAGGATCCACTGGGAGTGTCGAAACCAACCAAGGTTAGTTCGATTGAGTTGGTGACTAGTCAAGCTAAGTTAGGAGTCAGTTTCATTCAGTTGTAGTCCTCTGCATTCAGTTAGCACTAGGTTTGCATGGCTGCATGTAGGAGGGGTGCGTTTCTCACCTACCACAGTCAGTTAGCCTTATTCAACACTGAATGTAACACTTGAGTTGTGTTTTAGAACTCCGATGAACTCTGGTTATGGTTTAGACAAGGTCAGTTAACTATTGATTCCTCTGACAGTGATTTAGACAAGGTATTAGTTACCTACAGTCAAGTAGAGTCTAATCAATTCAAATTTCCTCATGTGGATTCGAATTGCATGTGGCTATTTAAGCCATTGTACTTCATTGTAATTATTATCTAATTACTCTTTGATTAATGAAAAGCATTCACAGCTGCAAGCCATTTTTGCGCCATTTCATTCTTCAATGACTGAGTAAATTGTGTGATCTATCCTATTAGTTGTGTGTTTGTCCACAGATCTATGTGCTCAATTTAATAGTTCCCTCCATCGGTTGGTTTTCTGAAGCAGGATTATGTGTCGACGAGCAGTGAAATAGAACCAAGTAACTGTGGTTATCCAATTTGATGCGATGAACAAATAGGAATGGGGGAATTTGGTTTACTTCATGCTAATTCATGTGAAAAATACCAAAAGCACAAATCACAATTAATCATGGTCCATCGACTACCCGAATCAAATAGTTCTCACATGTATAGGTCAACTTAAATAGAAGCAATGGTTTACATGCATTTTGAGAAAAAAGTGCATGCAAAGGAATATATGCAACATCAATAATAAGCACTGAAGCAGTAAGCACAAATGTTCATACAGATATTTAACACATGCTTATGTAAACTAACACAAAATAAGGAGGACATTAGGAAATGGACAGAACTATATGGAAGAGAAGTATGCGGTCTCAAACTTTAGGTCATGATGGGACTAATTGGGATCCCCTACCTATGAGAATAACTCAGCATGGGAACCAAAGTGGAAATGGGGTGCTGACTAGGGTGTCTCATGTTCGGTAGGCTCTTCTGTCAGAATGGTGGAAAATACAGATATTATGGGCTGACCCACCAATTTCCAACAAGTTCGACCCTATGGAAATTTTGAATTGCAAAAGGTTCAAATGCATCTTCATAGAGGTGTAACCTAAACCTATATGCATGCTTCCAAATATACCTGATAAGATCGAGGAACATACAAAGGATGCTCCTATACTTGGGTGTATTTAAACCAATCATGCTCCCAGTGGCCCAACAAAAGATGTCCTTAGGTGGGTGCAACAAAATGTTTATGACTTCAAGGATTGCTTCATATGATGACAAAATTTTGTCCAAGAAATCAAGTGAGCTGGGAGATCTCATAGCCAAAATGGTCCAAGTAATTGGATCATATTCCTCCATCAAGGGAATATTTTGATCTAATCTATCGAAGCTATTTGAATTGCTTGGTATGACTCTTCTATAGAAAATAAGAGTTGTTGGATCACAAAATTTCCCATGAGGGAATCATTTTTTAACAATCCTACCCTAATGTCTCAAACCTCCTTTAGAGCATCCCTAATGAAAGGAACATTCGATTGGATAGAAATTCCAAGCAGTAATCTAATTGGTCGATTGTAACAACCCTCTCTCGAGGAGGGAACCGAATCATTCAAGACTCTGAAGACACTATAGATATTATGGCGTGTATCCAATAATGTCTAATAGAAAATTGTAATCTATAGGCACATATACTACCTCAACATCTATTGTGATTTTTTTCCAGCCCATTCAATAGGGAAGGATACAATGAGTTCGTGAGGAGAGAACGAATTCCCATCAAATGCTTTTCGCACAATATGGGATTGAGCTAAGATGGGTAATATTAATAGTTTCCAACATTTAAATGACATGACACACATTGAGGTCCCTTCATCAACTATTGTTTGAAAGATATTATTTCCATGAGATGTTACTTTAATCTAAAAAGAAACTTTGGAAGGGATCCTACAGATTAATTAGTCTAAGTTTAATGTGATCAACATCGCATTGGATAGATTAACAGCTCTAGTGGAAGACAATAGTTCCTTTCTTTTTGCATGACAATAATGCAACACCTCCATGGCGAATATGGCACATGGTGCTTGAGTTATTTCCTCAACAAAATTTTCGTTATGAGCAGCTTGTGCATTAGGATTATGCATTGTTATACATAGATCACCTTTGGGGGGCTGTGGTACTATGCCTATGGTTGCTTTCTCAATAGTGAGAGAACCACTTGGCTGTGATTCCAATTGATCCAGTGTACTACAAGGGACATCATAAGAATGAGATCTCATTTTAATGTTCACCTCATGATCACACATGAATACATTGGCATTGGGATCATTTCCTTCTTGCAGGGATTTTGACTGGTTTCCTCCTGGCGGAGGTTCCAACATTGTAGCAACCATTTGATGATGGTGTTGCAAAAAAGGTTTCATTAATACAACATATTGTTGTTTCCCACTGTCTTGAACTATATTTAATGCATCTTCTTTCCCAAAGTTAGCATTCTAATTACTCTTGTATTTCTTCTTATTTCCGTGGATTGAACGATGAGTTTTTCAGGAGTTTAGGAAGGATTAACACTGTGCTTACCCTTATTCTTCTTCTTCCCCCTAAGGTCCATGGATTGAACTATGAGAATTTTAGAAGTCGGGGAAGGCTTAGCATGTTGCTTGCATATCCTGACCAGTTGTAGGTTCTGAGGTTTGAAAAAAAAAATTCCCCATTCATTGGGTGATCTGCTCAAGGTTGTTGATGAAACCACTCATACCATTGGCATGAGGTCCATGTGGAAGCCTAGATGGATCAAACATAGGTATTGCAGGCTGGTTCCAAAAATATTGGTTACTTTATGGAACCTTACTACTCCATTGAGGAATGGGATTCATGGGTGGATTTCCCCCTTACAAGGTTAGATTCTAGGGATATTGGATATTTCCCAGCATCTAAACACACCATTGATGAATCGGTGGATTTCCCCCTTGCGTGGTTAGAATTAGTGATATTGGTTATTTCCTAGAATCTGACCACTACATTGTGGTGCTCCTTTTATTTGATTACATTCCAAGGTGGGTTTCCCCCTTGCAAAGCCTGCCCCCAAGAAGATTGGGTACTTCTCGAAACATGATCAATGGGTGGATTGTCTCCTGATGGAGTTAGGTCCCAAGAAGATTGGTTACTTCCTAAAACCTAACCACTGGGTGGATTTCCTCCTAATGGATTTGGGTCCCAAGAAGATTTGTTACTTACTAAAACTCGACCATTCCATTGATTTTATCCTTGGTTTTGATTGGAATTCCAAGATATGTTTCCTCCTTGCAGAGGTTGGATCCAAAAATATTGGTTACTTTTTGAAACATGACCACTCCATTGTGGAATGGGGTTGATAGGTGGATTTCCCCTAGGCATTGTTCTAGGATAAATCAAAGGATAACCCTCTGGGGCATCTCCTCTCATCGATGAAGGATAATTCCGATTGGAATTTGTGTTCCAGGATGTACTGTTTCTGCTGGGAATATGAACATTCCATGGTAAAGGGTTTCCCCCAAAAGTAGAACCTAGACAATTATTGTGTGTTCCAAGAGGATTTTGATAACTCCCGCAACCATTTAAGGATGCATTGATATGGTTCCTTCAACTCCTGATGAAGTCAAAGGGTCAAGTTTAATGTTCTGCATAGTATCACAACTTTAAAAAAAAACTAACTAGTGGCTCACTTTTCATAAGTATGATTGATTTTAAAGGATGTGCTAAAAGTGGATTTGCATTAGAAAATGTGTGATATTCTCTTTTTCAAATCTCAACTGAAGTAAGATAATCAATTCTATCTATGTTTCATCCATGATGTGACAAATTTTTAGAATTGATTTGACAGTGTTCTTCTCTAGTAATATTTGATTAGGTTTATAAGTAGTTCAGTTTCAAAGTCACAACAATGTGGTTCATGTATATGCCTCCACAATGTAGCAGGGCCCTCAAACTTGGGTAATTTTCCCCTCTACCACCTTAACGGGTGGATCAGGAGATTAATCACTCTAAATTTTAATAAAAGGATTTGTTTATTAGAGTATATCAAAATACATCCAAACAATCCTAAAGGCATCTATACTCAACAAAAATCAAAGTGTCCACACCACTAAAAATTTCCCTAAGGAAGCGACAATCAAGATTCTTTCCAAAAAACCAAGGTTTAGTGGAAAGTTGGATTTTTAGAGGGCCTTCCAAAACTAGTATCCCTTAAGGGACATTAAGTCTCAAGAATTACTAAACGATGAAGGTACAAGAAACAGTTACATTGTTCTTCAATCGCCAAGGGTCCAAGTGTTAGCTCTAGGATACTTACCCTCCCAAGTAGCTGAAACAACCTTGTGTCTATCTCAGGTATTACAAGTGTCCCCCACTCACAACATCCTATGTGATTCCCTAGGAAAAGAAACTTTGGTTACCATTTCACAATAGGTGACTGGGTAGGGCAGTCGTCAATCCAGGATAACTCACATAGACTAGCTATCTCAGAAAAGTGATGTCACCCCGAGGACTTTTCACTTAACTGAGACACTATAATGTTCTCACATCCCACCAAAGAAGCAAGAGGGGGGTACCACCCTTACTAATTTGGATTGACCTCGTGATTAACGCTTGGGTTAGAAGCGCTTTCCCAGCTAGAACTCTTTGCTACAAATGGATTTAACTCTCGTTAATTAATGCTAGTTTCAAATTTTTGAGGCTTTGGAGTGTTAACTCACCATATTAACCCAAATCCCTAGCCTAATTTTGTTGGTGATACCAAAGATAAAATATTGGTTTTTTAGATGAAGCGTTGATTTTAAAGGTAATTCGATTAGTTTTGAGGAGTGGTAGTGAAACTGATGGTGTTGTGACTTATGCTACTGAACCAAACCAATGCACAAATGCTTTTAATCCTATCTTATCATTCGATGAACTCCTATACTATGGGAGAGTAAGAAGTTCATTGAGATCCTTCGGATGTGCATATTGCAAAATCATCTTCAAAATTTTGAAATCACTTTCAATTTTCTAGCAAGGGTTCAAGAGGTTGGATTCAATTATCACTAATTAGAAATGAAAAATGTTTGAATATTCAATGTTTTTTCTTGTTTCCAATAAATCTCTTAAACTGATGTGCACATGTAAGAACTTGATTTAATTTTTGTTTTTCATTACCAACATTTACACTTAAGATCCACTTTCTCGTTCATAAGACCGCCCGAAAGCGCAAGTGAAGAGGATACTTGTGGCTCGACAATATGCTTCAAAAATTCAAAGAGTTCCTATTACACTTGAGATCCACTTTCTCGTTCACAGGACCGCCCGAAAGCCCAAGTGAAGAGGATACTTGTGGCTCAGAATTTTGCTCAAAAAATAAACCTATATATTACACTTGAGATCCACTTTCTCGTTTACGGGATCCTGAAAGCACAAGTGAGGATGATACTTGTGGCTCGAACACAACTTATCTTAAGAAGCTTGACAATGACAAAAAATATCCTCTCATTGTGTTTGAACTAATCTTGAGTGGTATGTTTGTATTTTGAGAATTTAGGTGAATTTGATATTAGATGGTATGAAGAGTGTCTTAATGATGATTACAATTTTTTTGGCAGGTCATCAAGTCCACATGGATTCAAAATTCATGGTCATAAGAATTTATAACTTGAAACAATGTCACGTTCTTTAATTTTTTCAACAATTTCCTTATGTCATTATGTGATAAAATGACCAATTTAGACAAATTTTTAGACATTCAAGGCTGAACTAAATGACCTAAAGGGAAAAAATGTCATAAAATTTCATATCTGAACATTCTTTTCAAGGAAAACTTTGAAAAATACTAAAAAAAACCTCCTAAAAGTGATTTTTTTCCTAGTGTTTTCTTAAAAAGAGCTTTCCAAGCCTTCCAAAATTGAGGGAAAATATCCCTAAATGATTCAAAAATGATCTTAAAAGGTAATATTAGGATTTAAAAAGTGTTTTAGGATTTCAATCAATATTCTTCAAAGTTTCAAAATAATTCAATAAAAATTCAAAAATCAGTGATCTCCACAAATTTCAAACTCAAACAAAAAATGCGCACCAAACTTGCAATCCCTTGAAAAATTCTCTAAAACTTGATAAAAAGGAAGAAATTGTTGTCTAAAACCTCTGTTAGAGAATTCCTAAGACATCTACAACAACAAAAATCAATCAAAATGACCAAAAATTTCAGATCTGGCCATCAAAAATCAAGAATCATGCCTTTTTCAAATGCACACAAAACTTCAAAATTCTTCAAAGAAATCCCTTAAATATTGATGAAAGAGAGGTAAGTACTGTCTAAAACCTATCTAATAATATTCCTAAGACATCTAAAGCAGCAAAAATCAATCAAAATAACCAAAAATTGCAGATCTAAGCATCAAAAATTAAGAACCATGCATTTTTCAAATTCCAACCATATGCACATAACACTTCAAAATTATTCAAAGAAATCCCTAATATTTGACCAAAATTGATGAACTTAGAATGTAAAATCAATTAGAGTATTGTCTAAGCTTTCTACAACAAAATAAATCACCCAAAACAGAAAAGAATTGAGGATTTTATGACCAAAATACTAGACTTGTATTGTGTCTGTGTTCCATACGCGACTGCCACTACTATGTACCCATGTGTTCTTTCAATGCATACATGACTATCACTATTTTGCACCCATGTATTCACAGAAAAACCTCAGGTCCTGCCCAAATCTATAAATATCATGCTAGGTAAGGGCTTAGCTAGACTAGTTTAAGTTTCTTGAATTGAATTAAACTTCAGAAGACAAAAAACAAGCATGCATCAAAGGATTTAAAATGAAAGACACGCCCAAACAAGGGGAAATTCTCAAGAAAACTAGTTTCAGGAGAAGGCCCCCTTAGTTCCCCAGTATGGTTGCCATTCTATTGGTAAATTCGACCGTATAGACATGTCTACAACCTATCTATCCTTAACTACAGAGAGGGTGAATCCCACTGACAAAAATACATGCAATAAATGAAAGCTTCCTAAAATTTCTAAAAATTTTCAAAGAAGAGAGAAGGAGGGAAGGAAGGAGGTTACCTATTAAAGTGTGTCGTTCGTATAAGATCTTTTTTCTCTGTCCTTCTTAGCCTTTAGGTCTCCATTAGCATCTTGCTAGCTAATTCCTTACCTTTAGCTTTTGAAAACTTTAAAAAAGCTTGAAATCTATCTACCAAATATTGACAAAAAACACATAAAAATGCCTAGGTTCAAATACAAATTTTGGGGGGGAAATCAGATTGCATCATATTAAAATGGTAGAAAAGTGACTACAACCCAATAATAGGTCCCTTGCTCTAAACCATCCTTCTCCATCAATGCCAATGACCACCAAAGAAAATATGATGTGAAAAAGACTCTATCTCTAGCCTCCAAATCCTATAGCATGCCTTTGCTTTTCTATCCTACCCTCTTTAATTCACCTCACATGCCTTATACTTATAGGATTGGGTTTTAATCCTCCCATCTTTGATGATGAATGTGAGATTAGGATTTTTGAAGGTTTTGATTATTTCCTTCCAAAAAACCCACTTTCCTTAGTTTTTAGGCATTTCAACTTGACTTTCAATATTTCTAGGACAATTAATTCCCATGTTAGGCATTTTCCATTGTGTGAGTTATAGGAGTCGGGCTTTGGCCCTTAAGTGGTCACGGGCTTGGCCTCTTTAGAGCCACCTTGTCTTCAAACATTTCTTCCTTTGTGGAAGCAGTGGTCAATTTGTTCAAAAAAATATGATCTTCATGTTGCGGGAAAAGTAAAATATTGTTTTTAGACCAACACTCTCAAGGGTGTTAATTTTATTGTTAACACTAGGAGCTAAGGGAATCCTCACAATTCAATATTATTCACAAACTATGCAGAAAACCAGTAAAGAGAGAAAAAATAGCACACACACATGGTGCCAATAACTGAAGTTTCTATTACTGTACATCATGTAAATATGTGTGGTGCATGTTTATAATACAACGGGATAAAATTGTTATCCCTTGGAGGAAAAATGGATGCATACAAGTGTCAGGATAGGATTTGAACTCAAAACACACCTAGTTGGACCAATGAGATCCCAAACCATCCAAAATGGTCACGAATGTTAGTGGGAACATGGTTGGAGCATGTTGAGTGATAAATGAAGGTAGGATAGGCGTGGGTGAGCACATGGGTGAGTGGGAGTGGCTCTATGCAGCAATAAATTCCCAAGGAGAGCTAAAAACCACCGAATACATGCACTAGCGCCTATGATCAAACAGTTTCCCTGATTTAAGGAATGGGGAGCACACCAATATTGATATGTCATTGATGAGGGATCATGGTAGTATAAATTATCAAATTCAAGCACCTCAGCTGCAGTAAATGAGTTCAAAACACCTAATAGACCAAGGTTGGTCAACATAGCCTAGTTTTGGACCATATGACATAGCATAAAAGCTAATGAAATGTATCCTAGGTGTATGATCATGGTACTAAGGTGGATTAATTTTATAACACCCCATTAATACTAACTTAGTACAACTTATACCATGATATTGAGGCCTTAGCAACTAAGGCTCAAGTCACCTCTTACAAAAAAATTATTTGTCCATGTAAAAACGAGGAAAGAGGCGAAACCTCATGGGGAAAATCCTCCCTCAAGAATGGACATGACACAGATATGATAAAAATGAATTAAAAAATTCTTCTTCTTCACTTGAATGAGTCGAATGAACAACTTCTTGGTGAAGTGTTGTGGATGCCAAGATCATGCATCAATGCATCAATGTGTTGTAGAAAAAGAACATGTGGAGAGGCCCATTGAAGGTCATCATTTGATGATGGAGGAGAATCATAAGAATGATTTTGCTGAAACCATACTATATTATAGAAGAATAATATATAATGGAAAATATATCTTTTCAAACTCTTTCTCAAAGAGCATCAAAAGACTCAACACAATCAGCTTCATGTGTAGATGTCATATCATGAATTAAACCATGAATCTTCTTCCCAATTTGATGAAGCACCTTCATAAATCTGTAACAAATCTCATGATTCTATGAAATATCAGAATAGAAGTAATATAAAACATAAAATATCATAGATATAGTGTCTCCATGAGCGAATGGGTCCATAGTGGGAAACTAGTGGACAACTAGATCACACTGACAGTTGAGTGAACTTGGATGGTATAGAAATTTGAATTTCGAAACATAGGTGATGATATCAAGTCCAGAGATGTGGAACAAAAGTCCCATGAAGGCCAGTGACATGGATTTCCAACCAATGAATGACATGCAAGACATAAAAACAACATACACAAGTGACATAGTATTGGAAACAATCAAATTTTTCATATTTCCCAACTAGCAAACTTGAGGGTTGTTCGACTTTTGGGCATCAAATGGTTGGGGAAATGCATTTATGACTGTAATAACATGTATATCATCATGTATATCACCTTTAGTTTTAGAATGGGAAGGATATGAATGGAGGGGTAAATAGCTTTCATAAGACAAGTTAGAAACTAGTGAAAAATGACTAGTTTTTGGAGGAAACTGTCATAACCCCAAAATTTCATAAAAATTTAAAATTTTTAAGACAACATAAAATGTCTGAATATGCAGTTTACCAACTGCTAGCGGTTAGCGAAAAATGAAACAGTTTAACAATTAGTATTAACTAGTTTCATAATACAATAACTAATACGACTTTCATTTTCGTAATGTATATAAGATTAACCAACATACATATTGCTTTTAGCTTTACTAATAATTTTACTTTTTGGCAAGTAGGTGAAATCTATCTTTGAAAAACTTGGGCTTACTTAGCATTATGCTAATGCAGATGGACTGCTGGTTCTTACAGGTTCAACAGGTAACGATCGATCAAGTGGAAGTTTAATTCATAAGGTAGCAAGAAGTATATCTGTTGCATGTTAAAATGCTAGTAAATAAACTGATTATTTAAAAGCAAGCTCTGATGAGGTAAATTAATTGTCTTCCATTGTTTTTGTTTCGAAGGAAGTATTCTAGTTTAGATATAAAGATTGTTATCTTTATCATACTTAGCAAAACAAAAGATACTTACTGTGAGCTTAGAGCTCAAGTTCTTCGTCATACATTTACTTCTACTGTAACATGCGTATAACGCTAATGTTATGTTTAACTGTACTGTCTCTTATTCATGAAAGTACTCCTATCAATCTCGAAGCTAAAGATTTCCAATAGATTTCATGTTTCTATTTTGTCTTTTCTTACTAGCCATTAAATTTATCAACCTGTTGCTTAAATGTAACAAATATGCTCATCATCAAGTTATAAACTTCAGTATTTACCTTATCGCCTTGCTGCATGTATTATTGTAACAATATACGATATCATATTATTTTATAATGTACCAATCTATATGTTACTTGCATCCTGTAGAGATCTTACTACCTGGAATTTTCTATAACATTATAAGTTGGGTTGTT
Source organism: Pseudotsuga menziesii (assembly GCA_001517045.1). Classification (NCBI taxonomy): domain Eukaryota; kingdom Viridiplantae; phylum Streptophyta; class Pinopsida; order Pinales; family Pinaceae; genus Pseudotsuga; species Pseudotsuga menziesii. The sequence goes on from LPNX011087819.1 coordinate 309,091, forward strand.
GTAACTTGATACACCATCCTAAGATGGAATACTATCTACCATCACTTTTTATAAAGTCTAAGTCATAGGAAATACATTATCAGTGTTATTCCTATAATTATAAACCTTGTGCATGGTTAACTCCATAATAATATTACTATTATCAAGTTGTCTCACTTATAATAGGTTGTAGTTTATAATAACTACTATGGTAGATTTACTACCTAGATCTTTCAAACTAAGGTCTATCTCAACTTAAACATTATAACTAAGGTTCCTATACTATGCTAGAACCAATTACACACAAACAAACAAAAACTGTTTTTGTAAATAATGATAGGAATCATTATTATTGTCATTGATAAGCTGAGCCTACAAAACATTAAATGTAAAAGCTTACATTAAGGTTCATCCTTGTGATTGTTTATTTGATATGGTTTAAATACCTTTACTCTATAGTCCAACTATGAATATTAGTTATTAGCAAAAGTAACTAATCTTAACCACCATTTGCAAATGATATGGTTTGTAACTATTTTAAAGTAGATTGTGAACTAATTATGCAAATCATTGTTTGGACATATTTTATTCTATGGTCAATTACCTAGAATTATTGTTAACTATTATTATAACCCTTGATACTAGCGATGACAATGATATAGTTTATGTTTCAAAAGGCGAATGTATAAACAATCCATAGTCATTTGCATAATCTGTTAATAAATCATTGTAATAATAATTGGATAATTGAAAACACAGATGACTATAGACCAAACCCATGCTTGGTTGAAATATTTGGAGGCACGTGGTATGCCCTCGTCCATGCATTGGTGACTTAAAAGGCTAGAAACCCTATTCTTTTGTCATTTGTCTCCGAGGGTTTTGTTGGCCTACAGGCTGCTCTGTGTGGTTTTTCTTGACAGCCATGAGAGGTTGTTCCCCTGCGTGTTTGCTTCGTGGCTTGAGTTTGTTGTTGCTGTAGACTTGTTACTTAGTCTTAGAATCCATAACTTCGTGGTTGTGAGTCTCACTGCGTGAGTGGTTATTGGTTGTTACGTTTGGCTCTCAGCCTGTCCAAGGTTTCAATTCAGTTTTCTTGTGGCTCGTCATGGCTTGTGAAACTTAAGCTTGTCGACACTGTTTTCCCTTCAGGGTCGACGTAGAGTTTGAATACTCCTCAACATAAAATGCAAAAGATGGTGACAACTTCTTCGTTGCTCGATTTCTCTTCTTGCTAACAGGTAAAGACAACTCAAATTTCATTATAAAAAAATCTTTATTGAGTTATTTATTTTGTTAGGGTTTTAAGCTTAGAAGCTTAGCATTACTCTAACGCACGGTATTGTGCTAATTACAGGAACCCAAGTCTGCTCCAATCTTTAATGGAAAGGAAAAATACAGCAGTTGGCTTCTGTGTTCTCGCGACCCCAACCGGTAAGCCCTGGTTCAAAAATGGGTTTTTCCCTACTTGCAATGAGGGTTGTTGAAGGAGAAAATACAGTTCTTAGAAGCCTGTTTCGGTTTCTCGTTAGTTAAGAGATTTTAATAAGATGTTGCTTTCCAGTTTTTACTTGCAAACCTTTGCGGTTATGCTGGGTAATACCGGTCTTCGAGCCATGATATGTATTTGGTTTTTAAATTAGGATTCAGCCTTACGGCTTGACAATGTATTACAGTTGGTTTTATAAATAAGATTTTGTTAAACTTGAGCTCTGTCTCAAGTTGTTATGATTTCGTTAACCTATAACTAAAGATACTGTAAAATTGGGTTTTTCCTTCTTCAACTGTCAGTGAAGAAAATTTACTGTTAATGATTTATTTTGTAAGTAAATATTGTTAATGTGAAGACTGTAGATCAATCGTAATGTAAAATTTATAATTTTATACTTATCAGTCCAGATTGTAATAACTAGGTTTTAATGGAAAAGAAAACCTTGTGTAAATGTATTCTTAAAGTAATTATTACTTGGGCACTGTTTCTTGTTGCTTCAGTTTGGCTATTACAGGTGTATGGTGGTTTATTAACCTGTTAACTATATAATTATTTTACTGTTTATAAAAGATATTTGTCTTAAGAAAAGACTGTAAATAGTCTAAAGTATGAGCTATACTCTTCTTGTAAAGTTTGTTTATCATAGTTATCAATGTAGATGGACTAAAACTTAAATAAATTAATCTATAAATAGGTAATTTAGTTGTTAGGGTTTCGACCCTCAGGTTTTTCTTTCATAGGTTATATGCCTGTCTGGTAAATATAATTATTTCATGAATAAGTAATTTCTTAGTTTTATTTTATTTAATGTTACATTTGTTTTATTTACTATTCTGTAACTTAGAATTATTCAGAGCTCTGTAAAGAATAAATGGTTAACTCTGTAACTCTGTTTATTTCTCAAAAATAAAGGGTTTATAAACATAACCCTAATCTAGTTTTTATTAGGTAATAGTTTAAGATTTAGTTCATAGTTTTAAAAGATAAACTGTGTGGTTAATAACTTGTTTATATACTTAGCTGTTATCTTCTATAAACTTTTATTTTATCAGTATACTATTACTGTGACTCTAATGTAGTTAATTGTTTTATTTTCTTGTATTTTTATTTATTTACACTAAGTAAAAACTGTAAACACAAATAAACCATAACACTGAAATAAATTTACTCTGCTATCTACGGATACAATTCCTATCCACTATTTTTATTCTCTTATCTACTTAAAGCATTCTAACTGTGTTAGAGTACGACCTGGTTTCCAGGTGTGGAAAAACACAGTGTAGAAATTTATTTTCATTCTATTTCACTATTCTTGTAAACCAATTTCATTTCTATAACAATATAATAAGAATACAAAATCTAGCATTTCATAAAATCTAAACTTTTAGCATTCACATAGCAGTTAAACTAATATTTATTTAACTAAAACAGTAAAACAAAATAACATAGAACCTGTTGAGGACAAGACGACAACAGCTTTAGGAGGTCGTTCCTCCCTACCAATCTCCTAGAGAGCACTCAAACAACGCTTCCTCAGGACCCCCGAACCTGTTCCTGGTCTTCTTGGCTGAGAACGGGTGGAGATGCAAATAGTAGAACCCTCTGTCAACTGACTAGTTCAATACCTCAATAAAACACTCTGCTCTCAGCAGTATGATCTTCAGCTTAAAAGCTGCAACTAGATCAATCAGCAGTTATCCCCTCAAACACTTTCCAAATCTCCCTTCCATTGAATTTCTTTGAAGTACATCCATTCACCCTGAATGATCACTTCTCTAGAATGAGCAACCTCAGCTCTCTTCAATGGGAATTTTTATAAAGATTGCCTAGGTCTTTTGGGACAGTTTTCATTAATTGAGCCACCTGCTCTGATTCCACTTCCATGGGGAATCATGACCACAAATGTAGGGAGGTTGCCACCTGCAACAATTGGAAGTGGTTTGAGGATGCTGCCACATGTCAGTTGGCTCTCCACGCAGTCTCCTCCACCAATTTGACCAGTAAACACTCTTTTAACAGCTCTCCTAAGCTGTTGTCTCCTCATTTATCTATTTATAAATAAAATATTCAGAATTTACATTAAATATCCTTGACCCCACTGGGTCATCAATTACAACTTAGCATAAAATTTAACATATTGTTCCTCAAATAATATGAAATTGTTTTTACAAAATTGGGGCATGTGACAGAAACTTTGGTGAACTATTTGGGGTTTCTTCTAAGGAAGGGATGGAGGTTTCAAAATATGATATATCAGAATGTAAATAAGAAACAAAGATATCTAAAATAAATACATGAGAAATAAGTTTATCCCTAGCACCCAAAGTATACAAGCGCTTACCATCTTCTTGCTCTAAGGAGAGCTTGCGCTCCTCTCTTCTTGCAAAATATGGAACATCAATATTGTTGTCTTCAAGGAGCTTGGTCATGATGTCCATATTCCTTTTGAAGAAATATTTTTCATGATGTGAAACTATGCAATAATTAAATTTGAGCTTCTCTCTCTTACTCTTTATTCTCTTGGCTTTCGAATCCTCATCAGTTGAACTTGAGCATTCCACATCCGAATGCTTCTTCTCCTTCACTCTTTGTTGCTTCAAAACCTTGGATTTATTCTTGAATTTGGCTTGATTCAACACACCTGCATCAAGGGATTTATCCTTGGTGGATTTATGCTACACATTTGAACTAGATTGTCTTGTTCCTAAGTCAAAGACTCCATGAAATCTTCCAGTGGAGGCATTCTTGAATTTTGAACGGTTAGCTTTCCTGAATGGAATGTCGAGTCAAACACAGAATATTCAGGCCTTAGCTTCGATAGGATAGAAAATATGATTTTCTATTCTTTCTTCTTGATGCCACATTTTTTCAGCTAAAGCACCAATGATTTGAACTTGGTGAAGAAGTCATGGATCGTCTCAAAGTGAGTTGGGATCAATGAGATCAACTCATTTTCGAGTTGGTAGCCTCTCATATCATCAGTCTTCCCAAAAAATGACTCAATATTGAGAAATACTTCATTGGGTGTGCCAATAATATATACATGAAAGTGAATATATCTCAAAATGCTAAGACAAAGCATCCCAAATTCCTCATCAAGTCTATTGAAGTACTTTGATTTTTCCACAACAGAGTTGGGCTCGGTCTCAGTTCCCATGGTGACTCTGTACAAGCATTTTGACCTCATCTAGATCACCATTTCATCCTTCCATTATAAATAGTTGAATGGGGTAATAAATACATGAGTCTTCTCCAATTCTGCTTGCGCATTGAGTGACAAAAAAACTAGTTGTACCTGTAATGCAAACACTCGAATTTTTCTGGAAAATGCCCTAAAAAACAACTGAAACACTCTAGTTTTGATTTGAAACTCCAAATAGATCTGATACCATGTGGAAATATGATTCACAACAATATCTAGGAGCTCAAGGAATCCTCATAATTCAATATTATTCACAAACTATGCAAAAGACCAGTAAAGAGAGAAAAATTAACACACAAATATGGTGTCAATAACTAAAGTTTCTATTATTGTACATCATGTAAATATGTGTGTTACCTGTTTATAATACAATGGGAGAAAATCATTATCCCTTGGAGGCAATATGGATGCATACAAGTGTCAGGCTAGGATTTGACCTCAAAACCCCCCTAGGCGGACCAATGAGCTCCCAAACCATCCCAAACGATCACAAATGATAGTGGGAACATGGATCAAGAATGTTGAGTCATAAAGGAGGGCAGGATAGGCATAGGTGAGCACATGGGTGAGTGGGAGTGGCTCTAGGCAGCAATAAATGACCAAGGAAACCCAAAAACCACCAAATACATATTAGAATTTGAATTCCATTTAGATCTTCAAGCAGATAGTTCTAATAGTGTTTTCAGCAAATAGATGGAGAATGAAGATACAAAGTGAACAAAACAAACCACACAGGAATCGAACAAGTATTGCTCAGGAATTTACAGTATCATTCACAATAATAATATTCAGTGTTACAATAGTTTACATAGGAAAAGAATTCGAATGCATGGGGTAGAAATTCGAATCTCCCAAGTGGATATGAATGTATCTAACTAAATCTCTAACTCATGGTGCCTCAATGAATATCGAATTTCAACCTAAACTCCCAGATATCCAACCAACTCAATCAATCAGTGATGGCTAGTTAACTTAGTGCAACTGAGTGTGGCAGGTGGAAAAAGGAGCCTACTCCACATGCATCCATGCATTATCCATGCAAGGCATGCGCTATCTAACTGAAAGTAACTGGGGGCTAACTGAGACTAACTAGCACTAACTCTAACTAGCTAAAGTAGGTTAGTTCCAAGACTCCTAGTGGCTCCTAAAATGTAGGGATTTGTCTAGGAGGCACCCAAAATAATGCATGCACATGTAGTAAGTGGCAGTTAACCTCTGGCAGTGTTCCCCGCACTCAAGTGGCTAGTACATGCAGTCCCATTAGGCCAAGTGGACCAAATTGTACTAGTGGACCCAATTAATTAATCAAGGTTCCCATTTGACTAAGGGAGGATTAATAATCCTAACACCCCCCCTGAATCCTAACTTGGACAATTGTGAGCCCTGGTAATAAGACCATAGGTCACCTAACTACAATCTAAAATATAGTACAAAAAAATTCTTCTTAATACAACTGAGGAAACAGGGAAAAACCTCATGGGAAAACCCCCCCTCAAAATAAGCAGGAAAATAGCAATCTACAAGCTATATTTAGAAGAAAGAAGCTTCCTCCTTAGAAAAATAACTTGAGAAAAACATTGCTGCAAAATTGCAGCTCTATGCAGCAGCATGGTCCATCAGTGGACCTCTCAATGTACTTATGAACTGATGACTCTGTTTGTCTCTTCTGGATGGTGAAGGTAGGGAATGATCAAGTTTATTCTTCTGTGGGCCATGCAGTTGATCATTCTCCATCATCAAGTAGCAACGACCTAGAACTTTATTGTACCATACTATGGAGAGTGAATCTCTGAGATATAGTGCAACATGCTCATTCTGATACTAGGACCTCGTTCTTATTTTGTCTTTTGGATCTCCAGCACCACTTATAGCTGCATCAAGAAGCTTTTGAAACCATCTAGGTTTAGGCTTCTGATTAGGAATGGGTACTGGATCTGGATCTAGAATTTCTTGAGATTCAGTCTCAATAATAGGATCATGCTGAATGTGATCTTCTTCATATGAATCTGAAACCTGTACCACATCAACATCATCATTAAAAATAGGTGGAGAAATAGTTATACCTTCATGTGCTGTTGGAGGAGTATCATGCAACTGATATTCTTCAAACTGGACACTTCTTTCAATGAAGCATATTCTAGTTGCAACCTCCATCAGTTTGTAAGCTTTTGCATCTTCTGCATATCCCAGAAGAATGCATTCGCTACTTTGGGCTTGGAAGGACTTCCTCTTATCAAGTGGTATTCTGGCCCAAGCTTTGGAACCAAAAACTCTCAGATGAGAAACATTGGGCTTATACCCATGAAGTGCTTTGAATGGAGTGACCCCAACCACTAACTTATGGGGCACCCTATTCTGCAAATACAAAGCACAGTTTACTGCTTCATCCCAAAGAGAAGGAGGTATATGCTTGGCATGGAGAAGGTATGTTTCCATCTCTTTCAGTGATATGTTCTTCCTCTCAGCCAAACCATTCTGTTGTGGTGTGTATGGAATTGAGTGTTCCATTTGAATCCCCTCTAATTCACAGAAACTCTGGAAATCTCCTTTGATGTACTCTCCTTCTTTATCAGATCTTATTGACTTGATATTCTTGTTGAAACCGTTCCCAAACATAGCTTTAAAAACTTTAAAATTTTCAAAAACTTCTAATTTTTGTTTCATGAAGTAAATCCAACAGTACCATGAACAATCATCAATAAAGGTTAGGAAGCACCCACAACCATTAATGTAGTTTGTGGGCATAGATTCTGCTACATAACTATGTATCAAATCAAGTGTATAGGTAGCTCTATGTGCCTTCCCAAAATCATATTTATTTTCTGGATGCTTACCTACCAAGCAACCAACACATACTCCATCGGAAGTTTGGATGGAGGGCAAACCTTCAACCATTTTATCATTGTGGAGTAGATTAAGATATTTGAAATTGAGATGGCCAAATCTCTCATGTCAAATCTTGTCGGTGTTGTTAGCATGAGAAAATAAAGTTGTAGGAGGAGAAACATGTAAGAAATGTGAGAACTCATAAGCTTTAGTAGAGTGATTTGCAATACCTTTCGCTACAAGTAGTCCAGTGGCTTTTTATGTAATCTCAACTAATTCTGAATCGAATGTAACTCTCTTGGGAGAGCCAGTATGAGTCATCTGATAAACATATAACAAGTTAGCAGCAAGGGAGGGAACATATAATAAATTCTTGAACTCACCATGCTTCACTCTGACTGAGCCCCTTCCTTGTGCTGGAATCTGGGAATCATCTCCACTGTGAATGTTCGGCCCCTTTGTTAGAGAGAGGGTAGAGAAGGATTATTTGGAAGAAACCATGTTATTGGAAGCTCCAGAATCTATTATGTATGTTGAAGATGGAGAGATAGTTACTTTTAAAGCATGACACCTCTCAGTATCTTCTGTCTTTGGTTCTTCATCAAGATACTTTGCTCTTGGGGAAGCAATGTTATGCTTCTTGAGAAGAGATGAAATTTCATCAATTTGTTTCCTCATACAATGATCTTCAAGATGGTACCCCTTTTCACAATAAGGACATGACTTCTTTTCAAAATTATTCTTCTTAGAGATGGAGGCCCCTTCGGAAGTTTGCTGATTTTGATTAGGCTTCGAATCAGCTTCCTTTGGCTCCTTGTTCTTTGATTTCCCCTTTGCTTGCGCTTTGGAAGAGTCAAAAACTAGGAGAGCTTGATATTTGGAGGTCTTGATGAATCCCATTCTCATCAGCTTGTCTTTCTCCTTGATTAAGGACTCAGAAAAAGAATCTAATGAAGGAACCTTCCAATCTGGAAATATTTCCCACTTGGAATGAAATATGGAAACAAATACAAAATACCCAGGGCCTAGTTTGCTGAGTATGGAAATAAAATTCTACTCATCCTTTCGCTCTATCTTGAACTGTCTGCATTGGAGTACTAGAGACTTGAATTTAGTAAATAATTTCTCAATAGTCTCGAAACTGTTGGGATGTAAATATACCAACTCATTCTCTAGAATTTGTCCCTCAAGCTCATCTTGTTTGTTAAACAAGATATCAAGCTTCTTCTAGGCTTCTCTGGGATTCCTTAAGCCTTCTAGGTGGAAGAGTAGATATCTATATATATAAGTACATAAGTACCCAAATGCTTCATCAAAACGATTCAGAAACATTCCATTCTACCGGCTGATGAGTCTCAGGCTCCCATCCATGTATGATCCTGTGGTAGCCATGCTTGCGCAAGGCCTGCTGCATATTAATCCTCCAATCAAGATAATTCAAGGTTGTGAGGATCCATGGTTTAGGAGTTTGAGAACTCATAATTGTTCTGGCTTGAAGTATTGCAAAACTTCACACAAGCTACGTAGCACTTGTCAATTTCACTACGATAACACATTAAAACATATGAACTGTTAGAATCATACTTTTCCTCCCAACATGAACATGTTTTCAGGGTCCTTCATGCCCTCTCCGCTGCTCTAAATAAATCCATAGCTAACAAATCATCATAGGGGACTTCTGTGGAAACCCAACTGCTTCTGATGTTCGATGGGGAGAAACAAGCATGAAACCTGCTTGAGAAGGCTCTGATACCATATTAGAATTTGAATGCCTTTTAGATCTTCAAGCAGATAGTTCTAATAATGTTTGTAGCAAATAGATGGAGAATGAAGATACGAACTGAACAAAACAAACCACACAGGAATCGAACAAGTATTGCTCAAGAATTTACAGTATCATTCACAATAATAATATCCGGTGTTACAATAGTTTACATAGGAAAAGAATTTGAATGCATGGGTAGCAATTCGAATCTCTCAAGTGGATATGCCTGTATCTAACTGAATCTCTAACTCATGGTGCCTCAATCAATATCAGAGTCCAACATCAACTCCCATATGTCCAACCAACTCAATCAATCAGTGATGGCTAGTTAACTCAGTGCAACTGAGTGTGGTAGGTGGACAAAGGTGCCTACTCCACATGCAGCCATGCATTATCCATGCAAGACATGTGCTAGCTAACTGATTGTGAACTAACTAAAAGTAACTAGGGCTAACTAAGACTAACTAGTACTAACTCCAACTAACTAAAGTAGCTTGGTGCTGGGACTCCCAGTGGATCCTAAAATGTAGGGATTGGTCTAGGAGGTGCCCAAACTAATGCATTCACATCCAGTAAGTGGCAGTTAACCTCTAGCAGTATTCCCCACACTCCCGTGACTGGTACATGTGGTCCCATTAGGCCCAGTGGACCCAATTGTACAAGTGGACCCGATTAACTAATTAAGGTTCCTAAGTTAGGAAAAAAAATATAATAGACATTTGACCAAGGGAGGATTAATAATCCTAACAATACATGCACTGGAACCTATGGTCAAACAGTTTCCCTGATTTAAGGGATGAGGAGCGCACCAAGACTAATTTTTCATTAATGTGGGTGCCTAGCAGTTCGAATGATCAAAGTGGAGCACCTCAGCTGTAGTAAATGAGTCCAAAACACGCAATAGACCAAGGTTGATCAACATAGACTATTTTTGGACCATATGACATAGCATAAAAGATAATGAAATGTATCTGAGGTGTATGATCATGGTACTAAGGTGAATTAATGCTCTAACAATCTGTTCAACTACTTGGCATTAGTTGGTTAAGTTTCTTCAACCAACTCGAAGTTAGTTAGTGTCCAATCTTCATGATGGTAAACTATATAAGTGACATCAAGCAGTTAAAAGAGGGTTCTGAATATTGCACTTGATATGGTATGATGCGAGCTATTTTATTAATCTTTTGTCATTGTTTTTTCAGATGCGCCAGAGTGTTAGAGTCTAATTGTCTTGTTGATAACAAGGTTCTTATTTGATGGAAAAAATGGGAGGTGAAGGGATGATGTTATCTATCATAGGTATATTATATCATTTTTCTACTCATGTTGATATTTATCTATTCATCATTAGCTCATCTAATTGGTTGTGGCTGCAAAGAATAGTACCAACTTACAAAAGTATTTGTCTAGGCCTATTGAAGCTTTATCAGTTCTGGTTTTTATTGTTTGTTATCTACGTGTTTCAGAAATGTTTGTTGTATGTGTAAGAACAATTCATGGTCCAGGTTTTCACAGAAACATGAATGAATGTTGAGATTATAATCTGGTGAACATGATGAAAACAATTATCGTAATGAGAAATAAAGTTTCCAGCACCTCCAAATTTTGATTTTTTTTTTAAATTCTTTTCATTTTTTGTCCCTTTTTAGTATCTTTTTCAGTATTTTCTGCTATAAATGTTGCTTATTTAAAATCATAAATAAAATGTTCATCAATTATTAAGCAATATTATAGCATGTTACTTTATATTTCGTTGTTTACTATTTATTTTCATCTTCCTTATCATTTGTAGCCACTCATTGGTAGGAAAAATACTTAAGAGATATGAAGGGACTATGTTTAATGCAAAGAAGTGGTGTAATGTCTCGTTATGTGTTTATAATTACGTTATTATTATTTCAATCCATTGGTTTCATGTGTTTATGATTTAAGTATTGTCTCATTTTCCTACCTTCTTCTATTAATTTGTATGTTCACACCAGACACAATGATGGTGGTGAGTGAATGTGTTTGATAGGCTATAAAACCAAGGTTCCATTCAGTTTCTTCTTGGTTTAGCCAACCAAGAGGTTGAAAATTTTATGTGAGAGAAATTGATCTCCTACATCAATAGATACATTTATTTTACATCTATCCATTATTAATATATACATATTTCTACCTATTTAGATCGGATGAGTCTACATGCCCAAAGCTATATTTGAATTGGTGGCACAAGGACTTAAAATCCTTTTCTTGAACAACTAAGTTATCCTATCTCTTTTCTTCATGTATGTCATCTGAATGTAGGACCTGAATTCATGTCAACTGAAGGGACCAAAAAATATAAATAGATATTTTCAAGTTTTGAAAATGATTCATCTTTTCCATCGGGAAGTAACCATTTACACTGTGAACAAATAATTTCCAATTCCCTGTATGAATATATAGATTACAAAGTGACGAGTTTCTCATAGAACAAACTTGTCATCATATTGAAAGATTCAGGATTTGCTTTATTTCTTCATAAAGAAGTGTACTGAATGAATATTTGAAAGTGAGAATTACATGTTGATGAAATGAAAATGAAAATAAAAATAAAAATGAGAAATTGGTCAGTTGGAAATGAACTATACCTTTTTTCATGGTGGGGTATAGGAACTTGAATCCTCATGGGATATAAAAAAGAAGATTTACCTCTTATTGAAATTTACATTGACATTTCCAATTGGATGTTATGTTTATCCTCATTCGACCATTTATTTATTCCAAAAGTTCCACTCTACCTTTGAGGAGAGTTGATAACTTAATGAAAAAGAATTCCTTCACTTCAACTTGGAATTAAACCAAACATAACATATTTAAGAGTGAAATGATAAAATTATCCAAGTCTTGATCATGAAAAATTTGTTATTCTTTTTGTTACTATATAGAACCACCAATTATAAATATTAAATGGATATTATAGACATTGTAAAAGGTAAAATGATATCCATTCGTTAGAACGCTTCCAGTCTCTACACCCATACCTTCTAGAAGAAGAATTCATTCATAAATTGCATTTGGATCAAGATTTCCCATTTGAAATATCCCAATGTTCCTTGGATTTGGAAACTATAACTTAGTAGGTTTCCATACCAAGCCTTCATTTGGGTTGAGTCGGTTGTATCTACCAATTCTGCCAGACCCCTTTATTGGAGAATAGGATCATACTGTAATCTAATCTCATGATTTCCATCAGATTTATTTGTTAGATATCCATTCAATTGAGAAATTCCCTCTCTTAATTTCATTGTTATCATTTCCACTCTAATCTTACATAACTATAAATTATTATATACTTTTTGCATCTCTCACACAATGTTATTCTCCATTCCCATTTGATTTGAAATAGTAAAACGATCGATATAAATTGATCCATCTTTTTCTCGCCTTTCTTTTCTGAATGGATCCATGGGAAATGTTTCATTGTACTCTGAATTTCACTATCGAGTCCAATTCACTAGAATTTATAATATTGTTCATAGAATTATGGTCTCATACCAATGATAATTTAGTTATATTCCATTCATGTAATCCCACTTAGCTCAAACGTTAGAGCTTCAGACTTGTAATGGGCCAAAAATTTGATCTCAATAGTTGGATCTAGTGTAATTTTAATTCCTTTCCATGATCCATAATGTTTTGTTTCATTGAGATCAAGTAATATGGAGAAGAATCCTTCTGATTACTGGTTCTTTAGATCCCTATCACTTCCAACTAGAGATGAAATAGGTGCAAATTTACTTAAAATTATGTTTTAACTTCATAAATATGCAATTTACAGATTGCAAAAAATTGAAAGTTACTAAAATGAAAGATAAATTAACTTGAAGTATAAATGAGTAACAAAAATATAAATATACCAATGATGAATCTATAAGCAAAATTCAGATTTCAAAGGATAAGTCTATTTAAAATTGACATTTAAATCATACAAACTTAGAAAATTAAATATAAAATATTTATGCTAATTCTTTAGGGTTAACATTCCATATTTGTAAGTAAAACAAAATAAAGAAAATTTAAGAGTTTTTTAGACTTTATACCTTTTGATGGTTGAAGGGAAGAAACTAGTGCCAAAACAAACATAGGGCATGGAGTCAAAGAAGACTAACTAAGAGGGTCTTACTTGAACGTCACCAAGAGAAGAGAATTGCTTGAGCTAACCCTAGTCTACTTGGCAAGTTGAATATGCTTGCAATAGAACACAATGGGAAGGAGAAGCTTCATCCTATGATTTTTCAAGAGGCACTCTAAATAAAGAGGTTAGTATTGCACAAACCAAACAAAGATAAAGATGCAAAAATTGAACTCCATTTAATGCAAACATATAAAGACAAGAAGAATAGATATTAACTTGCAATACTCTTCCTTTAGTGAGGTAATAATACCCCATCAATAACCCAAGAGAAAGAAAAGAAAGAACAATGTTACCATACCATCACCTCCAACTTGAATATTGAAGTAAGAAACATATGACACACACCAAAGAAGAAAGTCCCCAATATTTCCCCTGAAGCCTTATTATTTATATTCAACAAAGTTCTCAAAGCCAATAAACAACCAAAAAAATTAGAGAGGCACTATCTTTATTTATATAGGATTGGAGACTCAACTACCGATTCATTAAAAAAAATTGTATAAATCCATAGATCTCTTCCAAACCCAAGTAAACTAGGCATTTCTTCCTATTGACATGGTTAAAAACCAATAAAATAATGAAGTGGTTTCAACAAACACTTAGACAAGTAAAAAATAAGTTAGTTATTTCTTTAGAAGAGGGATGATTTGCTTGGAAAGGTGGCATGTGTGGTCGAAGTAGGTTAGAATTATAACAAGCAGTCTCATCAAACAATGGACCAAAAGGCCAGAACGACCAAATGAATCAAACACGGGAATAAAGGAAGTGCAATTTCCTTTTTGTCGGATAAAAAGAGCTTGAGGAGGGTACAAACCACATGTGGGAGAGGTCCTTTGGCCTTCAGGAGGTTACAAAAGCACTAGGATAGGACCACATGGAAATTGAATGGTCAAACAAATTTAATGCTAGGGTATGAGGGTGTCTAAATGGTTTGGATGGATATATGTGATTGCATAAAAATACGTTGGGGGTATAACACCATGAAACAGTGATTGGGTTTTAAACTTTCATTGAAAAAAAGGATATTAAACCCAAATTTTGAACTAGAGAAAGGTGTCTCTAACCATCCAAATTATGTTTAACCACCTACACATTTTAATAATAAAGTGACCAGGTGCAAAAGGGACTTCTAAAACACTAACCTAACTAGGACTAACTTGAAAAATTCCCATGGAAACTCAATGTGAGATGTAATAAACTAAGGGTTAAGAATCCCATGACTAGGGCAGGGTTAAGAATCAAATCTTTGGAGGATTCTTCCAAAAACACTTTAAAAGATTTAGAATACAAGGATCTAAACCATTCTTAGTTTAAAAAACACCTATGAGTCAAGTTCCTAGTATAATTTACATAGACAGGCTATAGATATACAATATAGACTTTCCATTTATATATAAATACAAGTGTTTTCCACAATATGACCGCTAACAAACTAATACAATGCTAACTAAATGTATTTAAAATTTTCTTGTAGAATCCTTGCAATTGTAGATATTTGGTTCACCATCATCTTTGTAAGAATTCAAAGGCTTGATGGCTACAAGAATTCTATAAACAAGCTAAGGATCTAGGCACACAATTAACCTCACAGAGAATTAGCATAAGGAGATAAAGAAGAAGAATAATGAACACGCATTAGGAAATGATCAATGAATGATAATTGATATTATTACATAAGTAATAGATCCTTATAAAGGATAATAGTTTTCGTAGGAGAGAAATCATGCTAGCTCATAAAGCATGCTTACTGAATATGATAAACTCCCATAGGTGAATAAAGCAGTTTCCTAATTAGACTAACTCACGAATTATCTAAGCAATGAGTGAGTGATGATGTGTAAAGGAAAATATTGCTAATCATGGAACATGGAGAGAAATTCATGGAGGATGAGTTGGCCTTAAAAGATAGCAGTTGCCTGGTTGACTAGCTTTACCTTATCCACTGAAAAGCATGAATAAAGCAGTCTAAGGCAGAATCTGTAGGAAATGGTAGTTGCTAATTATGGAAGTCAATAAAGTGGACATGATCAAACCAGAATCAGGATAAAAGTGCTCCTGGGGTATATATGGAAAGTGTTGACTATGTGGTGCAAGTGGATTCCAACTATCTAGGATAGTGGGTAGGAAATTAATCAAATAATGATTAAATATTTTATCCTAAGTATTAAGTGGGTTTATTATATCCAAAAAAACCCCCTTAAGCATGAATTTATGAAAATATCTCTAAATTAATCAGAAATATAGATGCATATAGGTCCTGACAACAAGGCTATGGTCACCCTTTTACAATTTATATTTTCCAAAGAACCGAGGAAAGAGGAAAAAACAAATGGGGAAAATCCTCCCTCAATAAAGGACATGGAAGGAAAACCAAAAATGTTGAACTGCTCATATTGCTACTTCTCCAAACTAAATGCTGATGTCTGGAGGAATCTTCTTCTTGGAAAGAAGAGAAATCTGCTCACATGGATAAAAAACATAAACAACTGTAGGATGGAAACAAGGACCATGTAGAACAACTGATATCCAATGATGTGTAAGCAGGACTAAAGGTTCTTGAGAGTTGTAATCAGCTCCAAGATGATGTAATGACCCAAAATTTGAACCAATAGAGATGAAATCAACTTCAAATAGGTGAAATAAGTGTCCAAGTGAATGCATAAGATCTCCAACTTCATTTATACTGAGAGGATGTGTGCAAGTGATCATGTAGGAAAAAGGATAAGGCTTAGGATCAGGGAGTGTGAATGTAGAGACTCCTTAGATTGATCTAGATTCCAAGGTATCCAAAGGAACACATAAAATCATATCAGTAGACTCATGGAATACATTGATAATGAATCCTCTTTAGTATAAGTATGAAAGGAGGAAGGAAGGAGATGTTCAAAATATTCAAGAGGATCTGAGAATGAGTGCCAAGAACAAATGAGGAGTTTCAAAAGCGCATGTGATCAAGTATGGTGAGTGGTATGACATATATAGGACTTGATCTAGCTAATCAAGCATCCAAGAATACACTGAGTTGCACACCATCAAGAAGAGAGGTATGCACAAAGTGTGAAGGATCTGATATATGGATCTCAGAATCCATGATAAAAGACTTAGGACTAAATGTGTGAGAGAATCACCAAAAATGGCAATGAAATATCCATTAGTCTCTTCTTCTTCATTATTAGAATCATGAGAACATGAATCAAGATATTCAACTTCAAGAGATAGAAAAATATGGCTCTTCAATATTTGCTTCTAGATAGAAAGTGGAAGCATTCGAATTAAAGAGAATAGTAGCAACATAAACTGTATGAGGGATTTCTTCATCATGAACAACTTCTTCAGAGACTATATAGGCCAAGACATATTGAGAGAGAGAAATAATTGAGGATCTAGAGGTTCTCTCCAAATATCCAGAAGAATCCTCATTATGCTTTCCCAAAATTCTATCCAATGTTGTCCAAATATCCTCTGGGTTTCTAGCAGAATCAATAAGGTAGTGAATGCTTGGAGAAATAGCCAGACATATAGCTCCAAAATATCTATCACATTCATTCAACCAGCCACTTAGCTCTTCATGAGACTCTTCACCAGCTCCAATAGATATCTCATAGATATTTTTTCTCTTTAGAGATGAATCATCTTCAATTTCCACTCTGAATAGATTGTGAATGGAGAAAGAAGAGGATCTGATACTCTCGAATCCATTTGAAGTTGTACCTACAAAATAAACCTGCAAACCTTAAAAGAATAATTAATTAATGAGATCCCAAAGATCTGATACAATGTCAGATTTTGATATCCTAGGCTCTGATACCATGTCAGGATTCTAAATACTTGATGGCAACAAGAATTCTATAAACAAGCTAAGGATCTAGGCACACAATTAACCTCATAGAGAATTCTAGAGAATTAGCATAAGGAAAGAAGAAGAATAATCAACACACATTAGGAAATGATCAACAAATGATAATTGATATTATTACATAATTAATACATCCTTATAAAGGAAAATAGAGTTTCTAGGAGACAACTCATGCTCTCCCATAAAGCAGGATTACTAAATATGATAAACCCCCATAGGTGAATAAATCAGTTTCCTAATTAAACCAAGAGCTCATGAATTAGCTAAGGCATGAGTGAGTGATGATGTGTAAAGGAAAATATTGCTAATCATGGAATATGGAAAGAAAATCATGGAGTATTCGTTGGCCATAAAAGATAACAGTTTCCTAGTTGACTAGATTCACCTTATCCACTGAAGAGCAAGAATAAAGGAGTGTAAGGCAGAATATACAGGAAAACGCAGTTGCTAATTCTGGTAGTCAATAAAGTGGACAATGTAAAACCAAAATTAGGATAAAATCACTCATGGGGTATGTATGGCAAGTGTTGACTATGTGGTGCAAGTGGATGCCAACTATCTAGGCTAGTGGGTCGGAAATTAATCAAATAATGATTAAATATTTTATCCTAAGTATTAATTGGGTTTATCATATCCCAACAATATTCAATCCTCAAATTACTACTCATGCAAATTGAGGTATAGCAAATGAATCCATATGGTGACATGTGCTCTTCCTTTCAAAAGAATACAAGAACTCAAGAATCTAAAACATGCTCACTAGAAGATGTTAATATCCCAAGGATATACGTGGATACTAAAATATAAATTCATGAAATAAAATGAAACACAACAACTCTAACCTAATGCTGAAATGAAAACTTTATTTTACTTGGACACCCCTTTCGCATCAAATGTTACCATTGAAGAATAGTTTCAAGGATTTCCCATTTATGGACAACTACAACTTTTCTCCACCCAATTGATTGACATAGAAAGAATTTGAACCAAACATGACCTTGAATGATCCCTTTTATCAAATACACCTTTGACGTTAGCTTGAATCCTAACAAATTTATCACATGCCTTAATTTCAACAAGTGCATTTTTTAGAGGGCTATTTTTTGTATTTTTTCCAAAAACTACTTTTGACAATTGGTTAATTTCACTTTTAAAAATCGCCTTAATTTAACATAAAATATTTTATATTAATAATATTTGTCAAAATTTACATGTTTTAATATTAAACTGTATGTTTTTATTGAAAATTCTCCTATTTTTCCAATTTGTAATACTTGCCTAGAATACTGTACTTAGGTATAACATTTGAATCCTTAAGAATTACCGTAATATTTACAACATGAATGGCTTTGTGTCTTCTTTTATGAGAAGAGTGTGTTCAATGATACTATCCCTTGTTAGGATTATTAATCCTCCCTTGACCATACTGTCCATTAGATTATTTAGCCTAACTTATGAACCTTAATTAATTAATTGGGTCCACTAGTACCATTGGGTCCACTTGGCCTAATGGGGCCACATGTACCAATTACTAGAGTGTGGGGAACACTGCTAGAAGTTAACTGCCACTTACTGCATGTGCATGCATCCATTTGGGTGTTTCCTAGACCAATCCCTACGTTTTAGGAGCCACTGGGAGTCTCGACACCAACCTCCTTCAATTAGTGGGAGTTGGAACTAGTTATTCTTAGTTAGCTTCTAAGTTACTTTCAATTAGATCACAATCAGTTAGCTAGCAATATTTATGCATGGCTAATGGATGGATGCATGTGGAGTAGGCTACTTTTACCACCTACCACACTCAGTTGCACTGAGTTAACTAGTTATCACTGATCGTATGAGTTGTTGGACATCTGGGAGTTGATCTATTAGACTCTGATATTGATTGAGACATCATGAGTTAGCTAGTCAGTTCAATATAGTCACATCCAATTGGTAGATTCAAATTCCTCCCTAATGGATTTGAATTCTTCCTATTTGTAAACTATTGTAACACCAGATTAATTAATGTGAATGATACTGTAAATTCCAGAGCAATACTCATTTGTTCCTATGTGGTTTGTTTTGTTCAGTTTGTATCTTCATACTCCTTTTATTGCAAATACTATTCAAAACTAATTTATTGAAGATCTAAATGGCACAACAATTTTAATATGGTATCAAAGCCTTATCAGGCAGGTTTCATGTTTGTTTCTCTCCATTGAACATCATAAGTAGCTGGGTTTCCACAGAAGTCCCCTATGATAATTTTATAGCTCTAAATTTATTTAGAGCAGCGGAGAGGGCATGATGGACACTAAAAATATGTTCATGTCGAGAGGAAAAGAATGATTCTAACTTAGTTCTTATGTTTTAGTGTTTTGCAGTAAAAATTGACAGGTGCTACGTAGCTTGTGTGAATTTTTGTGATCTTTCAGCCGGAGCAATTATGAGTTCTCAATCTCCTACACCTCAAATCCTTACAACTTCCAATTATCTTGATTGGAGGATTGATATGCAGCTAGCCTTGTGCTAGCATGCCTACCTCAAGATAATACAAGGAAGGGAAACATAGCCTCATCAACCAGTTGAAAAGAACAAGTTTCTGAACCGTTGTGATGAAGAATTCGGGTACTTATGCACTCATATATCCAAAGATCTCCTCTTCCACCTAGAAGGATTGAGGATTCCCAGAGAATCCTGGGAGAAGCTTGAGAGTTTGTTTAACAAAAAATATGAGCTTCGATGACACATTCTAGAGAATGAGTTGGTATCTTTACATCCCAACAGTTTCAAGACGATTGAGAAATTCTTTACTAAATTCAAGTCTCTTGCACTTCAATGCAGACAGTGAGGAATAGAACAGAAGGATGAGAAAAATTTCCTCTCCATACTCAACAAACTAGGCCCTAAGTATTCTATATTTGTTTCTATATTTCATTCCAAGCAGGATGGATTCCCTGATTGGAAAATTCCTTCATTAGATTCCTTTTTCAATTCCTTAATCAAGGAGAAAGAGAATTTTATCCGAATGGGAGTCATCAAGACCTCCAAATATCAGGCTCCCCTAGTTACTGACTCTAGTAAAGCGCAACCCCAAGGGAAATCAAAGAATAAGGAGCCAAAAGTAGCTGATTCGAAGCCTAAATAGAATCAGTAGACTTCCGAAGGAGTCTCCAGCTCTAAGAAAAAGAAGAAATTCAAAAAGAAAAAGTGTCCCTATTGTATGAGGGGTTCTCATCCAGAAGACTCGTGCATGAAGAAGACCCTTGACCAGATGAAAGATCTATGTGTATAGAAAAATATTTCCCTTCCACAAGGTGCAGAGATGTCTGATGATGAAGAGAAGACTGAAGAATATGAGATATTCTTGCATGCAATCCTCTCTCCATCGAAGGCTTATTTGATAGATTCTGGAGCATCCAACCACATGGTTGCCTCCAGGAAATCCTTGATCACTTTCCCTCTATCAGGAATACCTAGAAGTCATAGGGGAGATGACTCTAAAATACCATATGTTGAGATAGGTCTAGATAAAATCCAACATGATGAGTTCATGCCCTCTCCTACAAAAAATCAAATTGTTGAAGATGATGAAGAAGAAGAATTTTCCCTACAGTCAATTCGAATTGAAGAAAGTATCCTTGGAGTAACTCCTTCTCCTACTGCTCCATAAGTGTATGAGATCTATGATATCTCATCTCCTCACATGGCTGATCTAGAAAAAGACATTTGAATCTATGTTCTTGAATAAAAACACTCCTTCTATTCTATGCAAAAATTCTCCAGTGATTCTTTAAATTTTGTGCATAGTTTACCGGTGACTGTTTCAGAAAAGGTAGAGGAATTTGATTTATCTATATCTAATAATGTTGCTGGTGTGAAGATAAGTAATACCATGGATATTATGGAAATAATATTATATTATAGGAGTGATCCATTCACTCTCATTAATCTAGAGCTTCCAGTCAATTCCTACAGGATTGCATGAACCAAAAAACAGAATTTTGAAGAAGGAGAATATTATGCATCTACCATCTCGGTGGAGCACAGTTTTGGATCTGATATGATCCTTTTTGGATCTGATAATATGTGGTTCAGGTTTTAATATTCAAGAGCTTTCAGTATTTCTTGTAACTGGTTTCATCAATTTTGGTGTGACAAATCAAGCACCACAAGTCTCCTTAAATCTTGTTGTTGAGGATTCGATGTTAGGTCTCTCTTATGAGTTTGCTGATATTATATTTTGTGAATTATTGGTTATTTATGAAGCAATATTAGATTATGGAGCTCAATCATTCGCTCTCGATAGTCCTAGGGCTTCTCTACTTTTGGTCACATGCTCATTCCCTCACAGAACTAGTAAAGAGGAAGACATTTTGCATCCACCTGAACACTTGCTCATAACACTTGGGGCTGATTTTTCCACTCATGGTTCGTTGTTCAAGGCTGACATATATCAGATTCTTGGGTGTTCCTCACATGGTTCGAATTCTCAAGAACTTTTTCTCTCTCTTCAGTTGATTTCAAATGCTCTACATGGGTTCAGTTTTCACCGTGCAACTATTTATATTTCTGATTCAGTTGAGTATAGTATTCTTCTTACGAAGAGGAAGATTCCTCCAGACATAAGAATTTTGTTTAGATTCAGGGGTTCACATGCACAGAAGAACCAAGAAACTGCATTTTCTGCTGCATAGTGTTGCAAATAGCAGCAAAAATTTTCACAAGTTTTTTCAAAATTTGCATTCCTACTTATTTTGACCGAGGGGGGTTCCCACGAGGTTTTCCCCTATTTCCTCGGTTGTATTAAGAAACATTTTTTATTGTCTTTTATATTGTATTTGTTAGAATAATCCGTCAGGATTATTGTAAATAAATAATAGGAATATGAATAGCTAGGAAGGCAAAGAGGCTGGTAATCAACCGCCTCATGAAATGTATAAATATAGGCATTTGCATTTGAATAATCAATTAGAATCGGGAGTTATTACCAACAAGTGGTATCAGAGCCTGGCTGCCTGCCTGCCATAACTCCTGCCTCTTGCCAGTCTGCCCATTCCTGGCATTCTGCTTGCCAGTTCATTGCCAGACTGCTCCATCAGTCTGCCAGTGGAGTCGCATGCAAATTCCTTCATGATTGAGTTTGTGTGCTGAGGAAACCCTAATGAGTTGAGCGTTTTGTATGTGTATTATGTCTGCGTTTTTTCTTATAGCATGGGCGTAAAAATTTTCTGTGTTGGAGTCTGCCCTCCAGGCATGTGTTTTTCCTCCAAGTGAAACCCTAATTGAGCTCGAATTTTCCCAGTTCGGTTATTATCCTTCGTCCGTGCCATGCACTTCTCCACTGGCTCCATACTCCTCCATCTGAAGGGACCGAAGCAAATTTCTCCCTTCCCGCCGCTATCACTTCTGTTATGTCTTTTCCTTCGAGCTGACTCAACAGAAATTCTAATTTCTCGTCATCACCATCCGCTCCAACTGAGTCGAGAATGGATTTGATGTCGTCTGCGTTGGGACTGGTATTGCCACCCAGTACAGCAAGAAGGTAGGCCGCCACAACCTTCATCCTCGCCTTCTGCTTCCGCTGCTTTCTTCACTCTACTCCACAAGCGCAAGCACAACCGATGTGTATTGAAGACGCCTTGTTAATTGATGCTGCGATTTTATGAAGATGTAAAGACTGATATTGGTATCTTGTGCTGCACATTATAATCTTGTGCTGCGTGTAGTGTGAGCCTGCTCTTGTGCTGTAAGAGCTGTGACCCATCAGCGTGGAGACTCAAGCTTGCGTTGAATCTTTTATTATCTGCATGAAGATGAAGGCTGCGTCCTATCTTTTATGACGGTGTTGTGAGAGCATGCTCCGTTTTCTTCATTTTATTGACCCAGCCCTCTTTTAGCGCAGTCCGTTGATCAAATTCTTGAATCCATTCTGCTGGGCGCCAGTCTAAGAATTTCGGCCTGTTGTTCAGCATGTGGCGAAGCCGAGTTGGAATCAGATTATCCAATGCTTGAATTGCTCTGAGTTTGACAGCTCGTCCACGCGATTTAAGGACTGCATAGACTTCCATTGGAGTTTCCTTTCTCGCCCCCTTGTCTGAGAACCAGAGTTTGAAGCTACGACGATCTCTGGGCTCTGGATGTTGCTGCAGCAGCATAGAAGCAGTATTATTATTATATAGTAAAACTGCAGTTGAAGGCTGCGTTGAAGACTCAGTGGTAAATGCATAAACTCTAATTTTTTGACCTAATTCCCATTTTGTCTCAAGATCGTTGGAGCTTTGGGTTTGTGCTTGCCTGGTTACTGACAGGCAGATTAGAGATTTCAAGTAGATATTTGTAGTGGGTTATTTGAAGGTTTATGGTGTGCATTTTCTTTTGATTGACCGGGTTCTACGAGTTTGGTGGTTCTGTTGAAATTGGCTTGGCCTGTAAGTAGCAAGCGTTTCCAGCATAGACTGAAGGATTTCTACTCTACTCTATATATGTGTGTATAATCGCACTGCCTGAAGTGTTGGTGTGACTGTTTGAGACTGCGTTGAACGCTGTAAGAAGTGATATAAAAACTCTTGTATGCTGCGTTGGAGAAAGCTGCGTGGAGAGTAACTGATATATATTTTTTGTATGCTGTATATAAGACTCACTAATAGATTGAAGAATATATGTATGCTAACTGATATATATATATATGCTGAATGGTATATATGCGTTGAGTATCTATACTGCTTGGAGCCTGGAATTTTTTATGATTGCTGGTATATACATGCTGCTAGTG
>LPNX011087819.1:341287-460584 GCA_001517045.1 Pseudotsuga menziesii
TTTATTTAGCTTATATGTGTGTGTAATAAATAATCAATCTCTCTCTCTCTCTCGCGCGCGCGTGATTTAGATTCACATAATTTAGTTTATTTCGCTTATATGTGTGTGTAATAAATAATCAATCTCTCTCTCTCTCTCTCTCTCTCTCTCTCTCTCTCGATTTAGATTCACATAATTTAGTTTATTTAGCTTATATGTGTGTGTAATAAATAATCAATCTCTCTCTCTCTCTCTCTCTCTCTCTCTCTCTCTCTCTCTCTATTTAGATTCACATAATTTAGTTTATTTAGCTTATATGTGTGTGTAATAAAGAATCAATCTCTCTCTCTCTCTCTCTCTCGATTTAGATTCACATAATTTAGTTTATTTAGCTTATATGTGTGTGTAATAAATAATCAATCTCTCTCTCTCTCTCTCTCTCTCTCTCTCTCTCTCTCTACTTTTGTGACCACTAACAAATGCAAATAAAATTATACCATATACACCAACATATCATAATTTATGTAATTTCGAAAATGTCAATTCTATTATTTATTGTGAATTTATCATTATTGTTGTTATTATTATTATTTATTTTAATTGAATGATTTGTATCATGTGCAATACAACTTTACATTAATTACATATTAATTATAACACAACTTATTTAATTTAATGGTTTATATATTTTGTCGTGAGTTTAGAATTATAGATATGGTTTTGATACAACCCAAAATTTATTAAAAATAAATTATTAGTATTGCTAGTAGAGGGATTTTTGTTTGGAGTTCCAAGATTTACTAGAAAAATACCAAACTAGATATGTCAACTTGATTTTGTTTATTATTATGCATGCAATCCAAACTGTAGTACCCGATCTCTATAGATGTCTTTCTAGAGCCATATAAGTGTTTGTCTTCTTGCAAACTAGGGATTCCTTTTTGTATGATAACCTCTTGTTGGAGCCCAAAAGGATTTTATTCTTTGATTCATTTGACCTTTGTCTTCTATTAGTGTTTCATCATTGTATCCTTTAACAGGATATTCCAATTTGGAATGACTATGAGGCGACGCATATTTTGACTGGTTTGTGTGAAACATTGGAGGCCATGGCAAGAACATCTGATCACAAATGTAGGGGCTAATAGAAAAGGTATTATGGGAAATGTTTGTGATGCAAATAAGTATTTAATGCATTCAATCAACGTATTCCTCCTCACTGTAACAATAATGATATGGACACATCATCGTCACCATCCTCACCATCTTCAACATCATCCTCATTGTTGTCACCACCACCACCATGATTATTCTCAAATCATCATAATCATCTTTGTCCTCATGAAAACATTGGCATGTAGTGACACCAACCTAATCATACACTTCATCATTGTCACCATTAACAAAACATCATCATCGCCATTTTTGTTCTTGTCATTGTATTCAAAGGATGAAATTTATGATTTACCTTCATTGTTTAATGCAGATCATTCTCTATAGTAGGGTTCTTCCTGTTGCCAGTTGTGAACGACAAGGCGATCCATTATTACGTCACCCCCCCACATCGCGAGTGGGCTCTTATGTAAATTGTTCACATGCAGTTTTGTTTTTATTGAGTGAAATATAAGTAAATTATTGTATACATGTACATATAATTATTAATTGTTGTTTGTTTATACTTTTATAGGAACCTCGCTAGCTATGTCGTCTGGTGAGAGTGCATCTGGTAGCATAGTGGCCAGTACCTTGCATGGCCATGACCCATCAACCCTTTCAAAGCACATAGAGGAGGTTCATAATCACGCAAGAACATTAAATTCATATTTATTTATTTTCCATCTATCAATATATTTATTTTGTATCAGTGTTTTGTACTTTGATTGATACATTTTCTTAATTTGTCTATCAAGTGTTGATCCTACTTCTCATGCTCCTTGGGAGGATGATATCACCGGGATCATGATCGAGAAGATCAAATCACAACATAAATGGTTGTGTGTTCATTTACGGTCCATGCAACCTGACTTCCCATCCATATGGTCGATGCCCATGATGATCGATGCGGCTGATGGTTGATGGGCATCCACCAAAGGGCGGGGCCTCTTAATGACACATGGAAGATTGCTTACCAGAGGAGGAGGGACCAGGTATTGGTTCATGACAAATGGGAGGTGATGAAATCCACAACGACAGGAAAGGAGGTCAATGGTACTTTGTTTGACACCCCTCCTAATTGTGTTGCTGGAAAACCACTCTGACTATGAGAGTTCAGGTTTGACCTCATGTTTATGATAGGATTATTGGAGCATGGGGAATGTTTCCTCACCATGACTAGGTCTCATTGTACTTTTATAAACATATTTATGCAGAGTTTGTCTCACACATGCATGTTGATTACACGAGTACATGTCATATTTCTATGCCATTAGGAAGGGACACAATTATTAGAACCCAAGGGATCGTAGAGACTCGCTCATATACCCCCCCGCCCCCACCTCACTCAACTAATTCGTGTCCCTAGTCAGACTATTATTCGATCTGGGGACGTAGCTGATCCATAGCAGCTCAAATTTGAGATACAGGATTTGATGTCAAGTGCCATGTGCATTGCATTGGGTTGTAGTATCGTTTCCATGCACAAGGAGAGGTCCAAACCACCCCCAAACCTACAGAGCACGATTTATAATGGTTGTATGACTCGATTATTCAATTCCTTGACCATGGGAATCTAGTGTCATATGCTATAAGTGCTCGACACTCGTACTTTCGCATGTATGAGAGATGCAGTACGTCGTTGACACAACATGTATATTTATGTACTTAGGTTTTTCATTATACAAAATTAAATAACCATATTTAATACATGTAAATCTAAAAGAATAAATTGAGTAATATTGATTTGTTTTTTGTTGCTCCATGTAGAGGACTAGCTTTATCCATTCACTCTATTCCACTTCTCTGTTGATTGACCATCAAACCATTGCCCCCGATGATGTCTATGTGATACATATGATGTTTCCTTCATCCTAACCTTGTAAGCTACATACATATGTATAATTGCAATTATTTTGTCGTAACTTTCATCTTGTCCTTTGCTCAAATTGTGCAAGGTAGAGGATAGGGGATTGCAGAGGAGTATAATATGTCGTAGTCTCCTTCAAATCCCAATCATTGACTGCTCCCTGATGAGGTATTGTAACTTATGTTTTAATGCAATATATAATTCAAGTTGAAGTTTAATTTATAATGTTCATTTACAACTGGGAGTCAATGCTGCAATGATGTTCACAGAGGAGTGGGAAAGATTGATTCAACATCGTCCTCGTAAGGGCCCATCGACTCAACATCGTCCTTGATATGCCACACAAGAGGAATTGACAAATCTTACTATGGTTTCGAGCCAAGTAAGTTGATCCATCCACTTAAAATATTAAAAATATCTAATCTTATAAATTTCAAGTATTATTTAAATATAACTAACTTACAAACTTCAAAGTTAAAAAATAATAATTTTTGTAGTTCTCATCTTTAGACAACCTTTTCAATCATATGTCATCCCTACTCCAGGGGCATGTGTAGGTGGTACTAGTGGTGGGGATGACCACACAACCCATCAAGGGCTTGGTCCCCGACTCCTCATATTGGATGACACTAGTTCATGTTGTGCACTATTTTTATTGTTGTGCATACATATATTTGTACCTTTTTATGAACTTGATAGATTATTTTGTATCTATATTTTCTTCATGGATATATGATGTCTTATGTTCATGTTGACATGAGTTATTTATCTTAATATGTTTATGTTTACACACATGTATGTAAACTTTATCTTATATTTATGTCGATGAGTGTATGTTAATTATGTTTATGTTCATGTTTAAGCTATTGATTATACAATTTACAATTTTATAATTAGACGTTACAAGTTTAAGATTAGAAGTTACAGTTTTACTTTTAGAAGTTACATTTTTTTCTTATGTTTATGTTATTTATCTAATGTTCATTTGTCATTTACAATTCATAATGTCAATTACAATCTACAAGTCACAATTATAATTACAAGTTACAGTATAATATTTAAATACAATTTCACAATACCAACTCACAATTCTACAATTGCAATTAATTAAGAAAATGATAATTAAATTTACAAACCACTAATTTTACAATAGGGGATTACAATTCATGATGTCAGTTACAATTAACAACTATAAGAGTTACAATTTACAATTTATAATCAACATTTACATATACAATTGCAAATTGCAAATTGCAAATTACAATCTACAAGTCACATTTGAGAGTTGCAATTTACAAAATACAATATACCATTATAATTACAATTACAATTTACAAAATTTCACAATTAGAAATTAAAATTGTACAATTACTCTTTAATAATTTACTAATTAGACATGTACAAATTACAACTTACAATCTCATTTACAATTTATGATGTTAGATATAATTTACAATCATTACAAGTCATAGTCTACATTATACAAGTTTATAATACCAACTTACAATTGTTGACAATGTTGCACTATAGCTTGGGAGGGTTATGCGTTAACGAGGCGAGCTCCAGGCACATGGTAACGCGGAACAACTTTAAAGCATATGCGTTAGGGTAGTGGGAGATATTGAGTCAGAGGGTTATATGAGTTAGGGAAAGGATATTTCACGTGGCAACATAGTGGGATGTGAGACCACATGCATATTGTACTTCACTCCACTAGTAAACTAATATCCAAGGTTCAAGGTTTGTGATCGTTCTTTTTGGTTAAAATTCAAGAACTTGTCTATTTTTGGCTAGTAATAATGTGATTACACAAATGAGATATGGATTCCAATGGTAAGGATAAGGAAATTGGTATTTGTCTTGGAACATACAACCGCGTCGCAGTGTGGTAACAAGATAGAATTGAAATTATTGTTAGCGATCAAAGAAGCATAAGCACTCCTTCCATGGTTTATTTCACACCCTCTAAAAGGATAGTTGGCAATGGTACCAAGTATCATATCACAACCAATTTGCACAACATTGTATTCAATGTCAAACGACTTATATGAAGGTGATTCACCAACCCCTATGTGCTTCTTAATCAAAACACAACGTAAGCATGTCTTTATCTCTAAAATTTTATTATTATTATTATTATTATTATTATTATTGTAACAACAAAAATACCAACCACGACTACAATAGAAACCAAACAACAACAATTGGAGGAGATGTTGCACTAGTACTCACAATTCTTAGCTCGCTTGAATAAATTCCCAATGCGCTTCCTATTTCCCCACTATGGCTATTAAAACTTTTCTAATCATCCACTAATATGTTTCCTAATTGTGAGGTTGATCCCAAACTTTTAGTAAATAATGGCGAAGTTATAATATATTGTAGAACACATCTAGGTACTAAGAGGGGCGGGGGTGAATCAGTATCTCTTGCAAATTTACTATTTCACTTCTTTATTTATTAGTTTTTCATCAATAAGTTCACTTCATCATAATGTTAGAATTTTAATGGTTATACAAGATCTTTAAACATTTAGCATTAGGATCACTAAAAGAAACGAAAGCACAATGACACAAAAAGAACACAAAGATTTATCTTGGGAAACCATAACGGAGAAAACCCAACAACTTCTTTAGTATAGATTTCGTCACTAAGACCAATGCCAAACCAAGATAAACCCTAAATACAACATCATCTTCTTCCCTTCTCCAGCGAGACTCCTCTTCTCTCTCATGTGCACTTGCTTGAGTGTGAAGTGTGTCCAAATGAGAGGAGTTCCCCCTCTATTTATACTCATCAAGTGAGTAACAAAATAACCTGTCTAGGTCGACCTGTTTCTCTAAACAGGTACGACCTGCCTAGGGAGACTCAAAATAACATTTATATAAATTCTTGTGGGTACTATTGATCTGACTTACAATAGAAGGGTTACATTGATTCTTTCAAGTACATTTACATGACCAAGTACATCAATAACATCTCCCGAAGGAGGTACAACAATAATACACTAAAAGTACAATACAAATATCTTTCAAAGTTAAAATCTTCAGCACTCCCTCTTAACAAGGAAGGTATTCTTCTGTCACGGTCGTCATCCCCAGAAATCATCCCTGTTTCTCGTCACTCGATACTGGACATTGTCTCATCACTAGATATCATCACTGGATCTCCTCATTGGACATCATCACTGGATATCATCATTGAACATCATCACTGGATCTCATCATTGGATATCATCATTGGATCTCATCACTGCCGCTACAACTTGGTTCTCGGGCCATTGTCTTGTGACATCTCTCGAATCTATACATCACCAAAAGTGCCACAGAGCCTGCCCCGTTTCATGCTGTATGTAGGCCTAGATCCCATCTAGGACTTCACCATCCTGGTCCTAGACCAGGTTCTTCAGCCCCAAGCTGAAGGTTGACAAAATTTAATAATCTTAGTAACTGACCAAGTGCCTCCATTCTCAAAGAGTGGCCATCATCCCTAGGATGATCTCGTTGGGATATTCCTTCTCAAAAATACAACCAACCTTACTGGGTGGGCTCTTTAGTCCTAGACAGAAACCACTTCTTGGTAACTGACCAGGCACCTCCATTCTCCTAAAGAATACCCATCAACCCTAGGATGATCTCGTTGGGATCTTTCTTCTCGAAGATACAACCAACCTTAATAGGATCTTCCTTTTGGTGATGCCACCAACCATTTTTGGATCTACCCTTGGTGATACGACTAATCATACTAGGATCCAACCTTAGTGATGCCACCAACCATGTTGGGATCTATCCTCTAAGATATGACCAGACTCTTTGTAAAGTGACCAGTCCTTTTTCATACCGGGTGTATGGATGCGGTGACCAGTTCTTTTTCATATTGGGCGCATACTCATGCGGTGACTAGTCCTTTTTCATACCGGGGCCACCTTTGTACATTTTCCATATAGACAACCCTTTTTCATGTTGGATGTGAATACCACTCGTCCTCCATAGAGCCATACCTTTGTCATGCTAGTTGTGAGGACCAATGGGAATCACCACTCCCTCTTGTGATGGACACCGATCTGCACAACTCCAAGATTGTCATTGAAGTACTCAAACTTCACTCTCACCAAAGGCTTGGTCAACACATCGGCTATCTGCTCGTCCATCGCAATATACTAGAGCTTCATTACTCCTCTCTGCACCATATCCCGTATATAGTGATATCGAATCTCGATGTACTTCGACTTGTCGTGAAATACTGGATTCTTGGACAACTTCACACAAATCTAGTTTTCATAATACACACATAATATTTAATTCGACATCGAACAATATCACTAGTAGATTCCAAAGCCACACTGCCTCACAACTTATTGAACAAGCTGCAATATACTCTTCCTCGATTGTACTCAGTGCTATGCTCTTCTACTTCTTGTTGAACCAATAAATCATGCCAGACCCCAAGATGAAGCGACACCCTAAAGTGTTCTTCCTATCTGTAGCACTACAAGGCCAATCAAATTCAACATACCCATGTAGGCATATCCTATGATCTCTCGCATATCTTAGGCCATACTCGATCGTACCCTTCAGGTACCTCAACATGTGATTTACCGCAACCATGTGAACACATCTCGGCTCCACCATGTACTAGCTCAAAGTGTTCATTGCAAAGCATATATTTGACCTCGTGTTTGTCAAGTACATCAACGAACTGATCATCTTCCTGTGGCATCAACTATCTCTGAAGTAGGATCACACAACATTTCAAGTTAGATGCCATTGAGCCTTGCAATCCAACATCTCGAATATCTTCAGGATATCGACCGTGTATTTTCCTTAGCTAAGGAAAATCTCCTCTGGATTCTGCCACATCTCTAATTCCAATATTCATGTCAAGATTCTTGGAACTTTGGGATCTACTGTAGTCACTCCCTCTGAAGTGGAGCACCATCCTCCCTCTGCATCTTATACTCTCTACATCAGGACATATTGCATTGGAGTGACTGGTAGTCTCCTCTATTGCAAATCTTCTATGTATCCGTCTATGTCATCTCTCAAGGTCACTAGATACCAAGATCCTTCATCTCGAACTTTGTTGCAATTCTCTTTCACCCATCTATGAGCTTCTCGTCTTCTGTAGGCTTCCATCTTCAACCTTGTAGCAAAGGTTGAGATCTCCGCCACTCTAGGTGATCCTCAAGCTCCTCATGTAACTGCTTGTGCTATATCATGGGTGCCTTCTGATCCTGTACAAAGCCTTCTGTCCACATGTGGTTCTCTATTGAGAGTCTTGAGTCCTATAGGTTGCTCAATATGCACTTCTACTGCACTAAAGAAGTATGTCTGGTCAATGGAGAAAACATCTTTCCATAATCGTCTCCCTCTTTCTGAGAGAAACCACGAACGTTTCTTTGTATTTCTTGATGCTTCCATCTGTTGCATGCTTGGTCTTGTAGATTCACTTGGAAGACACTACAAACTTCCCTTCAGGTCTCAGAACTGCATCCCATACATCATTCTTCATGATCGACTGGTAATCTTTGATCATAGCATCCTTCCACTCTTTCTTCTCGACTGCTTCTTCATAGCAGGAAGGCTCTGTGTCAATGATGTCACACAATAGTGCCACATAACTGGAGTGTGTTCGAGGCCTCTTACTTTCTCTGGAAGTCTTGTCTGGAGCAGCATACTTCTCTGCACCTTGTATGATTTCTCATGCCCAAGCTTGTCTTCTCTTTTGGGTGTTCTTCTCTTGGGGTGGATCTATAGGTATTTGTGGCTCAGTCATATCATGGTCATCATGTTGTTATGAAGTACCCTCTTCTATAACTATGCCCTTGACTCTGAGCTTCAAGTTTTTCTTCATGTGCTCCATCCGAGTAAATATGATTTGAGTGTTATGGTTGAACCATCGTCACTTGTTCTTCGGAACAAGCGTCATCATTCTACTCTTGTAGGTGATTGCATACGATCCTTCCTACAAGTCAAATTCATTTGTATGATTAGAAACATTTCATATTTTTCAAAACATATTAATAATGAAAAATTCTTGTGCATAAAGACATGTCACACATTCATGCAACTATCTTAGCCAATGCTTCAACATAACATTCATCCATATCCTGTATACATATGATAACTTTTTAGATGCCTTCCATCTCTACCAGAACATAGTTAAGGGTGTTCACTCCTCTCAACATGTCAGCAATGAGGTTTCATTCTAGATAAGTAGCAATGGAATGTTGTACAACACCATAGGCCACTTACCCATCAAATGCATAATAGTAGTATATTGTTCATGAATGCAAACACTCTAATATGCATAATAGATTTCCTAAATCTAGGAAGATTTAGGAACATAAATATGTACATAACTGGACAATATCATTTAAGCAACTAGGTATACATAAAATGACAATTCAAAAACTTATTTTTGCTTGTTTGGTAGACTCCCTCTTGATCTTTGTCTCCTTGCAAGAATTACTGGAGTCTCTAACAATGTGCTCTACTCCATCATCTGATTTTGAGAACCTGTACCTTTCTTGCTTATGATCGACAATGTTGATGAAGTCTTCTACACCATAGATCACATGGACCTGTGCACTAGCGTTGAATTTGTGTGTCCCTTCTTCTTCATAACCAACATAATTGCATCCCTTTTTATCCAATGTTGAAATGGATAAGAGGTTCTTCTTCAAATCAGGTCCAAAGAGAAAAATCCTTGAATGAATGATTCCCATGATTTGGGAGACCATTCAATGTAGTCATCACCACTTCTGCTTCTTCTACAGTCTCCAATAGCTTCTAGTTGTTCCTTGATCCGAGAGACTCTTGTGAAGTAGGATTGAATTCTTTCTGATATTTTCATCTTCACACCATTGAGTTGAGTCCTCAAGATCATCTTACTATTGATATTCTTTCCTTCATACAAGCTGGTCAATGCATCGAACATCTCCTTGGGAGTATTCAAGGATGATACATGTGGGAACAAATGGTTTTTGATAGAGTCTGCAATGATCCTCTTGGATTTGACCAGGTTCTTCTTATGCTTAGCTTTGTCTTCATCTCCCTTTGGATCTACAACTTCTTCTATGAGAGTCTTCCAAGTCATTCTCTTTTACTATGAGAAGCACTCTATACTTCCATGCCCATAAGTTCTCAACTCCTTCAATCTTGTCATCAAGTTTGGTATTGTTTGTCATCTTGATAAAACTAAGAACCTCAAATGGAAATAGAGAGAACTTACCAATGAGATTGCTTCAATTGGATGCTTGCTACACAACTTTTCTGGGAAATTACTTTTCGTGGACCTAGGGTTTGACAAAGAAACCCTAATTTTTCAACTTTGGTGACATGCAAATCTGTTTGGATAGAAAGATGTGCCTCCTCAAGGAAAGCTGAGAAACATACTCCTTTTCCTAAATCTATGGACAAAATTGCAAAATACTTGATGCCTTAGTTTCTCCAATTTCTTATGTAGGATTGTCCAGTATTAATTCTAATGTATCTCCGAAATTTATGCTCCTCAAGGTATGAAACTTTGTCTTGAGGTAGTATTATATGTCTTATATCCAACCCCATAGGTTAGAGAAAAATTGGATTCCTCATGTGGAACTTATGCTAAGTTTCCCAAGGTGACCTATTTATGGTCTGGTTTAGTATATCGAACTTGTACAAATTTCCACGTGTCACTGTTTCAACTTCAAGTTCAAAGACTCGTACAAACAAAACTACAGTATATGCCCTTTCTAGAAAATCTTAAGAAATTTGATTTGGATCTTCCTATCTCGAGATATAGCATTTATCCCTAGGTCACCTGTTTAAAAGCATATCCTGGAAGAGGCAAGAACCCTATTTTGGAGGGATCATATCTCCTAAAGTACAACACATCTAAGGCTGAAACTCACACACAAAGTATATCAACATTTCATCTTCGACATATCCGAGTTTTAGCTCCTTATCCTTTACCAAAAATGATTTATAGCGAAAATGATCGGATGACTAGATTTTTCCTTCTACGGTTTCAAGCATGAAGCCCTAATCTCGAGTAGTTGAGTTGTAGCAATGTCACAACTACACAAAGACTTCTTTCAAGGTAGCTCGGATACCATGTTTGAATTTTAATGGTTATAGAATAATATTTAAACATTTAGCATCATTTCATCATAACCATAGAATTAGGATCACTGAAAGAAAGGTAAGCATAAAAACACAAAAAACACATAGATTTATCATGGGAAACCACAAGGGACAAAACCCAACAAATTCTTTAGTATAGATTATGTCACTAAGACCAATTCCAAACCAAGATAAACCCCAAATACAACAACAACTTCTTCCCTTTTCCAACGAGCCTCCTCTTCTCTCTCATGCACACTTGATTGAGTGTAAAGTGTGTCCAAATGAGATCAGGAGCATCTCCTCTATTTATACTCATCAAGTGAGTGACAAAATAACCTGTCTGGGTTGGCCTATTGTTGTAAATAGGGCCCACATACCTAGGGAGATTCAAAATAACATTTATATAATATTCTTGTGGTTACTATTGACCCGACTTACAATGGAAGGGTTACATTGATTCTTTCAATTACATTTACATGATCAAGTACATCAATAACATATCCCGAAGGAGTTACAACAACAATACAATAAAAGTACAATAAGAATATCTTCTGAAGTTACATTATTCACCACATATGAATAATACAGTCACATGCATCAATACAACATTAACAAGAGAATACACTAAATCTATATGGAAAACACTCAATATTGATAAAAACCATGTGAAGGATTACATCAGATTGAGGAGACTCCAATCTCCAATATTCACCATTTATTACTAGTAAGAGGCTCCAAC
The DNA here is from genome assembly GCA_001517045.1 of Pseudotsuga menziesii. Classification (NCBI taxonomy): domain Eukaryota; kingdom Viridiplantae; phylum Streptophyta; class Pinopsida; order Pinales; family Pinaceae; genus Pseudotsuga; species Pseudotsuga menziesii. Next base: position 353,136 of record LPNX011087819.1, read on the forward strand.
CCCCAATTTTCTTCAACTCCAACTGAAATGATGCTTAAATACCTTGCTTCTCCAGCTCCAACTGAAAGGAGGCTACACCCCCCTTTGTCTTAGTCATCTCCAACTGATAGGAATATTCGAGCTACAACTAGAAGGAAGTTGCAACCTCCTCAGGCACTTCCTAGGTTTACTTGCATCAACAAGATGGAGGATAAAACCCCCTCTTCAATTAAGTTTTGTCTTATGTATGATGGTCACTGTCTTTCTTGGTACCTCTGATTCCACTGTCACAACCTCAAGTTCAAATCTACCATTGTTCAAGTGCTTCAAATCTTCCCTTTACTAACTTATGACTCCACCAAACTACTTTCCTCATTTATACATCAATAAATTCTTTCTAATCATGTTTAATTATATACACAATGATCTGTCCCCAAATACTATTATATACTTAAATTGTTCATGTTACAAGGTCTTCTTCTCAATCTACACCAAGGTCTTCTCAATGTCCACACAAATCCTACAACTAGATCTTTATTGAGGTTCGCAACAAAGTCTTCAACAAGGTAACTATTTATATAAACAACTCATGAACAATTCTCAACTGTCAATTTCAAACTTCCAAAATAGTCCGCAAACAAGACAAAATAGTCCTTATCCTCGACCTCCTCAGTTGCTTTTGATCTACATATAGAACTAGTTATACTCCAAGTCCTCTATTGTTTTAGATCTTTTAAAACTCTTGTTTTTGCCATTTGTCTTCTAGGCCAAAACCTTCATGCTTTAGACTTCATTAGAGGAAATTTGGGGTCAAAAATGGGCCTTATAAGAAAATGCGCCAACAATAAATTTTGTGATTTAGAATTCAAGAACCAATAGAATTTCAATAAAATGAATCAACCATAATGGTTGAATTGACATATTTGTCATAAGAGAAAACTACATTTTTTGTTCGCATTTTCGACATTTCTCCTTGTGTTTTTACTCAAATTTCATGCGGGAGAGCTCGTTGGATGCGAAATTTAATTCCACATCCAACGAGTACCCGCATTGCATACTTTTGGTGGACACGGCTTCCCCAAAAATAAGAAATACCTGAAAAAACGTGATGATGTTATCATCACGTTTTTTTAGGTATTTATTATTTTTGGGGTAGTGGGGTCCATCAAAAGTATGCAATGTAGGTACTCATTGGATGCGGAATTAAATTCAACATCCAACGAGCTCTCCCGCCCATAATTTGAGTAAAAACAAAGGGAGATATGTCAAAAATACGAACAAAAAAAGTAGTTTTCTTCATTCTTCCTCCAAAATTAATAACTATTATTTTATTACTTTAACTATTATTTTATTATTTTATCATTTTCCTTAGGAGGCCCATTTTAGACCTAAAATTTCCTCTAATGGTTCCATATCAATGAGAAACATTCATCCAAGAAAATTTGTCCCCACAACGTACCCCTTAAAATGTGATCACCCCTTCTACTTTAGATTTGCGATCAAGTATATAGATAGACAAAAAAAACCTCAGCAATGACCTCAACCTCCTCTGCAGGTGCGTAGAAGAACCCAATGATCTACTTAGTCTCCTTTGCTTATCTCAAATCAACAAGTAGTTGATCTCCCCATACTTTTATTTTCTTCCTTTGCTACTATCTCATATGTGATTCTCTCAACCTTCCACCTACTTCAATTGCTCAAGTCGATCTTTTATTTATACAAGGATCGCAGACTAAAAGTTGTTAACATCGTTGGAGCCGATTCGAATTTATTCCAATTCCTTGGGGCTAACGCAACGTTATTGGAATTTGGTCAAATGCTGTCATTAAACCATTCATGTGGTCTTTCCTATGATATTTGTTCACAAATACCAAAACACATAGTGTAGTATTGGTATTGCGATTTCATACTCACATGAATCAATATACCTACGATCTGAACTCCTACAGTCTCAAAGATACAAAATACTCTATGATCTCTGCCATCTTAGCATGAAGAAATAAAAAGAATGCACTTTGTGATTTCCCACATCCTTTGATCTCAACGTTCGATCTAGAATTGGTGGCAGAGATGATCTTAACAAGCTTGCAACATTCAAAGCTTCCTTAGGAAACCATCTTACTCGGAACTCGTCTTTGTTGTATCATCATATTGACAAACACTTTCATCAAACCATGGGTAGACAACCAACTTGAATCTTCAGAAGTGGGCTTCAATAAATGACCACATATTAAACATGAGTCTCTTTAATGTTGAAAGCTGGGATTTCACATCACATTCAAGCATAAAATTAACGCTCACACACAATCATCAAACACAAATATCTGCTTTAGTATTCATCTTCGATAACTATTTATACATCATGAGAGAGGATGGAGCGGTCATACCCGCTCCAACTACTCATTTGTTAAGGTTACACTTATCCACTTAAACTATATAATTATACAAATATAATGACATTTAGAAGGTAAGAGTCGCCACCACTCCTGAAGTTGAGTCTGTTGATTTAACCACCACTCCACCACCTCCATCCCCAACCTAGATAGTCCAAGAAGAAGTACCAAACCCGACCTCTGTTCCCCCAACAATCCCTTACATGCAAGCATTATCCGAAAAACTCAAACAAAAATTTGATAAAGACAGAGACCTTCAAGAGTTTATCAACCAACTTCACAATCTCTTCCCTTCTGTCCAACAACTGAATACAACAAAATCAGTTGTCGATTCAGGCCCTTCATGACAACTTCTTGCAACTTCCCATCACCCCGACCAACCACAAAAGTTTGTACCAAAACCCTAGATTGCCGAAGTTATTAAATCCACATTTCAAAGAAAACCTGACAAAACATCTCAAGCTGTTACAGCACACATCTCATCATTCATACCATCCACTGGAAATCACTTACTACCGATAAATGAAGAAGATGAAGGAGCCATATCAGGTGAACTTGATGCAAATGACCAAACTGAAACATTAGCAATAGATCAAGAAATGGTCGACCTCATCGATTCTATCGAGCCTAATGAACATGTCGACTCGCCACCAATAGTTGAGAATCTTATGCCGACAAATGTCATCCCAAACCTCCCATCGACTTCAGAGCGCCTACCCTCGCCTACGCAACCTTCAACTTCAGTTCCACCTTCCACGCCACCGACAATTACACAACCATCCACTGATCCCCTTTCTGAAACACAGTTAATAAACCTCGATTTACCAAGAAGTACAACAAAGCGACAACAGACAGAACCATTGCCGACAGTAGCAAATGATGCACAAAATAGAGAACAATCTCGACGAAAAAGAAAAGAAAGAAAACATAAAAAGAAAAAAAGAGAAGGAACAATAGCAGATAACATCAGCCATCCACCTGGCCTAGCTAGGGTCAACCACAACAGTGGATACACATAAAATCAGGGACAAAGAATTGGACCGACTGTTGGAGGCCCTCAATAAAGAATCCAAAGTAAGGAAAGAAATAAGACAGACACAAATTGAAAAAATTAAAACATAACAAGTCGAATTCCTAACGAAATGCAAAGATCTAGCACAAATAATCATTCCAATACCAGAGGGAGCCGACACCGAAAGACCGTTGGAACTGACATGCCGACTATTTGAAAGTGTCGTGTCTAGTCTTCAAACATAGCTACAGGAAAAGAAGGAAGAGCAGATAGAATAGACCTTTGTATAGTTAAGAAATCAGTTTACAACATTCTCAAAAGCTCACAAAGTATTGAAACATTTTGAGGAATCCATTGTCACAGAGGAAGTCCTAAGAAGTTGCGTCATGTATTATGGCCAAGTGTTTCAACAACTGAGGAATACACGTGAGCACATTAAATCACTACAGAGCCATTCAGGAGACACGGAAGCAATGAACAAAGCAATTCAAGGCCAACTTATGTTAGAAACAACAAAGTTGGACACACTTGAGAAACAAGCACACCAATGGATACCTCAAGCCAATCCTAGCTTGGACAACCTCGACGAGATTCCCCTGCACATGAAGAGATTACTTGACACTGCAGAGGAGAAAGCACAATTTTTAGCCCCCGACATGAGTAATATTGTGGACTTGTCGATACAACAGAAAATGTTGAACTTGTCGAGCCTCACAACCTTGACCATTGACATCCAAAAAGCACTCCGCAATTGAGAAGAATTTCAGCACCAGTTAGCAGTTACAACAGAAGCCATTGTGGAGATTTGTATACAGAAATGACCATCAATCAAACAACATAGTCCATAACAAAGCAATTGTAGGAACTACTTGAGCCAATCATTTTGGTTACCTCCCATATTTCTTTGGGATGAAGAAAGATTTTGTTCCTGAGGGAGATGTTGGAGGAGCTAGTCGGCTTAGCCGACTAGATTCGTTAGTCGACTAATTGTAGATTAGGTCGACCTCATCGGTCATGTCGGTTGGGTAAATCGACAGGTAGTTACCATAAATGTTTTGTAAATGTATAAACAGGTTGTTGAGCTAGACAAGAACTTGCTTCGGTTTATGTACGAACCCACATGTGTATTGAGTAATATAAGTTGTTATTCTATCCACTATTCTCGTCTCTTGTATCTGTTATGATTATATGATTCTTTGTGTATTATTGATAGCCTTGCAATTTGAGTGATTACAACAATGAGTCACCTGTAACCATCGTAAACTCAAACACATATCTCCAACCCTTGTTTTTCATTGGGTTGTTATACTTGTCATTTTCCTTGTACTGAAACTAGTACCGAAACTGGCACTACAACTGGTATGGAGACCGTAACTGTAATTGGTACCAAAACTGGTACTGGAACAAGACTTGGGTACCAAACCACAATTCAATCCTTTCATTGTCACATCATCATAATCATTACTATTACTTTGACATTAATGACCTCAATAGATCTATGAACCTGTTGACATCAATGACAACTTTTGCCAACAATCTTCCCCTTTGGAATTGATGCCAACCTACAATAAAACATTTTCTCTTTAGACTGTGCATAACAATATCCCCCTTAAGTTGTACTCACCATGTTTTCACTATGGTTTTACCGTGTCTTTACTCCCACCCTTTAACATTAATGATAAATGGTTTGTCTCAATCATCGGGATTCTATATGGCTTAGCTATTTTCAACGACAAACTTTATTCTTTCTCCCCTTGTTAGATGTAATTACTAGTCTGGTTGCTCCCCCTATCAATAACACTTGATTTTAATTCAAGATCATCAAGGTTTTAGTTCCTTATTCTTCTTTCATCATAGCTTGAAATTAGTAGTCAGTCTTCGATGTTTAGGTTGGTAAATTAGCTCCCCCATAAGCTTTTTAGAAGGGTTCTTGACTACCACCATTCATGAAATTGTTCCACAAACATGCATATTACAAACTGTGCTTTATGCTCTTCTGACTCCAAATCACTGTGTAAACATTAGTCTTAGTTATGTCAAGAAGTACAAAATATGTCCTTAAGGATGCTCACCATATGCTTCAATTTAACCTTCAAAAATGTTTTATCAAGTGAGTGGCAAAACTATCCTAGCACTGCAGTAGACATTCCACTAATATGCCTTTAATCTTCTTGAGATCGCCTTTTCATCCTCATTGGTGATAACTTCCCCTATCATCCTCACCTATGTGTGCTACATATTTTAGTTATTTGTTGTAAGGAGATAACTCCCAACTTCTTCCTTATGTGTTTAAAGGATTCCTTAGGTAGTGGTTTGGTAAATATGTCTATTATTTGTTCCTTTGAACTTACATACTCCAACTGACTTTGTTGTCTCATACTTGCTGTTTCAGGAAGTGATATTTTAGTGGTATGTGTTTTGTCTTTGAATGCACAACTAGATTTTTTGAAATGCTTATGGCACTTGTATTGTCACATAAGATAGGGATGGTGTTGGATACTTAATACGTGGATGATGGTTCCATACATTATGTAAATATATTCTGAATGTGAATAGTCATGTAGGAAGATGAAGAGGTTGGTTTGAAGTTGAATCACAACTTCCATATGCATTGTATAAATAAAGGAATTTGCTAAGGAATAAAATGAATCAGGAGTTATTCAATCCTACAGTGGTATCAGAGCACCACCTGCCATAACTCCTGCCTGATGTGTTTCAGTCATGGAATCATGAATGCTTGCTAGTCCATTGCCAGACTGCTGGCTCATTAATGTGGCTTCCCTCTTCTTAGAGTTGAAACGTTTTTACCGGTATTTTCTCCTCCATCTCGGTTGCACACACTCTGGTTTATTCTACTTTCCCACCATCATTCTGCCTCTATGTCCATTTCTCCTGCTTCCCGCGTGTAACAATGTGTGTGTTATTTTGCAATGGGTCTATTTGAGGTATGAGAGATCCTGCATTTGTTGATAACTATTGCATTATTTTCTCCCTCAAATTGTGTATAATTTGACTTCCCGAACGATTGAATTATTACCTAACCCTAAATCTACTTAAGTGGATGCATTTTATTTTCACTGTATCATTTTCTCGACTCCAAGCTCCCATTATACTACTACTCAAATTCCTTTTGTGCTCCCACTCCACTTCGTGCTGAGATATCCTCCACGCTTTCATTGAGAGAGTCATGCACTACACTCTCCTTCCATAACTTGTTCATTGTTGAAGTCATGTCTTTTATGTTAGAATACGCGAAGAATTCACACACTGTATGTGAAGTAGTGGTGTGTGAGTTGTGATTTTGAATGAAGGTTTGTTTTTTAGAGATGTTATGGAAGATTAAGTCTTGTGACTAACCAGAGTAGATCTCAGTCAAATCTGATATTTTATTGAAGCCACCTTGCTACTTTGTTGCAACAAGTTTGTTGAACGATGATAAAAGGATGAAGGCTCATGCTTTTTCATTTGCCAGAATATTGAAGCCATCTTGTTGCTACGAATCCTTTGAACCCCGGTGACTGAAGACCGTTAATAAATATTCACGCCATTGAGTGGAGGTAAAATATTGTATCTAAAATATTTTGTGACCGTTGGATTGCACAAACCCTAATTTCTACCTAAATTCTTAGGCATGGAGTGTGTCTACAAATATTTTTCATATGTATAATATAAATGTTGTATGAGCGCGAGAGTATTGTATGTTGTGTTTTTTATGAACCTGTGGCTTATGTATGAAGCGATTAATGTATGAGCCGTGATTTTGATAAGCCATGATTGCTACGTATTTGATGAGTTGGAGAAATATATGTTGCGATTTTGAATCCCGTCATGGAAAATTGTTGCGACTTCCTTCCCTTGTCCCGAAGCTACTCACGTCCACTTGAAGATTGTAGCCAAGAATCGATGCTCTCCCCCACCACAAGACTGGTGGTGGATCACGTACATCTTGAACCTAAAACGTGAGTGAAGAAGCTAATGCTTGTATTCAATTGCATGGAGCTACGTCCTAAGTCCATCCAGGCCTAGATCTATTTCTTTTGGGTGTGAAGACCATTGCTATGACTAAATACCAAGTTGAAGACTTCCTGAAGAGTATAAAAGTGCAAGAAGTGTTGCAAACTCATTTTTCTAAGTGTTTCTATAAGATTTTGTATTGATGTATTATTGTAATTTTTCATATGAAGATTTGAATTGGACATGTAAACAACACTCTAGAATAAGTTACATATTGCTGCATAATTATATTGGGAAGCTGCAGAATTATTTGTAATAGGCTACAAAATTGTGTAATAAGTTGCATAATCATTTTGTAATTTGTAAAGGAACATGAACTCAAACCTATATCCTATATCCCGTCAAAAGCATTATGTAAGTTGCAGGTTCCATATTAGACATGCACTCTTTGGCATCCATTGTTGTTGATGTCCTCACCGCCAAGGATACATATCCAAAATGGTCCAGAAAGATAAAATCCACCTTCATATACAATGACCTATGACACAGGATTTGTGAAGGAAAGACTATTCAAACAAAGACAATCTACAATCATAACCATTGATCCTAAACCTCCTACATCAAAGAAAGAATTTGTTGTTTGGCAGTCTAGAGACAAGAAAGCTCTAGCTATGATCACTGCTAATATTAGTGAAGAGGTGAGCCAACATATTTTACCTGCAAAATCATGTTTTGAAGCACTAAAGGCATTAAAAGACTGTATGACTCACATTTTGAGGAGATAATTCAGTTAATGCATTAGAGGAAATTTGAGGTCTAAAATTGGCCTCCTAAGGAAAATAATAAAATAATAGTTATTAATTTTGGAGGAAGAATGAAAAAACTATTTTTTTTGTTCGTATTTTCGACATATCTCCCTGTGTTTTTACTCAAATTCTGAGCGGGAGAGTTCCTTGGATGCGGAATTTAATTCTGCATCCAACGAGTACCTGCACTGCATACTTTTGACAGACCCCGCTACCCCAAAAATTAGAAATACCTGAAAAAACGTGATGATGACATATAAGAAATACCTAAAAAACGTGATGATGATGTCATCATCACATTTTTCAGGTATTTCTTATTTTTGGGGTAGCGAGGTCCGTCAAAAGTATGCAGTACGGGTACTCGTTGGATGCGGAATTAAATTCCACATCCAACAAGATCTCCCACTTGAAATTTGAATAAAAACACAGAGAGATATGTCGAAAATACGAACAAAAAAAATAGTTTTCTTTTATGACAAATATTTCAATTCAACCATTATGGTTGACTCATTTTATTGAAATTCTATTGGTTCTTGAATTCCAACTCACAAAATTTATTGTAGGTGCGTTTTCTTATAATGCCCATTTTAGACCTCAAATTTCCTCTAATGGTTAAAATTGTTCAGTTTGGAAGTAAAAGATAATGATCCTATGTTCGTTGCATCTGAGATCAAAGCAATCATACATAAGATACAAGCATCTGGTATGAAACCTGACCTTCCACTTGCAACATTTGTAAAGTCAGTTTATCCAACTCACTTCAACTACCTTGAGTCAATGTAAGTTGTTTTTAACTGTACCTTCGGAAGATATTCTGTTGTATATTATTATTGTATATTGTTGTACCCCCATCAAAGATGTTTTCCCTCCATTAGGGATTTCATTATTGTGTATGGTCATTGAGGTAAGCCCTCCGTTGTAAGTCGAGGCAATAGCCCCCAAGATAAATAAAGTAAAATGTATTTTTGAGTCTTCCTAGGTAGGTTGGCCCCAAAGAGGTTACCTAGTCGACCTAGTTAATTAAGTTACACAATGAAGAATATAAATAGGGAGGCAACCTCCCTATTTGAACATACACTCACACACTCTCTCATGTGAGCATTAAGAGAGAGAGGACAAGTTCGCTAAAAGAGAAAGAGAGATAGCTGCATAAGACTTCTTATTCTTGGGGTTTTCCATCTTGTGATATTGTATTAGTGACGAAACTATTATGAAGAAGTTTGCAGGGTTTTCTCCTTTGTGGTTTCCCCGAGGAAAATCTTTGTGTCTTGTGTGTCTTGTATGTATTGGTAATCTTGTTGTACATGTTATTCTTTCAAACAAGGATCCTAATTGAATTAAAGTAGAAAAACTAACATAGTATTAGAGCTTCTCTGAAAGAAGTCATTGTGCAGCAACGGAAACTAAGGCTTCCAAGAACCAACATTTTCCTCCACAATCTTTTAAGAAAAGAGGACTAGGTTAACCTTCCTCAAGAAGGAGCATCTTTTGTTGGAGAAAGATTTCAGTTTGAAGAGTTTTCAATTTTTTACTACGGGACATTGCAGGACACTACAGGAAGGAATTAGAGGTTCCCAGTTCAAGGTCTTCTTTCCACAGATTATCAAAGAAAGAGGGCTAGGATAACTCGCCCTAGGAAGGCGCATCCTTTAGAGCAAGCATAATCAAATTTGGAGAATTTTCATTTTTGACTCAAACACTAGTGCTGGGAGAAAACTAGGGCATCGAGATTTTAGGGTTTTCCTCCATCAATCCCAAAAGAGGAGTACATTAGGCAACTCGCCCTCGAAGAGCACATCTTTCTGTGGAGTCATATTTCCGTTTCGAGAATTTTCATTTTTGGCCTCATCTCTACTATAAGGGGAAACTAGGGCATCCATTTTTGGGAGTTTCCCTCCACTGAATTGGGAAAAGGACCTCACTGAGAAAGTTGCCTCAAAGAGGCACATCTTTCTATCCAGAAATTATTCCAAAATTCCAACTTTGGAAAATTAGGGTTTCTTTGACAAACCCTAGGTCATCCATCTCCAAAATTAGCTTGGGCATTTCAAATTGGTAAGATCTAAATCTTTGTTATTTCCATTTGAGGTTCTCATTTCAAAATGACTCATCACACCTATCTTGATGATAAGCTTGGGGGTGCTAACAACTTCCGAGCATGGAAGTATAGGATCTTCCAGATCCTTGAAGAAAATGATTTGGACAAGTATATCAATGGGGAAGTTCTAGCTCTAGAGGGAGATGAACATAAGTCTATCGATAAGAAGAACTTGATCAAAGAAAAAATAATTGTTGCATATTCTATTGAGGATCATCTCATCCCTCATGTGTCATCCTTGAAGACACCTAAGGAAGTGTTTGATGCTTTGACGAAGTTGTTCGAAGGAAAGAAAATCAATCAGAAGATGACATTAAGGAACCGACTAAAAAATGTGAAGATACAAAACTCAGAGACCATGCAATCCTACTTCACAAGAGTTGCTTAAATCAAGGAACAACATTAGAAGAAATTTGAGGTCTAAAATGGGCCTCTTGAGAAAAATAATAATTAAAATAATAAAATAATATTTATTAATATTGGAGAAAGAAAGAAAAAACTATTTTTTGTTCGTATTTTCAACATATCTACCAGTGTTTTTCCCCAAATTTCGAGAGGGATGGCTTGTTGGATGCAGAATTAAATTCCCCATCCAACGAGCACCCACACTGCATACTTTTGACGAACCCCGCTAACCCTAAAACAAGAAATACCTGAAAAAAATGTGATAATGACATTTCCGCATCCAACAAGCCCTCCCTCTAGAAATTTGAGTAAAAACACAGGAAGATATGTTGAAAATACGAACAAAAAAATAGTTTTTTTATGACAAATATGTCAGGTCAACCATTATGGTTGAATCATTTTATTGAAAATCTATTGGTTCTTGAATTCCAACTCATAAAAAATTATTGTTGGTTGGTTTTCTTATAAGGCCCATTTAGACCCCAAATTTCCTCTAATGCTTGAAGTAGTCGAAGAGAATGTAGACGAAAGCGATTTTGTTATGACCACCTTGAATGGTCTCCCAAGATCATGGGATTCATTCATTCAAGGAATATGTGTCAGAAGGAAGTTGATCACTTTTAGCAGACTCTGTAAAATGCACACAAGAAGAAGCTTGGCTCATAACAAGAGAATAGAAGATGGGAGCAACTGAAGATCAAACTCTCACAGTTCACACCAGAAGAAATCATAGAAAGGAGGGTCATCATCACAAAAGTCAAAGGAAACCCAAAAGAGATCTATCCAGTATTAGATGTTACACATGTGATGAGAAGGGATACTACTCCAAAGACTGTCCTAGAAAAAAGGCTCCTCCAACAAGAGGTCGAACAAGAAAATACATCATTCTCACACCGTTAAAGATGATGAACCATTAATGAAAGGATTCAAAGAAGAAAGAGTTGATTCCTTAAGTGATGAGGAATATGTACTTTAATTCAGAAGGATTCAACCCATGACAAAGAAGAACATCGTATCCATCTCGGTATTTGGATAAGAAGGAATGCAATTGTGAATGAAAAAGCAACACTCAAATTCAGAACCAATATGCAGTCCCATGTGGTCTATGGTATAGAAGACTTGCTCAAGCATGAGCAAGATAGACATAGGTTCCCATAATCAAATGATGAAGTAGAACACATTGTCAAAGACTCCAGTAATTCCTGCAAGAAGACGAGGATAAAGGAGTCCACCAACCAACCAAACAAAGATAAGTGCTTAAATTGTCATTTCCTATATATCTAGTTACTTAAATGATATTGTTTAGTTGTGTACATATTTAGATTCAGTTGATGTATTATGCATGATTGAGTGTATGCATTTATGAACAATATACTACTAATTTGCATGTGATGGGTAAGTAGCATATGGTGTTGTACAACATTCCATTGCTACTTATCTAGAATGAAACCTATTTACTGACATATTAGGAGTAGTGCACACTCGTAATAATGCTATGGTAGAGATGGAAGGCATCTAGAAAGTTATCGTATGTATACAAGATATGGATGAATGTTGTAGCATTGGCTAAGATAGTTGCATGACTGTGTGACATATATATTTATGCATTAGAACTTATCATTATTAATATGTTTTGGAAATTATGAAATGTTTCTAATCATGCAACTAAATTTGACTTGCAGGAAAGAGCACGTACAATCACCTACAAGAAAATAAGGATGATACTTGCTCGGAAGAACAAGTGATGACGACTCGGCTAGATGACTCACTCCAACCAAATGAAGAAGAACCTGAAGCTCCCAAGGACAAACATCGTGACGGAAGAAAAGGCTTCAAAAGAATATAAGAATCATGATATGACCAGCACAGACAGCAGTAGATCCACCTCGAGAGAAGAAGACTATCTTGGGCACAAGAGATCATCCAAGATGAAGAAAAGTATGACAGGACTTCCAAAGAAAGTAATATACGTCAAACACACTCAAGTTATGTAGCACTGTTGAGTGCCATCATTGATACAGATCCTTCCAACTATGAAGAAACAACCAAGAAGAAAGAAAGAAAGAAGACTATGATCAAAGAGTACTAGTTGATCATGGAGAATGATGTACAGGATGTGGTTCCAAGACCTGAAGGGAAGTCCATAGTGTCTTCCATATGGATCTACAAGATCAAGCATGTAGCATATGTCAGCATCAAGAAATACAAAATAAGGTTCGTGGTTTCTCTAAGAAAGAGGGAGTAGATTATGATGAGACATACTACATTGACTAAACACACTTCTCCAAAGAAGTAGAAGTGAATATCAAGCAGAGAACCACATGTGCGCAGAAGGCTTTGTACGAGCTTAAAAGGCTCCCATGGGATAGCACATACAGTTACATAAGGAGCTTGAAGATCACCTAGAGTGATGGAGACCTCAACCTTTGCTACAAGGTTGTAGAAGGAAGCCTACAGAGGATGATAAGCTCACAGATGGGTGCAAGAGGAACTTTCAACAAAGTTCAAGATAGAGGTATCCAGTGATCTTGAAAGATGACATGGATGGATACATAAAAGATCAGTAGCAGAGGAGGCTACCTGTCACTCCAGTACAAAATGTTATGATACATAGAGTACAAAATGCAGAGGGAAGATGGTGCTCCTCTTTAGAGGGAGTGACTACAGAAGATCTCAGATTTCAAGAATCTTGACATGGTACGACAGGATGGAAAACTTCCTGATGAGCTTAGGATTTACCAAGAGTAAATCGGATTCCAACCTTTACTTCAAGATTGAAGGCGTAAGACCAATGTTGTTATTGCTATATGTTGATGACATGTTTCTGACAAGAGAGGACAGACACATTGTAGATGCAAAGAGGAAGCTTGCCACTGAGTTTGATATGAAAGACCTAGGGATGATGCATTACTTCTTAGGCATGGAGGTGTGGCGGAGTGCAGATGTGATCTTCCTTGGTCAAGGAAAGTATGCAATGGAAATTATGAAGAGATTCAAAATGTTGGACTACAAGGCGATGAGCACACCTATGGTATCGAACTTGAAGCTACTGTGTGATGCTTCATCAAAGACAGTTGATGCTGCGATATATCATCAGATGATTGGTTCATTGATGTACCTGATGAACACGAGACCATACATATGTTTTGTTGTGAACACCATGAGCAAGTTCCTGACGGACCTGAGACATGTTCACTTGATAACTGCAAAGCATGTATTGAGGTACCTAAAGGGTACAATTGACTATGGGATGAAGTATAATGTGAATCCGAAGATTAACTTGCATAGTTATGTTGATTCGGATTGGGCAAGCAAAGCCACTGATAGGAAGAGCACTTCGAGATGTTGCTTCAATTTGAGATCCGGTATGATCTCCTAGTTTAGTAGGAAGTAGTCCTACGTGGCGTCGAGTACAGTTGAGGCAGAGTATGTTGCAACCTGTTCGGCTAGTTGTGAGGCAGTATGGCTTCGAAAGCTACTGTCTTACTTGTTTGATATCGAGTTATAGGCGACTTGTACCTTTTGTGACAACCATAGTTGTGTGAAGTTGTCAGAGAACCCGGTGTTCCATGACAAGCCGAAGCACATTGAGATCAAGTATCGCTATATCCGAGATATGGTGCAGAGAGGAGCAATGAAGCTCCAGGACGTGGCGATGGATGAGCATATAGTCGATGTGTTGACCAAGCCGCTAGCTAGAGTGAAGCTCAAGTACTTCCGAGAGAGACTTGGTGTCATCTAGATTGAGGTCCCTAGAAAGAGGGAGTGACGAGCTCTTGCATGGTGGTAGACGCAGACGACGAGAGATACAAGGTCTTTAGATGTAATCAGTCTTGGCGTGCTCCCATGCTAGAGATGTTGAGAGATCGAAAGACACGGATGCACTAGAACGAGATATCACATGGGGAGAAATACAAGTTGTCCCCAGATGTAATCAGTCCTGACATAGAACGCAGGTTGTCCCGGGATGTAATCAGTCCTGGCGTAGAACGTAGGGATTAAGACTTGTGAGATTGAAGATATTTTCCCAATCTTGACTCTGGCTATGAAGTATGTGGCTTGGTCAGTGCGGCCAAGTTCATCGAATGGTTTTCCTTTAGTCCTTAAAACAAGTCCTCCACCCAACAGTTCCTTTAGGAATTAAAGCATCAAAATGCATAAACGTTATATCTAAATGATGCAAAGTATGAATGTTATAAATTAGTCAGTGGCCAAAGGATGAGCACTAATCCATTGTATGATGTAAGGATCATTTGCTCCCCCATAAGGGCAACAAAGTGAGGCAAACCCGTCGGGGCTATGAATGCTCGCTGGCAGCGAGGCTAGGCCTTAATAATTTACTAGAGCCCAAAAGGATTTCCAGGGCACTTGCCTTTGGAGGCTAGCTACTATCTTATGTGGAATTAAAAGTTGTTTGAAAAAATACAATGGTCAAAGAAGAGCACTCATTCCTTGTATAATGTTCGTCTCATTTTCCCCTACAGGGCAACAGGGTGAGATTAGCCTGCAAACGTTATGTCTTTGCCATTTTCTGGAAGCCCATAAGGCTCTCCAGGGCACCTTCCTTTGAAGGTTGACTAATGTTCCAAATTGTTAAATCTGTTATATGGAAACTTGCTAGATCCTAAAGGAAACAAGCCCAAGTACTTTATCCATTTGTGAGACACCACCATCCCCTATTGCTATCTATCATGCATATGACATTTTGGTTGTGTGTATTTGTCATCATTCGAAGAGATCACATGGTCAAACCCAACTAAAGGTCATCACCCTTTACTTAGCCTTGTTTTCCATCCTCACCCAACACTAGTAATTTGTTTAAACTTTGTAAGTATTGCATATATAAGCAACTTCCTTAAGGTTCAATGATTCTTCAAAAACACAGGTATATCTTACTGGGTATTATTATTATTGTCACCATGATTCTGAATGACATGATTTAAGTTGGGTTTTAATATACATCTTGGAGCATTTCTTACCTTGGATGCATGGAGGTTCAGCTTTGTTCAGCATCTCACCTTCAATTTGGGTATTTTGACTTGGTCAACCCAATTGACCAAGTCAAGCACAGTTCCCAAGGCAGTGGCTAAAAATTTGACAAAGCTTATATTTGATCCATACATGCCCAGGACCAATACTTTAGTTTCATTTTTTAGATTTTGACCTCAGATTGCATGATCAATGATTATTATCTATTTATTATTGGCAAGATCATTTTTTTATTACAGATGGCAGTTATTTTGGTTTTTTAGGGAACCATAATGCTACAAGGGGTATGAGTAGTCACTTGTGCCATTCTACTATGTCTCCAGATACCCTGATGCGGTCAGTTTGCCCCAGTTCTCAGTCTGAATGAAGTTATGATGATTTTTATGATTTTCAGTGGATGTACCCATAAAAAAATGAACTAGGAAATCACTAAGAAAATCGATTTGGCTTGTGTGGTCAAGGAAATGGCAGGGAAATCTATCCAAATGATTTGTTATGGCTCTTTGGACATTTCTTCACCAGTTTCAGTCAGCAGTATGTCCATGATTATTTATTTGGCTCATCTAGTGAGGATGTTCCCATGGGGCACCCCTCACTTTGGCTATGTGATACATGACGTTGTTATATTTTATGTTTTGATGTTGTTATGGAGCCTACGGATATTTGAGCCCCTAAGGTGACCCCTTGATGTATTATCATGTTATATCTTGTGTTATGATATGTTTTGACTTAGACAAGGTGTTATAAATTAAAACCAAAATGTCATATGCAAGGTGTTATTAAAGTTCCAATGTCAAAGCTCATGGTTTACAATGGGTTTACAAAGCTCATGGACTTTTAGAGACCTGGGTGAGACAACATCTCACTCAACTCTCCTACTTATAGTCCTCATGCACGTTGATATTCCACTTTTCCATGTTAAAAAATATGTTTTAAACCTATACTATATTTATTATGGAGAGATGCATTCTATTCTATTCTTTGTACATATCATTGATATAAGCAAGCTACCCAAAAATGTAGAAATATTAATACATTACGAGATGGCAACATGCAAAACACTGTGTTGATGCTAGTGCAACATCACAAAACTAGTCAGGAATAATCAAAATTAATAGCCCTAGAGGGTGCAACTCTCATAGTCCAATGATTGGAATACTTGCTGGAATGATTTATCATGCATAAACAAACCATATGGCTTGCATTTTCTATCTCCTTTCCATACCTCAAGACCAAATATAAACACCATATAATGGTCAAGTTGATTGTCACTTTGCCCAGGGAAAGAGTAATGAAACCTCTTGAATGGATCAAACTTCCATTAGTGTAAGAAACACAATTCTATTGCGTTCTCTGTTGATTTAGAAAAGATTCAAAAGAAGATAAAGAACTACTGTAAGCTACATGAGAAACTCGCTGATTAGTGGTCATCAAATAGGTGAAGTTGATTTTGTTGTTTCCTATGTGATTTGTTGCAGGGGACACAACAACTTAGTTGCTTCTTCCTTTTAGCATAGTACTGGAGTAAGCAGCTCTATGCTTATGTTGTGCAATACTGCAATACCCTACTGAATAAGAGAAGCCCACATTTTTTCTTTTATATAATTTATTATCTTATTTCAGTTGTAGAAAACTCAATTGTAGGTGTTTTTAGTTTGCATAAAGTTGTGTCAAATGATGAAATCCTTCACATATGATTCAGTTTTGATTTGTTAGGGTATAATTTGGTTGCAAACAATATTGGTTTAATTCCAGTGGTATCTGGAACAATGTTACAGTTTTACCATCTTCATATTCTAGGTATAAGCATGTGCTAGTTTCCTTGTTAAAAGAATAACTTCATACACTACAAATCTAAACCAATTAGTCTGCAATCCTAAAATCTCAAAACGAAATGGGTATAAGAATGACTCCACATCCTAGTGAAACGTAATAATAAAACAATTATTGCACTCCATATACACAACGGATTTTTAGAGCACTTCAAATAATCTTGGAACTCACTTATATACCCCCTTGAACTCTCCTTCCTCTTTAACATGCCAAACATAACATTATATTGTTACTTGCTGGACACAAGCTGCCAAGAAATTGAATTTGAATTAACTGTGAGTATTCATCTTAGCCCCGTAAGGTATTTCGAAATCCAATACTCGAGGATAATCATGAATATATTCTCTAAATAAGAAGTGCCAGCCAACAATAATTACACTTCTTTTATGGGTGACAGAACAAAATTCACTAATAGAATGAAAATAACTGCAAATTTAAAGAGCTCCTAAGAAACAATAAAATAAATAGTCAAGGCTGAATTGAAGCCTTACAATTCACATTTATCATTATGACAATTTACAACATATAAGTTCTTGCCAGAACTTTTCAGGCAAATTATTCCAGTATGAACATCTATATCACAAACATCATTGAGAATAATGAGGACGAGGATTAATAATCTAGGAATGAAGTCAACAAATGCCATGATTCGCATGTACACAATGCAAAAAGAGCTAACCAAAAATTGAGGCAAAGAATTAACACAAACTTATTCTAAAAATTAATAGAAATAGATGAAAAATCACATTTGTCTGTAAGAAATTATTATTGTGTTGGCCTGATGTTAGGTGCAAGGTACCAGTCATAAGGAAGACCCAAAGGATTTCCAAGAAGATCATTCCTATCATCAATGAGTTGTGTCTTCCTTACATATTTGCTCCAAGAATAATGTATAAAACACCTGCCAGAAGCAACACAAATGAATGACAACTAGTTCATAGTATTACAGGTAAATCAGTTCCCTTTGGGCACAAAGTATAACATTCATTCCATGTGAAATATACCTGTGAACTTATCTCAAAAAACTGCAAGTAGTTGACTTTCAAAATTTTTAGTAGGTATCATATTTAACTCGGTCTGAATTTCTCTCTCTTTCTCTCTCTTCACTTCTATATTATTTTAGCATGGATTCCAAAGTGGAATGACTTGTCACTTGATGATTAGAACTGTTTGTGGCTCCATGATCAACAGCTTGCCAGAGAGGAGATCCATGGATTTGCAATAGATCATTGGTCAGACATTGTCCCAACATGCTTAGATGGTTCTTGTGGCTTCGATGTGCCTGGTTGAGATGGTGTCGGATACACCAATGTTTTGATATTTCTCACCCTCATTGACACTTGGGATGTTTTCTTTTACATTGATTTAATCATAGAATGTTACTTTTATGCTCGAATAGTGGCTCATAACACTTAAAATTGTTATCCATTAGTAAGATGTACAATGGTGTATCATAATGTTTCCCTAAAAAGTGTGTCATCCTAAACCTAAAGTTGTATCCCTAGTGAACTAAGTAGGTGCTACATCTATTTCACAACATTTTGCCTAGCCAATTTTGATTTCCCTTTCATTCATTCCCATTAATTTCCCTTTGTAAGTGATTTATCATTAATAATTCTTCAAGGCCTCAATACTATTCCCATGTCTGAATGCCCAAATCAAAGCTAAAAGACTCAAGAGCCAAAGTACTCTAAGGTTGATGCTACTAAATAAAAATTTAAAATGTAGAAGTACATGAGCTATGCCCCCTTTCTAAAAGCCAAGTTCCCTATGTCATAGGTTATCACTGCCAAATCTAAAGCAAAGGGACTAAGCCACAAAAAATACGCTAATAAAAATAATAATAAAAAATAAGGGATCACAAGAAAAAGGTGCAAGGAAAGGGTAACTCATGACACCAAAAAAACACTCTCTTTCATAAGGGACACGTGAGGAAGAAAAATCGATAACCCATAGCTCTTGAAAGCTAAGGGGTTGACCTATTACACTCATTTGTTATGATGGTTAACTTGCAAAGACCCCCTTTCTCCCCTAAGTACCACATTCTTTCCATCACCCTCAACTGACTTGGGAACCTAGGAAATGCACCTTGACTTAAGGGGTTTTCACATGTAATGAGGTTTAATGTTGGTCACACCATAGTCTAATGTTTTAATGGATAAAAGTTAAAAAAGTCATGGAGGCATTAGAAGGGTGTAAATGTTAATTATTTCATGTATTTTCTTCATATTTGAATGCATTTCCTAAGTTAAATGTGGGTTGAAACCTTAGCACATGGATGCTCTAGCTTTTCTTATAGTTTGATACCTATTTGCACATGTTATGATGCCTAGGCCTATCTTGATGAGTACTCCCCTTTCTCAAACACAGTTGGAGATACACATGACACCTAGAAGCTCAAGGAGGAGGTTGTCCCCTTCCTAGTTGGATGATGATGACATTTCCTTGGCACGTGGGAGTTAATTGGTACTTGTTCTAAACATCTAACCATTCATTGCAGTGTGCACCATGGACCCTTTGGCATGAGTTATGGAGTTTGTCATATACTTGGCATCATTTTGACCACATTATAATAGGACGTCTCACATGTGTGGCCTATTTGATGAGTTGAATACAGAATTTGAGGAAGCGCCCTAGGATTTTGACCCATGATTGGACCCTTGAGGCACTTAACAAATGGTTTTAGTTGGGAGCCCTTAGTTATGGAGTCGATTTATTGGAGGGCGGTGCCTTTTGGTGGCTTCCACATGTATTTGCACCAATTTGAAAAGGTTGTTGAGTTGTTAGAGAGATATCAGTGGTCAAACTCTCAACCTAACCACTTTTCATTCATTGCTTGGCATTTCCTAGAGGACCAGTCTCTCTTTTTGAGCAGATATTGTATTTGTCATATGTTTAACAGCTAGATCTAGTTGTGTTCCCCCCTTATTTGGGCAAATTAGTTAGAGTTTTGAGGTTGGACAGTCAAACCACCTCGTTTAATAGGTATTTTTGACCATATCTAGACAGATCTAGGGTTCTGGGCCAAAGATATCATTATTTTATTTGGAGGTTTATTAAGCCAAAACCTTATATAAGAGGCTCCCCTCTCATTTGTATTTTGTTGTTGATTGGAAAAGAGAAATATAACTTCATCTTTGTCTATGCTTGTGGTGTATGTGGTGCACCTTTCTTATGATATGAGGCACATGTTGTGGTGAATCAAGCTTGTAGGTAATACTTTATTTTCTTTCATTGTAAGGCTAAGTAGATCTAGTTCATTGATCAATAAAATTTATTGCTTGAAGGAGAATTCAAATGAAATTCTCTTTGTTTTCCTATGTGCGTATTGTCATGTTGCTTGCATTTGGCATCATTGTAGGAGTTTTTGCAGGTTCAACCTCTCATTTGCTGTGGTATATGCTAGATCTTTAGCTAAAGATGTATGCTCAATGGTGACCCTTCCTTCAAAGAAATTCTGCATCAAACCCCACAGTCATTTTGGCATGAAATTTTCAGTGATTTCATCCCTAAGAACCTTTTATAAGTTATAACAACCCTTAGAGATCTATCCTCTTGACCCCATAAGTTCAGCGATTGAAGGCACTTGTCCTCTTTCAATACCATCAGCTAAAAACCACTTGAAATTTCTTTTTCATTTCTGTTTTCCTTCAGGAATCTGAAGATCACATTGTTGCCCACCATTTCCATATTTCTAACCATTTCCAGGCCAAAGGTTCATTTCTGTCCTAAGTTTCTAACATAATTTTTAGGCTTAATTTTCAACAGGTTATTTCTATTTTTTATCATTTCATAATAGCTTTAAGAACAGAAATAAACTAGGCCCAAGTGGTACTCAAATATCAATTATTTACTAGGTTCTTAAGCTATTCAATTCACTACAAAATCTGCTCTTTATTTCTGCATTTTACAACAGATTTTCAGTGGTCTTGAGGTGCTACTTGATTTACATAAGAAATCTAGAAAGTGATCTTAATCACTTTATTAATTCTGACATTTTTATAAGCACTTAGGACATCTTGATTCTTAACTTCCAGATTTTTACAGCCCCGGGGGTGTAGACCAGTTGGCGATAGGGTACACTATCAAGGCACTCATTACAACGTTGCGGGTTCAAACCTCGTATGGCCTGTGCAACTGTGTAGGAACAGTGTGGGTGCACCTGGAGGTTATAGTGGCAGCAGACTGGAATCGAACCCGTGTCACGCAAGTACGAGTCTGGCCCAATTACCAATTCCTCCAGATACAGAGAAAATAAAACTTCTAGATTTTTACAAGTTCATTTGCACCAATTTAGCATTTCATCTTTTGGGATCTATTAAGCATAAACTTGCTTCAAAGCTATCATAGACAATTACAAGGAAAATCTCTTTCGTTTTCTAAATTGGTTCCTTTGTTTAATCACTTATGTGGATAGTTGTTCCATTGGTTAATGAAGTGACTTTATCTTCTTAGGAGTGATTTTAAACACTCATCTTAATTCTGGAATTTACATGTGTATGTTATATCTTTTCAAGTTCCAAATATCATAAAATTTGTGGGTTTTAATTCAAATTTCACTATCTTTTGTACAAATCGATTGATTAAGAAATCTTGTTTCAAGTCCTACTTGCACGATATTTAAAGAAAAATTTCTCATTTCCATTAAGTGATTGTCTTTACTAATACATTCAGCACTTGTCTTAAACAATGATTACACTTGGTTAATCAATCTAATTCACATCTGGGGAAGTGATTCTCGTCACTTCAGTAATTCTGGAATTATTTGTGAGATTAGTTCATTTTTAATTTCAGATCTAAGAAGATTCATTGGTTATAACTTATAATTTACTTCAATTTTGAAGATTCT
Organism: Pseudotsuga menziesii; assembly: GCA_001517045.1. NCBI lineage: Eukaryota > Viridiplantae > Streptophyta > Pinopsida > Pinales > Pinaceae > Pseudotsuga > Pseudotsuga menziesii. The sequence continues at coordinate 375,454 of LPNX011087819.1, forward strand.
TTGAAGTAACATCTTGCTTCAGAATTTCTAACAAGCAAAACTTCACTTTCCTCCACAAACATTGCTTAAACCTTGTGCTTTAACATTTATTTTGACAATCATTTCATTTATCTAATTCTAGGACAAATTAAATACAATTTGCAACAAATTAACCCATCTAAACATCATTTGAGGATGACCTTAATCATTTATAAATTCAGGAGTTTATTTTTGCATCTATCATTTAATTTGCAGATTTGCAAAGACTTCACTGTGGTTAATTCTTCATTTTTTGGCTAAGTCTTTAACTGGAATATTGCATTGCTTCTTTTCTGAATCCATTTTCAAACATTATTTCAATTGTAATTCAAGTGTTTGCTTCACTTTTGTGCTTCAATAATTTCCTTGGCAAACACATAATTTCTGGGTTAAATAAATCTGCAGTCCACTCATGCATTTTAATCAGATTATAAAATCAAACCTCTTAGCTCTCTTCATTTAGGATTAATCTAAGAATCAATTGACTTTTAGGGAAATCCTCTTGACCTTTGAGAGCAGGTCAAAAATGAGGGAAGTTAACACTAAGGTAACAATGGTGTTTTCTTCTATAGTTGCTCCTTGGTAGCACTCGTGGATTGGGACTTTCCCACTCAAGTGCTAAATCAAACTATAACACCAGGTTTAAGCAAAAAGGTCTTTGATTTGCTCATAAGGTTAAATGAAACTGCCAATAGGGTAATAAGATGTTTGTTCTAAGAAGCACATTAAATGTGGTTAAAAAGATAGCTAGACGTTCCTACAGTAACAGACCCATTTACCCCTTTCAGCTAATTGTCAGGTGTGCATATAGTGAAATATAAAGTGTGAGAAAAGATAAGCAAGCTACAATGGAATCCGCCCAAACGGTTTTGCAATCTTTTTAGTAATTATTTTCTGCTAAAATATCCTCATCCATCTTCTAAGCACTGAGCACTTTTTGTCTGAAAACAGAAAATACAAAAGAAGGCACAAGGAACAAGACAGCACAAAGTAGCAGTTTAAGACTTACCAGACAAAAACTGCAACCCCACAAAGGGAGACAAATAGCGAAGCTGTGACCTTAGAGTCACCTGAATACTTGATCCATCTGCGTAAAATAAAAAGATGGGTGAAACTTAATTACTAACTATTACTTCTGCATATATTTCAAAATATAAACTAACAACCTAAAATAAGTTGAATCAGGTCTGATTTTTCATAAAAGTATTTTGTTGAAAATAGTTCTCTCTCCTGTTACAAGCTTGGTGATGAACTAAAATAAGCAGCACCAATGATCACAAAATAAGAACTTGAATGTGCAGTGACAACTGAATAGTGCTATACTTTTGCTCAAAATAATCAGTTTAATAGTGTCAAGGTGGCAATAATTCATAGCGAGCATAAGAGGTACAAGTACATGAGTTTAGATTCATATCAAAACTCAGCCCCAAGAGAAAGGAACTCAAAAAACGAGGAAGACAAAATTTCATCAGACTAAAGGAGCATGGAAATAAGAGAAATCAGCTTATCCGAGACTGTATTTCAAGCCCCATAAAAACTATACTTAGGTACCATGTTCCTAAACTAACCAAAAGATCTAGTAACCTAAGACAAGGTTTTCGAGATCCCTTTGTAGTTACCAAAATTCATTATTGATCATGTTACCCCCTCTCATATAGCATGTGTAATGTCCCCATTTTAAATAATTGCAAAGCAGGACAATTCCATCAATCCTACTAGTTCCCTACATTAGATGGATACATTTGGAATTTTAATAAGGGAGCTAATAAATGATGTTCAGACATTAGAATGGAATAAATATTTAATAATGGACCTAATTAAATAAATACAAGAGAAAATTGAAGTGACAATGGAACATGGAGACACATGGAGATTATGGGGCCCACACAAGCTAGAATTTATGTGCCACATGGCATCCTCCTCTTGCAATTTCGAATCCATGGGAAGCCTAATGTTCTTGGATGAGTTAGAAGGCTAATACACTTGGCCATATGCATCATAGGTCGAATTTGGAAGGAAATGTAACTTACATGGGAGAGGAAGAGTCAAATGGAAGCTTCTTGAATACTTGGGTTAGATTCCCTAACATCTATGACATCTATGACACCAATGATGAAGATGCTATGGCATTTATGACATATTGCAAACCTGAAGGCTGACATCTAACCATTATGACATGTTAGGGCTAAATATAGCATCCAAGAGGGCGCTCATGTGAGTTGGGGAAGCTCAATGGGTTCCTACTCGAATTGGGGAAAAGTGGAAGGCTAGGAAAGGGAGGACACATGGAAAATCTTGAGTACACACCCTAATTCGAATTGGCTTGAGTTTGTGGATGGATTGGTAACCTTAGAAGGCTAAGGATGTTTATAAAATACAGGGATCAACCAAGAGAAGGGCTTTTGATCAATTGAGAAATTTGCATTTGTGAAGAGAGAGAGCTCATGGATGACTAGTTTCTTGCCTTAGCCAATTTCAAGGATGAAAGATTCCAATCCAAGTTGGTGTTTGGAGAGGCCATTTAGGTCTTTCATGGAGCCTTAATGGAGTTTCTATTTGCAGGTGTAAGCTACAGGGCAGCTCGTGGTTTCTTCTAGTGCAACACATTCTCTCAACCATTTCCAATCTTTATTGCATATTCTTGCTCATGGAGGGACTGCGCTTTGGGTGAGCTATGGTACTCTTTAGGAGAGCTTCTCATTGTCCAGTTCTGATGGTAATAAGCTTAATATACTCTGTTCTTCATCTTCAGAAAGTCTCAGGCCGAAATACCAAATTGTTGTATGTAAAAGTGATTATTAATGAGCAAACAATGACCATTTCTCCACTATATTGATGTATGCCATTGTAATGCTGAGGATTTCAAATGAAATAATGTTTCTCTGATATATCTATGATGAATGGACTGCTATTGATACTCTGTTCTTTATCTTCAGAAAGTCTTAGGTTGAAATACCAAATGGTTGTATGTAAAAGTGATTATTAATGAGAAAACAATGACCATTTCCCCACTATATTGATGTATGCCATTGTAATGTTGAGGATTTCGAAAGAAAGAATGTTTCTTTGATATATTTGTGACGAATGGACCACCATTGATGAGTATTACAAGTTTCCTATCCAGCACTTAAGCATTTGAAGTCATATTACTCAATATAATTGCATTTGGAGAAGATTTGGTGCCATTTCCCCAAGGGTCGAACTAGTGATTTTGTAGCTGTTTGGGAGAGGGTTATAACAACCTTTATAAACTGAATGATGATGTACATGAGACCTTAATAATGTCCCTTGAACATCCTCCACCCTATTCAGAAATTCGAGTTGGTTTGGGAGCATTTGGAAAGCCATTTTCGGCATTTACCATGGAGGAATTACAACCCCAATTTGCTAGTGAAAGCTCCTACCTTTGCCAAAATATTAAACAAGTTTGCAGAAGTCTTTGGAGGGTCATAAATCATCCCTGAACATCATATTCAATTGTAATATCATTCATATACCTTCTTAGAGGATTTGGAAGCATTTGAGTCAATTTGGAGACCTAGACATCAAAACTAGTCAAAGGTCGAAATAGGGAAAAAAGCGAAAAATTGGTCATTGAATAAAATTTCTAAAATAGGGACATTACAAGTGGTTGCAGAGCATGGTCTTGGCACCTGTGCATTAAGATCATAAATTGAAGAAAAAGTTGCAGACATGTCTCGGCTTCACAATAGACCCACTATGCCTACTTTCCTTCCTCCCCGACCAACGAAAGAAAAAATTACAACCATAGATATTGAAGCATGCTTCCAGGAGTATTGAACTTTGAGAGGGGATGTTAATGAAAGGTATTCTTTCCAAGAATATCTTGTCAAGTATGGATTTAGGCACAAGAAGGAAAATGTGAACTCATTAAAGAAAAATCAGCTTACTTGTGAAAAGAGCGAAGATTTATTTTGCCCTATAAATGCGGAAGTTATAAACACTTCTACAGACATCATGTGGAATGTGTGGAAGAAATTTTGGTCAAAAAAGGATGAAAAGAGCATAAATGCACCATTACAGAAAGACACAGAGAATCATGAAGTGGAGCTTGAATTACCTCAAGGCTAAGTTGCCAGAAAACGTGGGTACGGGGACGGGTACTGGTACGGGGACGGGGACGGGGACGCCACTTTTTGAAACAGGGTACTTCGGTACGTCGTGGGCACTGTAGACATATATATATATGTGTGTGTATGTGTGTCTTTGTGTGTGTGCGCGCGCGTGTGTGTGTGTGTTAAAAATAAAACATTTCACACTCACATCATACATGCATATTTGATATCTCTAAATTCAATGATTCATATGAACATTCGCATTGAAAATTTCAAACATAAAATAATAAATTTGATAAATCATATGACAGATTCATATTAGATATCAACTGGAAGACTGAAGTTATATTAATATAATTAACAACATAAAATATTATATGTCCATGACACCATGAGTTCAAACTTCATTGCCATACTACATCCAAAATTTGCCTAAAGGCATTTTTATACATGAAAAAAAAAGTTCAAAACAGTAAACATTGAACATGAACAAGATAGTTGTTTTGGCTTCCTCAAGCCATGTCATCGGCAGCCTTAGGATCAATGTCATTAGCATCACTAATGTCCTCTGTCACGTTGTTGTTGGAGTAGTGAGCATAGTGCACTAGCCATGAGAAATGCAATGTGGCACTAGTTTAGGTAAGGGGCAAGGGCTCGCATAACATGTGTTTTAGTGTTTTATTATTTAATTTTTAAAATTTTAAACTTCAAACTTTTCAAATTGACTCATCCCGAACAACAAGCTAAGATAAATTGTCCAATGGCTATATCGGCCGCGTACCTAATCACGTGGTACGACGTACCAAAATCCACGCAAGTACCCTATTTTCATACATGAAGTACCCGGTACGTGAGATTGGATTTGGGTACGGCTGGGTACGGCTGGGGACGTACCATTGAAGTACCCAAGTACCCGGTACTGGTTCGTGTACCCGACCCCCGGGTACGAGTACCCATGCAACACAGCCTCAAGGTGATTGCAGAAAAGAACATAAAGAGGAAAGTGAATACAAGCACACAATCCTTACTGATGGGAGTTGTGAAAATCAAAGAGAATATGTTGATGAATCCTTGAACTATGAAAGAGTAGCTATTGATGGGTGCTCACAACTCTATGTTGATGACATAGAGACCAGATTTCAAAATGTTGTTGCAAGCCAAAGTTATCATAATCATGAAGATGAAGACCTTGTGACAGATAATGAAGAACCAAGATCAACCTCCCCATCACCACTTGAGCTTCAAGAAGTTAATCAAATCAAGAAGAAAGAAGAAGGGGAGGTTCACTCCCATGAACCATCCTTCATTGAAGGGTCTTTGAAGATGAGTGAAAGGGATATCCATGAGGCCCTTAGAATAATCCATGACACTCAAGCATTGGTATCGAATTCTTGTTGGAAAGTTTCTTTATTGGAGGATCCATCCTTCCTTGAATACATGGAGAAGATTCAAAGAGCAATGTGCAAAATCAAAGCTAATTTGGTGTCTTTGATTTTTGATAGAAACAATGTGATGGAGCTTAGTGAATTGTTACATGAATCCTACTTGAAGAATAATGAAGATATTCATAAGCAGGACAATTCCATCAATCCTACTAGTTCCCTAGGTTGGATGGATACATTTGGAATTTTAATAAGGGAGCTAATAAATGATGTCCAGACATTAGAATGGAATAAATATTTAATAATGGAGCTAATTAAATAAATACAAGAGAAAATTGAAGTGGCAATGGAGCATGGAGACACATGGAGATTATGGCGCCCACACAAGCTAGAATTTATGTGCCACATGGAATCCTCCTCTTGCAATTTCGAATCCATGGGAAGCCTAATGTTCTTGGATGAGTTAGAAGGATAATACACTTGGCCATATGCATCATAGGTCAAATTTGGAAGGAAATGTAGCTTACATGGGAGAGGAAGAGTCAAATGGGAGCTTCTTGGACACTTGGGTTAGATTCCCTAACATCTATGACATCTATGACACCAATGATGAAGATGCTATGACATTTATGATATATTGCAGACCTAAAGGTTAACATCTGAACATTATGACATGTCAGGCCTAAATATAGCATCCAAGAGGGCACTCGTGTGAGTTGGGGAAGCTCAATGGGTTCCTACTCGAATTGAGCGAAAATGGAAGGCTAGGGAAGGGAGGACACATGGAAAATATTGAGCACACACCCTAATTCAATTTGGCTTGAGTTTGTGGATAGATTTGTAACCTTAGAAGGCTAAGGATGTTTATAAAATATTGGGATCAACCAAGAGAAGGGCTTTTGATCATTTGAAAAATTTGCATTTGTGAAGAGAGAGAGAGAGCTCGTGGATGACTAGTTTCTTGCCTTAGCCAATTTCAAGGGTGAAAGATTCCCATCCAAGTTGGTGTTTGGAGAGGCCATTTAGGTCTTTCATGGAGCTTTAATGGAGTTTGTATTTACAGGTGTAAGTTACAGGGAAGCTCGTGGTTTCTTCTAGTGCAGCACATTCTCTCAATCATTTCCAATCTTTATTGCATATTCTTGCTCATGGAGGGATTGCGCTTTGAGTGAGCTATTGTACTCTTTGGGAGAGCTTCTCATGGTCCATTTCTGATGGTAATAAGCTTAATATACTCTGTTCTTCATCTTCAGAAAGTCTCACATCGAAATACCAAATGATTGTATGTAAAAGTGATTATTAATGAAAAAACAATGACCATTTCTCCACTATATTGATGTATGCTATTGTAATGCTGATGATTTCGAATGAAAGAATGTTTCTCTGATATATCTATGATGAATGGACTGCCATTCATACTCTGTTCTTCATTTTCAGAATGTCTCGGGTCGAAATACCAAATGGTTGTATGTAAAAGTGATTATTAATGAGCAACCAAATGACCATTTCCCCACTATATTGATGTATGCCAATGTAATGTTGAGGATTTTGAATGAAAGAATGTTTCTCTGATATATTTGTGATGAATGGACCGCCATTGATGAGTATTACAAGTTTCATATCCAGGACTTAAGCATTTGAAGTCATCTTACTCAGTTTAATTGCATTTGGAGAAGATTTGATGCCATTTCCCCAAGGGTCGAACTAGTGATTTTGTAGTTGTTTGGGAAAGGGTTATAATAGCCTTTATAAACTGAATAATGATGCACATGAGACCTTAATAATGTCCCTTGAACATCCTCCGCCTCTGTTCAGAAATTCGAGTGGGTTTAGGAGCATTTGGAAAGCCATTTTCGACATTTACCAGGGGGGAATTAGATCCCCAATTTGCTAGTGAAAACTCCTACCTTGGCCAAAACATTAAACAAGTTTGCAGAAGTCTTTGGAGGGTCATAAATCATCCCTGAACATCATATTCAATCTTTATATCAGTCATATACCTTCTCAGAAGATTTGGGAGCATTTGAGTCAATTTGGAGATCTAGACATCAAAACTAGTCACAGGTCGAGATAGGGAAAAAAGTGAAAAATTGGTCATTGAATAAAATTTCTAAAAAAGGGACATTACAAGTGGTCGTGGAGCATGGTCTTGGCACCTGTGCATTAAGATCATAAATTGAAGAAAAAGTTGTAGACATGTCTTGGCTTCACAATAGACCCACTATGCCTACTTTCCTTCCTCCCCAACCAACGAAAGAAGAAATTACAACCATAGATATTGAAGCATGCTTCCAGGAGTATCAAACTTTGAGAGGGGATGTTAATGAAAGGTATTCTTTCCAAGAATATCTTGTCAAGTATGGATCAAGGCACAAGAAGGAAAATGTGAACTCATTAAAGAAAAATCAGCCTACTTGTGAAAAGAGCAAAGATTTATCCTGCCCTATAAATGAGGAAGTTATAAACACTTCTACGGACATCATGTGGAATGTGTGGAAGAAATTTCGGTCTAGAAAGGATGAAAAGAGCATAGATGCACCATTACAGAAAGACACAGATAATCATGAAGTGGAGCTTGAATTACCTCAAGGTGATTGCAGAAAAGAACATAAAGAGGAAAGTGAATACAAGCACACAATCCTTACTGATGGGGGTTGTGAAAATCAAAGAGAATATGTTAATGAATCATTCAACTATGAAAGAGTACCTACTGATGGGTGCTCACAACTCTATGTTGGTGACATACAGATCAGATTTCAAAATGTTGCTACAAGCCAAAGCTCTCATAATCATGAAGATGAAGACCTTGTGACAAATAATGAAGAACCAAGATCAACTTCCCCATCACCACTTGATCTTCAAGAAGTTGACCAAATCAGGAAGAAAGAAGAAGAGGAGGTTCACTCCCATGAACCATCCTTCATTGAAGGGTCTCTGAAGATGAATGAAAGCGATATCCATGAGGCCCTTAGAATACTCCGTGACACTCAAGCATTGGTATCGAATTCTTCTTGGAATGTTTCTTCATTGGAGGATCCATCTTTCCTTGAATACATGGAGAAGATTCAAAGAGCAACATGCAAAATCAAAGCTAATTTCGTGTATTTGCTTTTTGATAGAAAAATGTGATGGAGCTTAGTGAATGGTTACATGAATCCTACTTGAAGAATAATGAAGATATTCATAAGCCTGCTTGAAGAATAATGAAGATATTCATAAGCTCAAAATTCCAAATGAGCAACTTCTTGAGAGGTTGCAAGATACTTGTTCTTCTTCCTATGTTTCAGATTATCAAATGGTAGATTGTTTGGAGGATTCTCATGACATGAGGGATCATGAGAAACATGGAAAATTGTAGGTTCTTGATTTGTTTGAATATGAGCTGGATGAGAGCCAATCACTAGTTGCAGTGGAAAAGGAACTTGAGTTGCCTCTTGAAGATGGGTGCACACTTTTGAAGAAGTGCATGATTCCACTACCTTGGAACCAACCCATGAGGAATTTTTTGCATTTTTAAGGGAGGCGCATACTCCTATCCCTATGGATCCTTCACATGATGACAATTTTGCACTTTTTGATCATTTGGGTGAGTTGGTCCTTTCTCCTATATCTTGCACTTCCAAATTTTGCAGCATTAATCCTAATGAAGTATGGGTCAAAGGTTTCTTTTTTATGGTGCCACATGAAGAGTATGCACTTTCTATCTCTCCTTTCGATGATGACATGATTATAGAACCATATTATTTACATTTGCAGCAGCATACCTTTTTACATTATGATGATACACATGTACATTGATGCACCTATGGTATTCACTTGAGTCACTTGGAGACTCATGATTTTCCTTGCTCCTTGCCTAGTCCATTTGATGTTGGAGGAACTTCATCCCACACTTGGGTGACGATATATATGATTGAAGAACATTATTGTTGGCAGCATCATACTCTGTTATTTCATGATGATATACATATTCATGTGTGTATTGATGAGACTTCTTTGAGCCACTTGAAGTCTTCATGTTTTCTTTGCTCCTTATTTGGTTCACATTTTGGTGGAGTTTCTTCATTCACTTCTTGGATGAAAGAACACATGGCTGATTATATTGATGCACATTATATATTTTTGGAGCACCATTATGGGACATGGGATCCTCACGTATATCATTGGGATAGATCTGATATAATACTTTATGCTTGTATGTATGGGCCACATGGTGATCTAGTCACTTGGATGTACAAGCACTTTTATGATTCTTTGATGAGGCACCTTCTTGATGTACATTTGTATGATGTTGTTATGTACTTTCATGATCCATATTTTGTACTCATGATGTTTGGAAGGGTGCAATGAAAGCAATGAGATCCTGGCATTGCTTGGTTTCATCTCATTTGGAGTAGCAGTTCGATTGTTGGTTTGAGGAAGCAAACCAACCTTCAATGGTTTGAGTTCATCTTTGCAGAGCAGTGTTCCAGTTTTGGGGGCAACAAGCAGCATTGGAGATTTAGTCACCATTTGAGAAGATGATAGTAATCAGAGTAGTGCAACAACAAGCATGGTGGTTCCTCTTTGGAATTTTCTTGGAATCTTAAAAAACTCAAAGTTTGGTAACTCAGTACTAAATTCAAAGAATTATACATAAGAAAAAGGGGGTGAAAATTCAGAAAAAGTTTCCAAAATATGGAGGTAAAGATTATTTGTGCAAATTTGGTTTTTATGGATTCGATTAATCCTTTTGGTGCTATTGGTGATGTTACATGATATATCGATATGCACAATCCACATCTCTTTACTTTTGGGAACACAAAATTGCAGTACATGAGTGCCACTACTCAAATTGCAACTAATGAAAATTAATGAGCAAAACCATAAGAGAGCACTTGGTGCAAAGGAAGGAGTACCAAATGAGGATGCCACTTGGGAATATGAAGATTTTGCAGCATCCAAATCTGAAATTGCTTGAGGACAAGCAATCTTGGGTGGGGAGGACTGTAATGTCCACATTTTAAATAACTGCATAACAAGACAATTCCATCAATCCTACTAGTTCCCTAGGTTGGATGGATACATTTGGAATTTTAATAAGGGAGCTAATAAATGATGTTCAGACATTAGAATGGAATAAATATTTAATAATGGACCTAATTAAATAAATATAAGAGAAAATAAAAGTGGCAATGGAGCATGGAGACACATGGAGATTATGGGGCCCACACAAGCTAGAATTCATGTGCCACATGGAATCCTCCTTTTGCAATTTCGAATCCATAGGAAGCCTAATGTTCTTGGATGAGTTAGAAGGCTAATACACTTGGCCATATGCATCATAGGTCGAATTTGGAAGGAAATGTAACTTACATGGGAGAGGAAGAGTCAAATGGGAGCTTCTTGGACACTTGGGCTAGATTCCCTAACATCTATGACATCTATGACACCAATGATGAAGATGCTATGACATTTATGACATATTGCAAACCTGAAGGCTGACATCTGACCATTATGACATGTCAGGCCTAAATATAACATCCAAGAGGGTGCTCATGTGAGTTGGGGAAGCTCAATGGGTTCTTACTCGAATTGAGGGAAGATGGAAGACTAGGGAAGGGAGGGCACATGGAAAATCGTGAGCACACACCCTAATTCGAATTGGCTTGAGTTTGTGAATAGATTGGTAACCTTAGAAGGCTAAGGATGTTTATAAAATACAAGGATCAACCAAGAGAAGGGCTTTTGAACACTTGAGAAATTTGTATTTGTGAAGAGAGAGTACACTCGGCCATATGCATCATAGGTCGAATTTGGAAGGAAATGTAACTTACATGGGAGAGGAAGAGTCAAATGGGAGCTTCTTGGACGCTTGGGCTGGATTCCCTAACATCTATGACATCTATGACACCAATGATGAAGATGCTATGACATTTATGACATATTGCAGACCTGAAGGCTGACATCTGACCATTATGACATGTCAGGCCTAAATATAGCATCCAAGAGGGTGCTCATGTTAGTTGGGGAAGCTCAATGGATTCTTACACGAATTGAGGGAAAATGGAAGGCTAGGGAAGGGAGGACACATGGCAAATCTTGAGCACACACCCTAATTTAAATTGGCTTGAGTTTGTGGATAGACTGGTAGCCTTAGAAGGCTAAGGATGTTTATAAAATACAAGGATCAACCAAGAGAAGGGATTTTGATCATTTGAGAAATTTGCATTTGTGAAGAGAGAGAGCTCGTGGATGACTAGTTTCTTGCCTTGGCCAATTTCGAGGGTGAAAGATTCCCATCCAAGTTGGTGTTTGGAGAGGCCATTCATGTTTTTCATGGAGCTTTAATGGAGTTTGTATTTGCAAGTGTAAGCTACAGGGCACCTCGTGGTTTCTTCTAGTGCAACACATTCTCTCAACCATTTCCAATCTTTATTGCATATTCTTGCTCATGGAGGGATTGCGCTTTGGGTGAGCTATTGTACTCTTTGGGAGAGCTTCTCATGGTCCATTTCTGATGTTAATAAGCTTAATATACTCTGTTCTCCATCTTTAGAAAGTCTCAGGTCGAAATACCCAATTGTTGTCTGTAAAAGTGATTATTAATGAGCAAACAATGACCATTTCTCAACTATATTGATGTATGTCATTGTAATGTTGATGATTTCGAATGAAAGAATGTTTCTCTGATATATCTATGATGAATGGACTGCCATTGATACTTTGTTCTTCATCTTCAAAGAGTCTCAAGTTGAAATACCAAATGGTTGTATGTAAAAGTGATTATTAATGAGCAAACAATGACCATTTCCCCACTATATTGATGTATGACATTGTAATGTCGAGGATTTCGAATGAAAGAATGTTTCTTTGATATATTTGTGACAAATGGACCGCCATTGATGAGTATTACAAGTTTCATATCCAGTACTTAAGCATTTGAAGTCATCTTACTCAATTTAATTGCATTGGAGAAGATTTGGTGCCATTTCCCCAAGGGTCGAATTAGTGATTTTGTAGCTGTTTGAGAGATGGTTATAACAGCCTTTATAAACTGAATAATGATGTACATGAGAACTTAATAATGTCCCTTGAACATCCTCCGCCCCTGTTTAGAAATTCGAGTGGGTTTGGGAGCATTTGGAAAGCCATTTTCGGCATTTACCATGGAGGAATTAGAACCCCAATTTGCTAATGAAAGCTCCTACCTTGGCCAAAATATTAAACAAGTTTGCAGAAGTCTTTGGAGGGTCACAAATCATCCCTGAACATCATATTCAATCGTAATATCGGTCATATACCTTCTCAAAAGATTTGGGAGCGTTTGAGTCAATTTGGAGACCTAGACATCAAAACTAGTCAAAGGTTGAAATAGGGAAAAAAGTGAAAAAATGGTCATTGAATAAAATTTCTTAAAAAGGGACATTACAAGTGGTCGCAGAGCATGGTCTTGGCACCTGTGCATTAAGATCATAAATTGAAGAAAAAGTTGCAGACATGTCTCGTCTTCACAATAGACCCACTATGCCTACTTTCCTTCCCCCCCAACAAATGAAAGAAGAAATTACAACCATAGATATTGAAGCATGCTTCCAGGGGTATCAAACTTTGAGAGGGGATGTTAATGAAAGGTATTCTTTCCAAGAATATCTTGTCAAGTATGGATTTAGGCACAAGAAGGAAAATGTGAACTCATTAAAGAAAAATCAGCCTACTTGTGAAAAGAGCAAAGATTTATTCTGCCCTATAAATGAGGAAGTTATAAACACTTCTATGAACATCATATGGAATGTGTGGAAGAAATTTCGGTCTAAAAAGGATGAAAAGAGCATAGATGCACCGTTACAAAAAGACAAAGAGAATCATGAAGTGGAGCTTGAATTACCTCAAGGTGATTGCAGAAAAGAACATAAAGAGGAAAGTGAATACAAGCACACAATCCTTACTGATGGGGGTTGTGAAAATCAAATAGAATATGTTGACTAATCATTGAACTATGAAAGAATACCTATTGATGGGTGCTCACAACTCTATGTTGGTGACATAGAGATCAGATTTCAAAATGTTGTTGCAAGCCAAAGTTACAATTTGCAGCCGGTAACAGCGGGGAAACCTCAGAAGGATTCGCTGGGACCACAAAACCCAGTCTTTCCTCCGCATGCCATCTTCCTCTTTCTCAGCGGGATTATCCTACGACATGAGTGACTATCAGCGATCAGTTTGCTCCCTTGGAGCAACTATCAGCCAAACAGAGAAGTTGGGGGCATGAGCAACAGAACTGCCAATCAATTCGCTAGGGCTCTTGGAGAGGCTAGATTCCTTGCATGCTTCAGTCATTCTCTCCGGCTCGAGCATATCTACATCCCAACAAAATCTCAACACCAACAGGTCACTCCTCCACCAAAAACGTCATCTTCAGCCTGAGGAGAGCACACGTGTGCAGCTGGGCCGGCTCGAGCATATCTACATCCCGACAAAATCTCAACACCAACAGGTCACTCCTCCACCAAAAACGTCATCTTCAGCCTGAGGAGAGCACACGTGTGCAGCTGGGCGTCAACAGCAAGAGGGTAGCACCGATACTTAGCCTATTCAGCACTGGATGAATGCAGCCTATCGCAGGAGTATCATCAGCCAAGTTATCAGTGGTAAGTGTTAAATTCCTTTCTGTAAACCCTAGCCCTATTTCTTCTATATTATAGGGCATTTTCGCATGGCAAGTTTGCATGCACAGTTATTCCGTATTTTTGCACAAGACTAAGTGTATAAGTCAGCATCATACCCAGTATCAGTAGAATATCAGTATTTGGGATATTACATGCTTAAACTTATGCTATGACTAATCAAAGGGCTTGCTGTGAAGACTGTTGGTCATGCCATCCTTGTAAAAATAGTAAACCTAAGTGCTAGGTTGGTCCCATGTGTCACTTGTCCCCGCCGATCCAGTTCATCTAGAGTTGACTTTCATCCCATGACATAGACTGATTGAGACTTGTGATATTGAAGATCCTTTCCCCATCTTCACCCCTGTACATGATAGACTCCATGTTGTTTTGTGTCTTTGGCTATGAGGTATGTGGGTTCGCCAGTATAGTTGGGTTCACTAGGAAGTTCTCCTTTAGGTCTCAAAACAAGTGCTCCACCAAAACAGTGTTGCTAAACACTAAAGCATCGGAACACATAAAAGCTATATCAAAAAGATGCAAAATTATTAAATGTTTAAAAGGTAGTCAGTGGCCAAGGGGTTGAGCACTCATTCTTTGTATAATATAAGGCTTATCTGCCCTCCCCATGGGCAGCAGGGAGAGGCAAACCAGTCAGGGCTATAGACTGTTCGTTGGCAGCGGGTCTAAGCCTTAGTCATTTATTGAAGCCCAAAAGGCTTTCCAAGGCACTTGCTCTTGTAGGATGGCTACTATCTTATGAAAAAAGAGAAAGTTAATGAAAAAGAAGATCAATAGTCAAAGGATGAGCACTCACTCTTTGTATAATGTTCAACTCATTTTTGTCCACAGGGCAACAGGGTGAGACTAGCCTGCAAAAGGCTATATCTTTGTCAGTACTGGAGCCCAGAAGGCTTCCAAGCCACCTTCCTTTGAAGGTTGATTTATATTGCAAATTAGTGCAAAGGAAAACTTGCTAGGGTCTGGAGGAAACAAGCCCAAGTACTTTATCCACCTGTGAGACACCTCCATCCCCTATTGTTATCTGTCATGTACATGTCACTTTGGTTGAGTGTATTGGTTATCATTCGAAGAGATCACTTAGTCAAAGTCAAACAGAAGTCATTTCCCTTTACCTAGCCTTGCTTTCCATCCTCACCCACCACTAGCACATTGTGTACGCTTTGTAAGTATGGCATGCACAAGCAGACTTCCAAAAGGTTGTGAGATTTTTCAGAAGCACAGGTATATTTTACTTACTATTATTATTATTGTCACCATGATTATGAATAACATGATTTAAGCTTGGTTTTGATATACACCATTGGAGCATTTCTTACCCTAGATGCTTACAGGATCATATGGATGCAATTTCTCACCTTCGGTTTGGGTACTTTGTCCTGGTCAACCCAGTTGACCATGTCAAGCACAGTTCTCGAGGCAGTGACTCAAAAAACAACATGGCTTATATTTGTTCTAGACATGCCCAAGACCACTAATGCGGTTTCAGTTTTGAGAGTTCAGCCCCAGATTTCCTAATAAGTGATTATTATCACTTAATTATTGGCCAAATGATCATATTTTATTACAGATGACAATGATTTTGGTTCTCCTAGAGCAGTGCAGTGTTCTAGGGGGTATGAGTAGTCACTTATACCATTCTTCTGTGTCTCCAGATCATCCAGTGCAGTAAGTCTTCCCCAGTTCTCAGCCTGGACAGAGTTATGGTGGTTTTATCATTTTCCAGAGGATGTACCACTAGAAAATGAACTAGAGAATTCACTGAAAAAATTGATTTGGCCTATTGGGTCAAGGAAATGGCTTGGAAATTTGTTAGATGATGTAGTTCGGCTCCCTGGACAGTTCTTTAGCAATTTCAGTCAACATTGTTGTCCAGATTATTTTTATTCTTGGCTCAACCTGTGAGGATGTCGCCCAAGGGGCGCCCCTTGACTTGGCTAATTGATGTATTACATTGTTATATCAAATGTTATGAGGTTGTAATGGGGCCTAGGGTGAATAAAGAACCTAGTGAACCCCTTTTGATGTATTATCATGATGACATCTTATGTTAATCTTACTTTTTACTTAGACAAGGTGTCATTGGGGAAAAAGTGTGCCTCCTGTGATCTAGTCAAGTTGATCCATGTAAAATTGATCTCCATCATTGATGATGTTATAATCTCAACCGTTGGATGTAAAAGTAAGTTAGGGTTTGCGTCTCTCAAACGCTATATAAAGACGAGACCCCCTGTAATATCCCAAATACTGATATTCTCTAATGTTCTATGATAGTGCTGACTTGCACACTCAATCTCGTACAAATTTGCAAAATAACTGTGCATGCAAACTCGCCATGCAAAAATGCCCTAAAATATAGCTGAATTAGGGTTAGAGGTTTGCAGAGAGAAATTAACACTTACCACTAATATTCTGGCTGATAATGACTCCAGAGATAGCTGCATGCATAAGGATCCGGATGGGTGGTCTAATAATGCTCTTTTCCTCTCGTGTCACCGCCCCACAGCACCGTAAAAACCTTCCAGACTGAAGGTGACGTTTTTGTAGGAGGAGAGGTTCGTTCGGGCTGAAACTTTCTGAGCTTGTCCGTCTGTTGATGCCGGAGAGAATGCCTGATGCATGCGGAGGTTCTGAGACCTCTAGGCAGGGTAGTGAATTGCTTCAGAGAGGCAGCTACTCACGCCCCTGGAACCCCGAAACTGCTAATCACTGCTTTGGATGAGCACTGATGGATCTGATGATCACCGGGTACCGGAGTATGAAGCTGATGATGAGAATGATGCCTGAGTTTCGGAAGGAAACTGAGATCTGAAGGCCCAACAGCTGATTAGGGCTTTCTAGCTGAAAACCCCCTCTTACGGCTGCACACGTGTCCCTGAACGATCTATACCATGTACTAGATAACTGATGAATGAATGAAGAACAAGTGGTGAACCTGTATGGCTTACCCGGAATAAGACTAGGACAGATGTTTCACTGCCGAAATCCTGTTAGCTGAAGACTCTGTCTCCAACCCCAACTGTTGTGCTGCACGCTGTGCTGCTATCCAAGAGCTCCCAAAATAATAATAATCCAAAGTGAAGTCTCCTCTTGCTTTCTCCTCTATTTATAAAGTTCAACTGCGCAAAACCCTAATCTTTGACCTAATTAGGTCACTTTATCTTCTAATTTGTCGTTGACTTGCATGCATGTCACTTTATCTTCTAATTTGTCGTTGACTTGCATGCATGCAGAGGGAGACTTAAATAGTGCATGCATCATTAAAATAATGCTGGGATGGCATGCATGTCATTTTTGGGGTTCGCATGCATCTCACTTTTAGGGTTTGCATGCATGTCACTTTTAGGGTTTGTATGCATGTCACTTTTAGGGTTTGCATGCATGTCACTTTTGGGAACATTACAGTCCTCCCTTGCCAAAGATTGCTTGTCCTCAAGCAATGCCAACGCAAATCCACAATCAATCAACTGAACCAACTGAATCCGGGGATGATCCCAGGGTCCCAAATTATCCTAGGAGATCTGCAACACCCTCTACTCAAAACACTGCACTGTACGATACAATCACCAGAGACCTCCTGAAAGCACCCTCTAGCAATCACTAAACGGTTAGTCACTGTAATCCCAAGGTCCCAAATCAATCTGAGAATTGCAGAGGTCAAAATGCATCCACCGCTACCCTGCGTAGTATCGACACAAGGAGCATCATGTAGACTCTCAAGTAATGCCATCAATAAACACTGTATCCATCGCTCATAAGGTCTTCCACCTGGATCCCAATGCAAACTTGTGCATATTTCTTCCCAAATATCTGAAGGCTCTTGTGGAATTATACTCTTGGCTAGGAGTGTCTTCCCAAGAATTGCCCACTCAATAGGACACCAACTCTTAATCTCTCTCTTACCTAATTTAACACAGGGGAGATGAGCTTCAGCACCTTCCATACTTGCAATGGACAGGCCATTAGAATTCATATGCATCGCTGTCGTAAATTGCATTTCAGGATGACCCAATTTCTGGTTGACAAGTCTGGCTTTGTCATGTAATTTCATCCGCTTACCAATTACCTTTTTGTCTGATGAATTACAAAGAACAGGAACTTCCCCATATTGATCTCCAACAAGTGATGATATTTCTTCAATTTGGCCTGCATAACCTGTATCTCCATATTTTTTAGCAATAACACCAGCAATTCGGCCACAGACTGAACGGTCTACATTGTATATTTGAACAGTTTTCTTCACTTCCCTTTCTTTCTCTATTGCAACTGAAATCTGAGGATCTGCCATCAAAATGTCATCTAAAACAGGACCATTCGTATGAACATCCTGTTCTCTTATCTTTGTGCTGCTCCATTTTGGTTGTACAACACTAGAAAGCAGAAAACTGAGGTCCAATTCTTGAGTCTTTATGAGAGATATGTGTCTTGGTCTTAGCAGCTCTGTTCTTCCAATAATATCATCCAACTTCTCATATCCTAGCTGTGCAAGAATACCTCTAACCTCTTCTGCAACATACAGGAAAAAGTTGACCAGATCTCCTGGCACACCAGGAAACCGTGCCCGCAATTCCTCCCTCTGGCTAGCAACACCAACATGACAATTGTTCGTATGGCAGATCCTTGCCATGATACACCCTGTAGCCATCATGGCTACTGAACCAAACCCATACTCATCTGCACCCATTGCAGCTGCCAACATGACATCAACTCCACTCTTGAAACCACCATCAACCCTTAGAACAACTCTTTTGTGCAACCCATTCTTAATAAGTGTCTTATGAGTCTCTGTAAGACCAAGCTCCCAAGGACCACCTGCGTGTTTGATAGAACTTATTGGACTTGCTCCGGTGCCCCCATCATGTCCTGATATTAGTATTATATCGGCATTGCCTTTTGCAACTCCAGAGGCAACAGTTCCAATTCCAGCTTCTAATACAAGCTTGACAGAAACCTTTGCCTTTGGATTGACCTGGTGAAGATCAAAAATCAGCTGTGCAAGGTCCTCAATAGAGTAGATATCATGATGTGGAGGAGGCGATATCAGAGGTACACCAGGCTTAGAATTACGCAATCTTGCTATGTAACCACTGACTTTTTTTCTAGGTAGTTGCCCTCCTTCACCTGGTTTTGCCCCTTGAGCTATTTTGATCTCCAATTGATCTGCATTAACTAGAAATGTTGGAGTAACACCAAAACGGCCTGAAGCAACCTGTTTAATTGCACTTGTGGCAGTGTCGCCATTTCGAAGACCTTTAAGGTGTGGAAATGTTGATGAATATCCATCAACTACATCTAATAGAGGTCTCCAACGCACAGGATCCTCACCACCTTCCCCTGAATTTGATTTTCCTCCAACTCTATTAATTGCTATGGCAATCGATTCATGTGTTTCTCTTGAAATAGCACCGAGTGACATGCCCCCGGTGCAAAAGCGCTTCACAATTTCTGAAGTTGGTTCGACCTTTCCCACAGGAATAGGAGATCGATCACTTGCAAATTCTAGGAGGTCACGAAGGACATTTACTGGCCTGTTAGCAAGGTGTTGTTGGTAGACTGAAAAAGCATTTTCATTTTTCTCACGAACAGCTTTATGTAACAATTTTGACATCTCTGGATTATTGCCATGATATTCACCCCCTTTGTCTTCAGGCACACCATAAAGTGGTTTAGAGTGCAAAATTGTTGGATTTATTTCACGAAATACCCTAGGATCAATACTTGATCCAACAGGCAAAAACGAGGGTTGAAAGTTTGGCATTCCTGTAGAAAATGGGCTCATTAAATTTAAACCACCAAGGGTGTTCAACCCTGGATCAACTTGTTCTCTTCCCTGTTCTATCTCTTGAATATAATTCCTATGTGAATCTTCTGGGTTTTTACCCATCCTTTTTTCGGAATCAGTATTCCCCCCGTGTGTAACACTTGGGGCTACAAACAAGTGACCAGTGCCCTTGCCATCTAAGGATGGGGTGGATGCCTTCAAGTTGCTGGATGAAATTGCATATTCTGATGTGAGAGAGCCTGAAACTTGACCAAAGGATTGCAAAGTGGAATTACTCGAGCCTGATCCAACACTATGGGTAACATCTGGGAGAGCTGTGGCACTGGAAAAACCTGAAGTCACAGTCACAGAAGACTCTAGGGTAGAAGTAACATTAATACATCCACCATTAACATCAGCTCTTGTAGCAGAAGCACGGCCCAATGCCACTGCTGTCATTGGAAATGCCTTCTCTGGATGAACTGCTGGGGTGTAATTGATTGGCAGTAGATCATTCCAATTTTCAAGTAATTCTTTGTATACTTTCCGCAAAGTTTCCTCAGTGAGCCTAGTCGCTTTGCAAATTTCAGCTTGTGTTTTCCGTTTGTCTTCCAGTTGACAAGACAGATAGATGGCAGCTGCAGAGATGCTTATGGGATTTCTACGTGTGCAGAAACATTTGTCAATCACTACTTCTCCAATGTGGGTTGCCAGATCCTGAGTTGCTTTGTTTAGTTGAAGTAGACTACAAAATCATGGCATGTGAACAGCGATCGAATTGCAATTGATGGGCTGACTTAACTTTAGAGCATCACCTAATATATACTTTCCAATTTCCTTTTGTTGTACATTAGCTGCTGCAGAAATCTCCACTGGTATGGAAAATTTGTTGTAATCCTTAAATATTTCTATTTTGTAATCTGTTTTTTCATCGTGACTATCACTGTCTCGACTGCTGTGCTCATTACCTTGCACATCATGTATTTTTGACTCCAAATGAATCTCAACCGGTACTTCATGCTCATCTTTCTTCCCTCCCCCAACTATGTCTTTAAGGAGATCCTCATCCAAATCCTTGGGCTGGATCCCGAACTTGATGGTGTAATAATCTTGAAAGGACAATGCTGCACATACATCATCACCCAAGGCTAGATACTCCTGATATCGAGGCAAGTGTTGAAGTACTGCTAACCTCTACCAATTTCCAATCAAGACCCTTCTCATTGTCTTCATGTTCTCACAAGCTGGCAAAGAAAAAACTTTGTTCTGACATGCACTTGCATGTACGCGTACGCATGTATCAACATGCACTTTTATTCAATTGCTATGTGCCCACAGCTGGCCAAGATTATGCTCTGATACCACTGTAATATCCCAAATACTGATATTCTCTAATGTTCTATGAAAAGTGCTAACTCGCACACTCAATCTCATACAAATTTGCAAAATAACTGTGCATGCAAACTCGCCATGCAAAAATGCCCTAAAATATAGCTGAATTAGGGTTAGAGGTTTGCAGAGAGAAATTAACACTTACCACTAATATTCTGGCTGATAATGACTCCAGAGATAGCTGCATGCATAAGGATCCGGATGGGTGGTCTAATAATGCTCTTTTCCTCTCGTGTCACCGCCCCACAACACCGTAAAAACCCTCCAGACTGAAGGTGACGTTTTTGTAGGAGGAGAGGTTCGTTCGGGCTGAAACTTTCTAAGCTTGTCCGTCTGTTGATGCCGGAGAGAATGCCTGATGCATGCGGAGGTTCTGAGACCTCTAGGCAGGGTAGTGAATTGCTTCAAAGAGGCAGCTACTCACGCCCCTGGAACCCCGAAACTGCTAATCACTGCTTCGGATGAGCACTGATGGATCTGATGATCACCGGGTACCAGAGTATGAAGCTGATGATGAGAATGATGCCTGAGTTTCGGAAGGAAACTGAGATCTGAAGGCCCAACAGCTGATTAGGGCTTTCTGGCTGAAAACCCCCTCTTACGGCTGCACACATGTCCCTGCAACGATCTATACCATGTACTAGATAACTGATGAATGAATGAAGAACAAGTGGTGAACCTGTTATCTCCCAAAATGACCACCGTTGTTTTTCTAATTTTGAAGAGATAAAAACGAGTCAAAAAATTCATTTCAAATTTTTTTAGAGTAGATTAGATGCTCTATTTCTGAGATGTAAAATTGGAAAAATCATTTATCTAAGTCTTAGTCTTCAAAATGCAAAATCTCAGCTTTCGGCAGCTAAGCTTGTCTGTGGAAGTCTAGTTAACTGCCGAAACAGGTCGTTTTCGGCAGCTAAGACAGTCTGTGAAAAATGATCTTAACTGCCGAAACCTGTAGAATTTCAGAAAAAACTGCCTTTGGGAAAAATCAGTTTTCTCAGCCTTGGAATGTCCGTTTCGCACGTTCAAATGGTCGATTGACATCTAAAAATCCTAAGCTATCCAATGGTGCAATAATATTTGGATTTGAAGCTTGGGAAGGCAGTCAAAATCTCCCCGCAAGATCACGTTTCAGAAAATGCCTGCAAAAGCTGTTACAGGGCAGCAAGCTAATGTTTTTGCCCAGATATCAGATGTGTTAGATGGAATGGCAAGGAACCGTTTCAGAGGTGTTTTCATTAGAGCAGTTATCCGGTTCAATCTTGGAGAGAATCTGGCCTATGTTATGATTGCTTNTGGCTACTGCATTTCGTTGCCTTCAAAATCTGATCAGCCATGTGACCTTGAAAGTATAGAAATTGTTTCAGACCCTGTACAGATCTCAGCCCCTCTTGTCATAATTTCAGAACCTTGTCATGAACTCGTTAACTCTCATGATCAACCCATAGCCTTTCAAGTTAAGATCCGGATGAATATGTTCAAGCCTTTAAAGCTGCCCCTTCTTCTTCATCCTTATCCCGATGATTGTTATGAATATCTCCCTTGGTTTTCTGGAGAGAATCAAACTTCAGCCGAGGAACACGTGGATTCCTTTTTGGATTTTGTTGATCGTTTTCAGCTTGTTCATGAAGATGTGGTCATGAGATATTTCTCCAAGTCTCTGATCAAAGATGCTGCTACATGGTTTAAAAGCCTGAGAGTTGATTCAATTGGCTCTTGGACCGAGTTCTCTAATGCTTTCCTGAAGTATTGGGGCAAATACAAGTCGCTAGATTCTTATCTTGCTGATTTCTATGCTTTGAAACGAGAGCAGGGTGAAGCCTTGTCTGTTTTTAACAGAAGGTTTAACAGCATGTATCATGACATGCCTTTGGAGATCCAACCTACAGAAACATCTGCTATGATATACTATGTCATGTGTCTTCATTCAGAATTTGCCCTTCTTCTGCTAGAAAGGGACTCTTCATCATTAACTCAGTTGTTTGAGGATGCACAAAAGGTAGAGGAAAACATCCGTGCATTTAGGTGGATCAGAATGCAGGCTGACTCTGAAAATCTGCAAACATATGTGCAAGAAGACAGTCATGAAATTTCAAATTCCGAGTATGAAAGCAGTGGGTATGAAACAGATTTGGACCAGCAGCCTGAGGGTGAGTGCATTTCAGATTCAGAATCAGTTTTTTCAGTATGTGCAGAGTATTCCAAAGACAGGTATGGCTATGAAGTTTATGACCAGTTTGCAAATCAAGAAGAGCCTATGGTAACTAATGATGATATAGGCAATTACATATTTTCAGCTGATCCAAATTCACATGATGTCAAGCCTATTTTGTCACCATCTTGTGTACATTTGTCTGAGGAGGAAGTTACCATCTTTGATGATCAATCACTGATTTCCAAAGGACAAGAAGATGATCAGTCCTCTTGTAGAGAAACAATCATGGCTGAACATGAGGCTGCCATAGATGTGCAACTGTTTTCCGAGGAGCAGCATGTTACTTATCTTCCTTTTAAGGATCCAGTGGCAGTTTTCATTGACCTATACTTTTCAAAGAACCTGGAGATTTCAGATTTCCTTAGCTTGCCAGTGTGTCCGAGTAAGTATGGTTTCCTGGAAGACTTCTTATTATTGTTGATTCATGTCAAACATCATTTGCTGATTGGCAAGAAAGATGAGATGTTTTCAGTATCCAAATTGCTTAGATGGCTGCTATGGAAATCAACATTCACTTAACAAGTGGCAGAGCTGGTTAGTGTAGGAGTAGGAAATAAGCTCGCTGCCCGAGCATTTCTTTTTTCCAGTTTGCAGCAGAAATAGTAGTTGACTTGGTTAAATAAAGGCAGGCTACAGGCAGACTACAAGCAAGCTAGCAGAGGTATCAGTGACAGGCTTAATGACTCCATGCCCAATGCTAAAGGCTACTGGAACTACTTGTTCTTCGGAACCTCACTGGGAGGATTCCATCCCCGAGTAGGAGCCAGATGTTATCTCCCAAAATGACCACCGTTGTTTTTCTAATTTTGAAGAGATAAAAACAAGTCAAAAAATTCATTTCAAATTTTTTTAGAGTAGATTAGATGCTCTATTTCTGAGATGTAAAATTGGAAAAATCATTTATCTAAGTCTTAGTCTTCAAAATGCAAAATCTCAGCTTTCGGCAGCTAAGCTTGTCTGTGGAAGTCTAGTTAACTGCCGAAACAGGTCGTTTTCGGCAGCTAAGGCAGTCTGTGAAAAATGATCTTAACTGCCGAAACCTGTAGAATTTCAGAAAAACTGCCTTTGGGAAAAATCAGTTTTCTCAACCTTGGAATGTCCGTTTCGCACGTTCAAATGGTCGATTGACATCTAAAAATCCTAAGCTATCCAATGGTGCAATAATATTTGGATTTGAAGCTTGGGAAGGAAGTCAAAATCTCCCCGCAAGATCACGTTTCAGAAAATGCCTGCAAAAGCTGTTACAGGGCAGCAAGCTAATGTTTTTGCCCAGGTCTCAGATGTGTTAGATGGAATGGCAAGGAACCGTTTCAGAGGTGTTTTCATTAGAGCAGTTATCCGGTTCAATCTTGGAGAGAATCTGGCCTATGTTATGATTGCTTATCTTAATACAATCACAGTCTTCTTTTGCCACTGTCATCAGACCATTCATCTATCTTTTATTTCTGTACTTTGTTTAAGTTTAGCTCAGCTCTATGCTCATGAGCTTGAATGAAGGATTTCTTTATTGTTTAGTATGACCCTGCATCCCAATGTACTTGCTTATTTAAACCCTGCATTACATGTACTTGGTTATCTAAATGATATTCTTCATACCTTTCTGTTATATTGTATCTGATTGGCAGTCTCTAAAAGCACTGGTTCATTAAGATGTTCTGATAATTTAATCCTTTCATTGTGCTTTCTTGGTATCCCATTGATCCACCTATTGATCCATTCATTTCTTAAGTTACCAAGCACCTTTGGTCTACAACCACAAAGGGTTTCTTGGAGTGATAACAGAACCTGTATGGCTTACCCGGAATAAGACTAGGACAGATGTTTCACTGCCGAAATCCTGTTAGCTGAATACTCCGTCTCCAACCCCAACTGTTGTGCTGCACGCTGTGCTGCTATCCAAGAGCTCCCAAAATAATAATAATCCAAAGTGAAGTCTCCTCTTGCTTTCTCCGCTATTTATAAAGTTCAACTGCGCAAAACCCTAATCTTTGACCTAATTAGGTCACTTTATCTTCTAATTTGCCGTTGACTTGCATGCATGTCACTTTATCTTCTAATTTGTCGTTGACTTGCATGCATGCAGAGGGAGACTTAAATAGTGCATGCATCATTAAAATAATGCTGGGATGGCATGCATGTCATTTTTGGGGTTCGCATGCATCTCACTTTTAGGGTTTGTATGCATGTCACTTTTAGGGTTTGCATGCATGTCACTTTTGGGAACATTACACCCCCCCATTGTATCCCGTCAAGAAATTTGGCACCATTGGCTCTTGAAGACTAATAGAGAAAATCTTTCTGAGATCTCTTGTCTTTTGTCGATTATTGAAGAATGTTCTTTGTGATTGACTGCCATTATTTCTCGCTTGCATTGGAGATCATTGGTGAATCTATGGTATATTTTTTCTGGATCCATTTGTTTGACAAGGAAATCAATTTGGGGAGGGTCGCACCTATGGAAGACGTCCACCTTGATATTCTTTCTAGATTGGTGGATACAGGGAGTATTTCTATCTTATGATTTCTTACTCACTTATTTGTTTACTTCTCGTCAGCATTTGTCATTTTTCTTATCGTTCTGATTGTTATTTACTTGGCTTGGCAGGAGAGAGGGTGCATTTGGCTTCCTTGGGCTTTTCAACAAAGCTGGATTTTCATCATTCCTTCACTTGATCTATGCGGAAATAATCTTCATCACCTCGGCATTCATCCTCGAAAACTTCAGATATGTTTCTCCCAAGTAAGATCTATCCTTTTTCTCAATATCTAATTGGGGCTGCATTTTCCTTTCATCAAACCCTCATTTAAAACCCTCATTTCTTAGATCTGTAGTTTCTTGTTCGCGACAGGATATAAAACTTGAAACCCACTTTGGAATAATCATAAAACCCCTAAGTCTAAATTTTCACGATCATCGGACTCCATTTTCCCACCTAACACACTCGTTTTCCTCTTAGGGGAAGACGCCCTCCTTGGGAGGACTGGAAATTTTGAGATCCGCAAACTATATATTGCTAGTTTCACCTCCAATCGCTTTATCTTACACCTAGCAATCAATCCGAATGTCCAATTTCACTTAATTTCACCGTTTACCCCTAGATCCAATTTTCTATGCTTAAAAGTTAAAACCCTAGGGTAAATTGGGGCTTTTCATACGGACATTCGAAATCTCTTAGTAACTATGCAAAAATCTAATTAACTATAATACTAAGAGATCTAACCAAGATACCCTGGGTTATCTACTAGTTTTCCTCATTTTTAGGGTCATCTTGGTCTTAGGGATGCCCCCTAGGCTTAGTATATTCACTGAGTCTAAAGTGTCGGTATCCTTGACTGGCGCGACATCTGAATCCTTTCAGATGTCTTGGATATCGTAGGTCACGACTTTAATTACTTTTCCTCTACAATCTTGGATAGGATCACCCCATGGGGCAACTACAAGATTCATGATAACATGTACATTCTCTCACAACATTGAAATTGGTATATTATATGACATCACTTTTATTCCAAACGACTAAATTATGGGCATACAAAGTCAACAAGATACAAACCATATCGATCGAAGTGAAAACAATAATTGAATGGGAAAATGAGTAACAAGGCGGTATAAATACTACTTCCATGTTTTCAACATCAATGTGCAGCAATACAATACTACACCTATAGGATCTTGTTGACATGAATCCATGCCACCAGCATACCATAAAAAGTGCACCTTCATAGCTCCTCACTGGCACATCGTAGCCTGTATTAACTATAGTTATTTATGCACAATAATTTTTAACATAATTTAGAAGTAAACCATAATTAATCAACCTCAAAGGGAATCTGAAACTTGCTTGTACCTGAGCTGAGACTTACCCATGTGGCATGGACCAACATTTTTATTTATGGAGAATTCCTTCCATATGTAGCTATGAACTTTTATATGTCATGAATCATGACGAGGAAAAAATAATCACAAACCCATGCGAGACACATAATCACAAATCCATCATATTGCAAAAAGGTGTGTATCCCCTTTTTAAGTGCCTATAAGAATATTATGAGGACCCTTAAAAATCATAATCTATCTATTATCCATTCTCTTTCAATTATCATAAATTGCAATTTGTAAATGGGAATCAAAAACAGCATGAAGTTGTAATTTCCAATAATTTTATTAAGAATTAAAACATTGATCCATAAAATACATTGAATGTAAACATATTGACTCTAGGTATAGAAATATAACTAATTGAAGATATTTCTCAAAATCGTATGATGAAAGTTGATGTGAATTTAATTGCATGAAAAAGGCTATGAAAATATCTAGAGCATAAGAAATGAAGTTACAATGCCCTGAGTATTTTAGGAATCTTACCCTATCAAAGTCAAGCTTAAAAGGAAGAGAGAAACCCCTGTTGAAGATCACAAAAAATATTTTTATCAATACTAATTACTAAGAAAAAAATCATTTTGAATAAGCAAATTATATCAATGAATATACTAATCATATTAGATAAAGAAATTGTATACCAATACATATGAAATGTAAGGCTTCTAAAAGAAAAATTAAATTGCTTGTGGGAAGTAAATTTGTATACTATTGAAAGCAATCATCAAGTAGTACTTTACAAAAACCCAAACTTGGATAAGTGTGTGTGTGTGTGAGTGTGTGTGTTGCCAAGTTCATCCAAGATGATCTCTTCAAAAGTCATAGTAAAATCATGTCACAAAACATACTATCAATTATTATTTTTAAACAAAAAGAAAGTTCGAAAACATAAATGTTAAGTGTTTCTTTACAGAAAATTTGCATTTGAAATGACATTTTAAAAAGAATATAAATAGGTTTGCTATGAAACATAAACAAAATCTGATCTTTCAAGGCTTCAAAATTGCTTTCTCGCAAAAGTTAAACACATTTTAAAATCATTGGTGGTCAAATTAGAGGCCTTATAGCTTGAACTAACATGTATGATTAAAAGCCTTAAAGAACAAAGCTAGCCCAAATATAACTTATAGGGGTTACCCACTGTCACCTCAATGACTCCCTCTCTACACTTTAGGTTGGCTCTTCTCCAATCAAGGGGAGTGTCCAATTTCACTTAACTTCACCATTTACCCCTAGATCCAATTTTCTATGCTTAAAACCCTAGGGTAAATTGGGGCTTTTCATACAGACACTCGAAATCTCTTAGTAACTGTGCAAAACTCTAATTAACTATAATACTAAAAGATCTAATCAAGATACCATGGGTTATTTACTGGTTTTCCTCATTTTGAGGGTCATCTTGGTCTTAGGGACGCCTTTTAGGCTTAGTATCTTCACTGAGTCTAAAGTGTCGGTATCCTTGACAAGCATGACATCTGAATCCTTTCAGAGGTCTTGGATATCGTAGGTCGCGACTCGCGACTTTAGTTACCTTTCCTTTACCATCCTGGATAGGATCACCCCACAGGAAAACTACAAGATTCGTGATAACATGTACATTCGCTCACAACATTAAAATTGGTATATTATATGACATCACTTTTATTCCAAATGACTAAATTATGGGCATACAAAGTCAACAAGATACAAACCATAACAATCGAAGTGAAAACAATAAATGAATGGGAAAATGAGGAACAAGGCGGTATAAATACTACTTCCATGCTTTCAACATCGATGTGCAACAATACAATACTACACCTATAGGATCTTGTTGACATGAATCCATGTCACCAGCATACCATAAAAAGTGCACCTTCAGAGCTCCTCACTACCACATCGTAGCCTATATTAACTATAGTTATTTATGCGCAATAATTTTTAACATAATTTAGAAGTAAACCATAATTAATCAACCTCAAAGGGAATCTGAAACTTGCTTGTACCTATGAGCCAAGACTTACCCATGAGGCATAGACCAACATTTATATTTATGGAGAATTTCTTCCATATGTAGCTATGAACTTTTATATGTCATGAATCATGACGAGGAAAAAATAATCACAAACCCATGCGAGACACATAATCACAAATCCATCATATTGCAAAAAGGTGTGTATCCCCTTTTTAAGTGCCTATAAGGATATTATGAGGACGCTTAAAAATCATAATCTATCTATTATCAATTCTCTTTTAATTATCATAAATTGCAATTTGTAAATGGGAATCAAAACATCATGAAGTTGTAATTTCCAATAATTTTATTAAGAATTAAAACATTGATCCATAAAATACATTGAATGTAAACATATTGACTCTAGGTATAGAAATATTGCTAATTGAAGATATTTCTCAAAATCATATGATGAAAGTTGATGTGAATTAATTGCATGAAAAAGGCTATGAAAATATCTAGAGCATAAGAAATGAAGTTACAATGCCTCGAGTATTTTAGGAATCTTACCCTATCACGGTCAAGCTTAAAATGAAGAGAGAAACCCTTGTTGAAGATCACAAAAAATATTTTTATCAATACTAATTACCAAAAAATAAATCATTTTGAATAAGCAAATGATATAAATGAATATACTAATGATATTAAATAAAGAAATTTTACACCAATACATATGAAATGTAAGGCTTTTAAAAGAAAAATTAGACTGCTTGTGAGAAGTAAATTTGTATACTATTGAAAGCAATCATCAAGTAGTACTTTACAAAAACCCAAACTTGGATAAGTGTGTGTGTGGCATAGTAGAAAACATCGCCGAAAAATCGCCGATGTCCCGAAAAATTGCGAGATTTTCGGGCCAGCGATTTTTTCCGGGGAAAAAATTGCGATTTCACAAAAAAAATCGGACATCGCAAGGTTGTGAAAAAATCGCACCACGATACAAAAAATCGGCGAGTTGACTAAGTCTTTAGAGAAAGGGTTAAAACTCATTCCGGCAACGTTTACAGTTTTAACTTTTATCATTCGCGTCAGCTGTTAGCTTGAGGACCAGGCGAGAGGGTTTATAGTTTCCGGCGTTCGCATCAGCAGCGTAGGGAGCACAGGGTAAGGAGCTTGAGGACCAGGCGGCGAGGGTTCAGGTGAGTTTAATGTTTGAAATTTCATTTTTATTCAAAGTTTATATATATATATATATATTTTTAACCGGGACAGAGCCCTCGGGCCTCCACTGATATACTATATAGTATATCGAGACATCCGACAGAGCCCGGCCCCGACCACTGTCCAGACTCGCATTTCATTGTTTCAATATACTATATAGTATATATAGTATATACTATATATATTATATAGTAATATACTATACACTGTAATACTGTATACTATACAGTATTACAGTGTATAGTATATTACTATAGTATACTATATACTATATACTATATACTATAATATATATAGCAATATACAATATATATATAGTATATATGTTATATATACTATATACTATATACTATATATATACTGTATATTGCTATATATATTATAGTATATACTATATAGTATATTTTTAAATTTTAATGTCTTTATTTAATAAATTTTTAAATTTTTAAATAATATTTATAAATTTTTAATGTCTTTATTTATAAATTTTTAAATTTTTTAAATTTTATGTAACGTCTTTATTTGGGTTTAAATTTTTAAAATTTAATCATAAATTCATAATGTCTTTTTTTTTGTTTTTTTTTGCAGCCACAGGTTTAACAAAATGCCAAAGGCATTGGACCCATTTTGGCAATATGCTGACCCTGAAGATGGAACAAACCGACAACGATTGAATTGCAAATTGTGTGGACAACATATGACAGGAGGCATTAGCAGGTTGAAGTATCATTTGGCAAAACTCCCTGGCCATGATGTGGGACTTTGTGCTGCAGTTACCCCCGAGATTATGAGAATGGCCCATGATGCAATTCACTCGAAAGATAGAAAAAGGGAAGAGTCAGCTGCAAATAGAGCTGAACTTGCTGCAGGTGGAGTGGCTAGGACTTCAGGGACATATGGTTATGATCATCCGAATCCCACTGAGGGTAGTGTTGGGGGCTCCACGACCATGGGTTCAGCTTCCATGAGGGCTGCTGCCTCATCTTTCTTTGTTCCACGGAATAGCATCAAGTCCATGGTTAAAAAAAGGGAGAAGGAAGAAGCAAATAGGATTATGGGGAGGATGTTTTTCTGGAGTGACTTGCCTCTTACAATAACAAGAAACAATTCTTTTTTTCAACCTATGTGTGATGCCATTGCTATTGTTGGCCCAAGGTACAAGTGCCCTACATATGAGGAGATTCGAGGCCCAATTCTTCAAGCAGAGAAGAAAGACATCAATACTAGATTGGAGGAATTCAAACAGTCATGGGAGATTTCTGGATGCACATTGATGTCTGATGGTTGGTCAGATGCGAAGGGTAGGACCCTTCTCAATTTCTTGGTGCAGTGCCCTAAAGGTACCATGTTTATCAAATCCGTTGATGCATCGGCACAAGTAAAAGAAGCAGCATTGTTGTGTGAGTTGTTGGATGGGGTCCTTCAGGAGATTGGTGTGGACAATGTGGTGCAGATCATAACAGATAATGCAGCCAATTATGTGGCTGCTGGTAGATTGCTTATGGAGAGGCACCCCTCACTATTTTGGAGTCCATGCGCTGCACATTGTATTGATTTGATGCTGGAGGATGTGGGGAAAATTCCCTTCATCAAGGAGGTTGTTGATCAGGCTAGGAGTATCACCAAATTCATATAAAACCATGCTTGGGTTCTTAGCCTCATGAGGAGATGCATGAGAAACAAGGAATTGTTGCGCCCTGGAATCACACGATTTGCCACCAACTTCATTTCTCTTCAGTCTTTGCTTCAAGTTCAATTTGAGCTGAAGCAAATGTTTGTATGTGATGAGTGGCGAGATTGCACATATAGCAGGAGAGAGGATGGGAAAGCCATCGCTAGATTGGTTTACACCGACTCCTTTTGGGAAGGAGTGGAGGAAGTGTGCTCAATCAGTGAACCTTTGGTAAAGGTTTTGAGATTAGTTGACAATGACAAGCCCGCTATGGGTTATTTGTACGAGGCCATGGATAGGGCCAAAGAGTCTATCCGGTCTTATTATGTCGGGAAGGGTACCCCTAGCCACAATAGACACATGATGCTATGGGAGTTGATTGATACACGATGGACTGGGATGCTCCATTGACCTATTCATGCAGCTGCACTTTTCCTCAACCCTGCCTTTTCATACAAGTGTAAGTTTGATTTTGATGAAGAGGTTTTGGAAGGGCTTATCGAATGTATGAATAGGATGGTACCTAATTTTGAGACTCAGGAGAGTATTACTCGTGAGATGGAGATGTATCGACTCTCGAAAGGCTACTGGACTATTTGGCTACGCCGATGCTGTCCATGCAAGGAACAATTTGACTCCAAGTAAGTGATTGCAAATTAGAATTTATTTGTATTTTGAACTTCAAATTCTTAAATTTTAATTGTGTTTTATGATTTATCATTTTATTTGAAATTTGAATTATTTAATCCGATTCTCTTTCTTTCTTGTTTATTGTAGGTGTTTGGTGGAGGACATATGGTGCAAGGGCACCAAATTTAACAAAATTTGCCATCCGAGTCCTCAGCCAAACCTGTAGCTCTTCTGGATGTGAGCGTAATTGGAGTGTCTTTGATAAAATACACTCAAAGAAACACACCAGGTAAGTACTAAGAACTTTGTCAAAGCAATTAAATTCATTGTAATTTACGATCCTGTTTCATATTGGTTTCCTCTGGCATCAAGAGTCAAGACTCATTAAATCTTTTTATCACCCTCTTACAGGCTGGATTTCCCACGCCTGAATGACTTGGTGTATGTCCACTACAATCTTCGATTGTGGATGAAGCAAGTGGAGAAATCACCCGATGTGGATGCCATTTGCTTGGACAATATTGATATATTGTCCAAGTGGAGGGTGGAGGCTGAGTTACCTATCATGGAGGAGGCACCTGCATGGTTAGATGAGAAGCAACAGCAGGGGTAGGAGGATGAGGAGGAGGAGGCAAACCGCTTTGACCCAGAGGACTTCATGGAGGGTGATGTGGCTTCATCAGCACCACCTTCTACAATGGTCGATGCATCTACTCCCTATTTGGCACCGAGTCCCTCATTGGCACCTAGTCCCTCATTGGCACCTGGTAGTACAGGGCCAGGACCTTCTACTGTCAGGGGCAGGCCTAGCAAACAGCCCATTATGTTTTCCTGTAAAAGGGGAAGAGGGCATTGATTTATATTTCAGAGACAGATAGTTAGCTACTAGTTTTGTGATGTCATTTTGTAATATCATATATGTATTGGACCATTGATTTCCCACTTTTGAGTACTATTGGACAACTATATTCAGACTTTCAGTATCGACTTTTATGTCTCATATTATATTTGGCATGCCTACATGATATCTATCAGTGTTTTTTCTATATTTATTTGTCAATGTATTTATTTGATGTCATTGTTGCTTTATATGCTTAAAATTATAAAAAAAATGAATATATTTTGTCTTTTTAAATATTTGTCGCGGTTTGCCGATTTTTTCCGCCGATGTTGCCGAGAAGATGTTTTCTGGACCCTTGCCGATGTTTTCTTCTATGGTGTGTATATTGCCAAGTTCATCCAAGATGATCTCTTCAAAAGTCCTAGTAAAATCATGTCAAAAAACATCCTATCAATTATTTTTTTTAAACAAAAATAAAGTTCGAAAACATAAATGTTAAATGTTTAAGTGTTTCTCTACAAAAAATTTGCATTTGAAATGACATTTTAAAAAGAATATAAATAGGTTTGAGTTCTTGCAAAAGTTAAACAAATTGTAAAACCACTGGTGGTCAAATTAGAAGCCTTATAGCTTGAACTGACATGTATGATTAAAAGCCTTGAAGAACAAAGCTATCCCAAATATAACTTATAGGGGTTACCCATTGTCACCTCAATGACTCCCTCTCTACACGTTAGGTTGCCTTCCCTTGTTATTGATTAACCTTGACTTGTAACTTGACTAGTGACATCTAGGATTTGCCCCACCTTCACCTCTATGTTAGAATAGGTCTCCATGTCTAAATTGTGTCTCGGCGTTGGTTTATGTGATGCTTGTCACAGAGATGGTCTACCTCTAGATATTTAACACAAGTAGTCTTACCAAAGAGTGTCTTTAGACACTAACGCATCGCAGCTTAAAGTTAATCTAAATGGATGCCCTGCCAGCAAAACAAAAGTGTCTTTAGACACTATTGCACGGAAAGTATAAATAAAATAGTCAATGGCCAAAGGATGAGCAGTGAGCACTCATCCATTGTATGATGTAAGGCTCATTTTCCCCTACAAGGGAAAAATGGCGAGGCAAACCCATCAGGGCTATAGATGCTCACTAGCAACGGGGCTAGGCCTCAGTCATTTTCTGGAGCCCCATAAGACTTTCCATGGCGCCTGCCTTTTTAGGATGCCTATTAGCTTGTGTAAAAGGGTAATAAATATCTTAAAAGTTTATGGCTAGAGGATGAGCACTCACTCATTGTATAATGTATGACTCATTTTCCCCCACAGGGCAACAGGGTGGGACTAGCCCTAAAAAAGGTCATGTCTTCGTCATTTTCTTAAAGCTCAGAAGGCTTACCAGGGCACCTGCCTCTAGAGGTTAACTAGTGTATATTGTTGTGCAAATAAATTGCTATAAAGTTGCTTGTCCAGTGTCTAGTGGAACCTTCTCATCATTCCACCCATTTGTGAGGCACTGTCATTCCCTATTGTTCACCTAGTCCAACTTATGTGTTGTGTGGATTCCCCTGTCCTTTAGCCTAGATGCTTACAGTGTCGAGTGTCAAGTCATTCCCTTGGCCTTACCTGGTTTCATTCAGCTTCACCCTTGACTAGCAACATGGCTAAATCTATAAATGGGTATACACTGGAGGTTCTTGTTTAATGCAGCTAATTATTGTGATTTAGATTATTTATATATACGTATACGTATTGTGCTTATACTCGCCAACAAAAGCTATTTGTACTTGAGTCTCATTGTTAACATAGATAATTGAGCATGGATGTCCATTTGTACCTTGCAGTATTAGAGTTTAGCATTTGGGTCATCATTTGATCAGTCTTGACCTGGTCAACCCAGTGTTGACTAAGCTAGGAGTAAGGTCCGGGATGAGTTTTAGACCGATGGTTGTAGATGATGATTATTTATGGTCTATCAGTGTCCATTAGACATATTCATTCTTAAGATGGTGGTTTACTATGATGGCTTGTATTATTTTTATGATTATCAACATTTATAGGCTTTATTATTTTTATTGTTCTGACATGGATGGGACCTCTGACGCACCTTTGTGATGGACATATTGTGTATGGGTACTAATTCCTAGTTGATTTGGCCATTCTAAGTCCATTGGTGCAGTCGGTTTTCAGTTTCGAGCAGTTATACGAGAGATATGGGTCCTTCATGCATTTTGCAGCATATTTGCCTCGGGAAATTAAAAATAAAACACACTGCAAATGAAGTTGAGTTCTCCTAGGGCGCTAGAGGGAATCATGGGGTGCATCCAATCGATTGTACCATATTGCTATGGTGCCAGGCCTATCCGTGTAGTCAATTAGCTTCAATTTTTGGTCCCCGATGAGATATTGACAGTTTTATGTTCCCTAGGCATCATTTTAACGATAAAAAATGGCCAATGAGGAAATCAATTCGGGAAAATGAAGCAAGGAAATGGCATGGAATTGGTCTGAGACACAGTGTTGGGATCATTTTCATCATCCGGCATCAGCTTCACTCTACATGGGGTCCACACATCCTTGATTTATTCACTTGGAGGGTGTTTTGATGTATTTTTGAGGGGGAAGTCCTAGCAATTTTTATCACTCCTTGATATTATTTTCCATCACCTCTTGTTATTATGCCATGGGACCATGCTAGTCAGGGATGATATAACCTTCTAGCCCCACCTTGTGCTATCTTATGATTGTTGGTCATCTTTATGTGGTGCACCCCCCTTCTTGGGCATTTTAGTGATGCACCCCCCTTCTATTATTAAGTTGATCCATGTATGATATATCCAGCTAATCTTAGCCGTAGATTAGGATGTTTCTATCTTATGCTCTTCACCCTTGATCTTTTTGGATCTAGGTTTTATGTACTTGAGAGATCTATATATTGAGAGTCTCTCTCATTTGTAAAGGGATTTTTGGCTTTCAAAATATTGAATACAAGAAAAATTTTGCAGAAACTCTTGGAAGCTTTGTGAATGTACATGGATGTGATTGTTATGCCTCTTGCTTAGACATTTCTGTGGATCTTGCATGCAATCAAATATTTTTCTGTGGAGGTCGTACTGATCTGTTGCAGGGTAGTGAATTGGTTGGAGGATATTGCTAAGGCGTCTTGCATCGTCTTTTGAGCAAATCGTTTCATCTTCAGAAAGTTTTCAATTGTTACTTTGTGCATTGGATTTCTTTCTGTAGATGACGTACGTAGCTTATCTTTTTCATCCGTGAACAAATCTCACTTCGGTAGTTTGATTTGCAGGGGGCGAAGAGGGGGTGCACTACCTTCACTGGGTATTTTCTCATGTTTCTTGTCGAATCTCGCTCGAAAGTGTAACTAAGTGGAAGGATAAACAACATACAAGGCGACCGCAAGTATTTTCAAGTACGATCTGCAAGGTTAGTATTTTTTTTCTTTATTTTCATCCAATTGTCAAGCAAAACCCTTTCTTTCAAACCCTAGTTTTGTAGATCTAATATATCCAGTGGGTTTTTTATGATGGCCATCAAAACCCACTTGGAGATGATTGAATAAAACCTAGATCTCAAATTTTATAAAAATCCAACTCCATTTTCCCTGGGATCTAGCACTAGTCTCTCTAGGTGGGGGCAGCCTCCTTGGGTGGGTGGCGAAATCTTCAGATCTATCAGCTGGGTATGCTTGAACCCACTTTATTTTCATAGATCCATCCTTCAAGCTACTAGATCTAGCCATTTACTACCCCGATCTACTTGTTTGGCTCCACCATGTCCACTTTTGCATAAACCTAGGTGGGTCCCATTTAGATTTTCTTGTGTGGTTAGATCTCTCTAGAACTACGTTACTAAACTCTTTGTGGTACTTTTCCAATCAAGTTGGGTCATTTTCCCTATTTGCTAACAGACAACACTTCAGAGGACGCCCCGTGTCCACCAGCTCCTATTTGGGCTAGCAGACACTATTGCACTTCCCTCAGTTTTCCTCTTTTAGCCTCGGATGTTAGGAGTACTAGACCTTCCTCGGTCGATTTGGCTTCGAGATCCTATCCACCTGAGCTTCTCCATCCCAGTGCAGGGTTATGGCGTTGAGACTGAGGCGAGAACTCTCCCATACTTCATCCTAGCTCGCATTGTACACTTTTACTTCAATTTTACTTCTTGCACTGTTTTTCTTTTAAAGGGGGATCGTTTGGTCCTCCCGCAAGCACGAACATCATTGTAACCGACAATTCCATTAACCTACTTTGTCGTCATTAGTGGACATAAATAAAATTATCTTATCTAAGACTTCCTCACTCATTATATCTCCTATTTCAATCATTGCATAACCCTAGGAGTTCCTTGAGTAGGTGCGCTAGCCCTCTTAGGCTAGTAGGGTTTCCCCCTTGATCATTCTCTGGATTGATCTAAAGCGAGAAGAACTCATCCGATGTGACAACTACCCTTCATCCGAAGTCGACGAGGCCCTTACGGTATCATCAGTTAGCTACCTTACCTCTACTATCCCGGATAGGATACCTTTAGTGGGTAGCTACACTTTGTGTGATAACATCTTTTGGTGCCATTGCTGAGGAGGTAGAGGCTTACCTCTGGTGTGTTGGAGTAGTACTTCACTCTTATCTTCTGAGTCATATCACATCCGCATTAAATTAAGTGAATGTTTTCCCCTTTTCCTAATTCTACATTCACTTGTTTCTCTCTCGCATCATACATCCCCAATCACATATCTTTCGGTGAGATCATTTAGCATCCCACCTCACGACTCCACTAAGCAGCGATCGCAAACCCATCCTTACGATCTCAGAAGTCAATCTAATTTAGTTGAAGGAAAAATTTTCACTTATAAAAAGGAACCTAGACCGTAAAGATCCAAAAGCACAATCCACAACTTTCTTTTGGAAAATTGCTAATTCTACTGGATCTCCTAATCATCTCCCAGGCTCTCCTTCTACCAGTCCAGCGTTCGCACCTGTGAATCCTAATCCATCCTCCGATCAAGTTTCTCTTTCTATTCCAGTTTCCCAACCTAATTCAATGGTTGATACGACCACAAACAATAACCAACCACGAACCTTTGGCAATAAGGCTAAGACCTCGCCTTTTGACCTTTCCCAAATACCTAGGTCACCCCATGATATGCCAGATAAATATTTCGAGAGTATTCCTAAATTCTCTGGCAATTGCGCAACCACCATCAAAGACCATATAGATGTCGTGTGGTCACAGATGGAAGCTTATGGTGTTGAGGAGGACGATGTGTACATGAGGGGCCTTTTGTTTTCGTTAGAAGGTGAAGCCCATAGATGGTTTGATAGGTTGACTGCTTCGTCAATAGTGGGTTATGATATTTTTGTCACTATCCTAAAGGGTCGATGGTCAGCGAAGCTGGATGGAAGATTCCTTCTGAACCAACTTTTTGAAATCAGAAAGAAGGAAAATGAAACTATCCAAGAATTTAACCTTAGGTTTGATAAAACTGTAGCAAGTGTACCTGCCACTATCAAACCTAAAGGCCAAGCACTCCTGATTTATTATCTAAACACATTTGATGGATGGCTTGGTTATCACTTAAAAGAGAAGAACCCGACTGACCTAAAGATTGCCCAAGACAATGTAAGGAAAGCTAAAGCAAACGTGTTTATGGGCAAGCAAAATTTTTTCGACTCCTACGGTCCATCATCGTCTAAAACAGAGTCATGAACTAAGAAAATTAAAGAACCATCTAAGGAACCGGTTGCTATGTTGGAAAACATGCAAGAGATGGTCAAAAAATTGGCTTTGATTACAAGGGACCTAGCTAGGCGTAGGGAGTCTGATAGGTATAGGAATTAGTATGGACCTAAACCTTATTGGAACCCTCAAAAGAGACCCATGAATGATGACTTAAGAAAGAATCTTGTGAATCAAGCACCACCTGATCCCAACGCAGTTAATTGGACTAGAGAACAAGCGCCGGAGGATCTTGATTACTATCCTCACGAAGAGAATGAAGAAGAAAATTCACCAAAGAAGATTAACTTCACTGATGATTTTGATGAAACCTTTGGTAGCGTTCTATTTGATATGGAGGATAATAGTCAGGATGATCCCATCGGTACATGCCACATCTGCCCTTTAGAGCAAATAAATGAGATCAATTTACCCATAGTCAACATCTATAAGAGGGAGAAAGGTAGGGAAAGGTATTTTCCTTTTCTTGATCGGAAGTTGGAAGAAAAGAAGGATGAAGAGAAAAAGTTGGATCAAATTCCTGTTGAGTATGATTTGAATATTAACATTGAAAAGGAAATGGACAAGATCACGCAAAACATTCCCCTAACTGAGCTAATAAAGTTTTCGTCTGTTAAGAATCAAGTGAGTGAATTCTTTGATAGCATTCCCGTAGTCGGCCAAAATGACATTGTTGTTGAACCTTGCCCCAAACCACCTTTGAATGTTGCACTTAAGGAGGAAGAGGATCCTCCAATTGAGATTAGGGCAGCGCTATATGAGAGAAAGAATGGAGGGCATGAGCCTTTCTATATTACTCTTCATATCGGTCAGCTCCTATTACACAACTATATGATTTACTCTGGAGCCGCCATGAATGTAATGCCCAAAAGTATCATGGAGGCCATGGGGTTGCAAATCACTAGACCTTATAAGCATGTGTGTGGAATGGATTCAAGGCATGTCCATGATTTTGGATTGATCAAGAATCTTCAAGCAGACTTGCTTGCTTGTTTAGACATATCTACTCTCATGGATGTTGTAGTAGTTGATTTTCCGCCAGTTTATGGGATGCTTCTTAGTCGAAGATGGTCAAGATTAGGTGTCCAATTATAGATGGACTTATCATATGCCACTATTCCTAGTTATGATGGAGCAATGGTAAGGATTTACCGCGAGCCTTTCTATGATGGACATTTAGAATGGTATGAAGATGAGGTTAAGAATTCATATGCCCAGGGTGAGTTGTTTCCTGATGGTGTGTTCATGGTTATGGAAGGAGATATTAGTTCACCAAGAAGTGAAGATGACACAAAGAGTATTTGGAGTTCTTTTCGGGAACCCGATTCATCAGAAGAAGAAAGGAATCTCCAGATGTTTATTCAAAGGTTTGATCACGAGTGGATGATGTATGAAGTCCCTCATGAAAACACTCATGATTTGACGATTGTTGATAGCACAGGAGGCTTTGATGTTTCTAGCCGCCTTCAATATCCCACTCTAGGATTCGAAGGCATTGATCTGCATATGACTATTCCATATGAAGAACTAGAACAAAGATTGGAGGTTGTAAGGAGAAATGGGGAAACGCCAGTAGAAGGCCTTATACCCCCTCCTGAACAAAGAAGCTTTAGAACGTTGAGAGAGTACACTGTTAATATGCAGGTCAATCAGGATAGGGCACAACAGGGCCTTCCACCAATTTATTGTTGGGAAATCAATAGTATGCCCATTGATAGAGAGACTATACATCCTGATGACCCACCTCAACCCCTTTTAAAGACTACCACTGACCAACAAACTACAGATAATCTTCCCATAATAAACAATTTTCCAAACTTCCCTAGTTTGTCGTTATGACAAGAAAATCCTCATTCTGAAGGAGAAGGAACCCATTTTGATATGACACGTTTTTCAGTGATTGTCTTTTCAGAAGAAGGATCTAGTACTTGTCACGATGAAATTTCTTCCACCTATCCCATTCACACATCGTTAGAGAACACCATTGGCGATTTCTTGATTTTGAATGATGCGCAAAGCAATATTATATGCTCACAGTATAAAAAAAGTAATGAGTTCATGGAGAGAAAAAGGATCACTCAGATAGTAGTGGGGAGCATTCCCTTACCGCCTGAGGAAAATCTTGCTAGAGTTAATATCATTGATCCCATACTTAACCGTAGCATAGGGCATCCTTATCCACGAGAGAACGTTGATGTGCCTTTGGATACTATACGAGATATTCAGGTTATACCTTCCACTATAAATCGAAGGTCGTTCAACCTTGGTGATAAAGTTTCCTTGAGGAATTCAGAGTATTTTCGCATTTCTAGAGAGTATGTTGATTTATGGGTTGGCCCATTCACAGTGGAATGTAGAGATGAAAAGTCTTATTATTTATCCTCTGTGAATGAACATCAGTTTCGTATACCTGTTCATGAAACTAGTCTACGGGATTATATTCCCAGTATGACTTAGCAAGACCTTCCTCTCTATATAGTTTAGTGTAGGAACTTGAATAAACTCTTTTGAGTAGTAGCATCGAGTCTTCAATGTTGCACGGTCCTGAGTCTTTGAGTCTTTTTCTTGTCAGTTTGAGTCTTTTAGGCCATTGAGTATGGCCCTTATGTTGTCCTATGACTGAGTCCTCCTTAATAGACTCTGCGGCTGCTTGACAATTGTTGGATTAGATAGTTTATTTTAGCCCTTTACTTTCCGCATTTATATTTCATCATTTACTTTTCACTATTGCATTTTCGGCATTTTATTTCGTATTATGCCACATGCACTGTTGGGTAGTGTTGTTTCCATCATCCGCAGAAACAGGTTTTACTGAATATGGAGCAGTCGATCAGGTACATATTTGAAGATTGGATGAGTGTTGATGCGTACCAAAGATTTATTAGGTTCTCATGCGCTCTCTCCCATACAAAAACTGTCCCAGTTGGAGCCAAATGTTGTCACATATATAGTAGTCGGGATACTTTTGTTCCTGAGCAGTACTGAGCAGTTCTTTGAGCCAGTCCTTTACTATGAGATCAGCAGATGATGAGCCACCAGTTGATGATCTCCCACTTTCAGCAGATCCAATCTTCCAAAGCATCCAGATTGACTAATTATATGCCATGACTGAGCCTCATGACCCCAAATTCACTAACTGAGTTAGCCACTCTTTCATGACCCAAAGCATAGATTATCACAGTGCCCGTGATATGTAGTAGCAACAGTTCTTTCAGTGATCCTCATATTTGTTTCAAATCCAGTGCAGGTATATGACCCAAGTGATATTATGGTTTTGTACTTATGGACTTTGATATTGTTATGTTGTCTATTTTAACAGTGAGACTTAGTTGAAAGTGGTCGTATGTTCGCAATATTTTATTTTGGTTTTACTTGGAATCTAAAGTATAAATGAGTTAGATGTTATGTCCAAGAGATT
Source organism: Pseudotsuga menziesii (assembly GCA_001517045.1). Taxonomy (NCBI): domain Eukaryota; kingdom Viridiplantae; phylum Streptophyta; class Pinopsida; order Pinales; family Pinaceae; genus Pseudotsuga; species Pseudotsuga menziesii. Next base: position 418,309 of record LPNX011087819.1, read on the forward strand.
CCTATGTATACTCATTGGCCTTGCCCTACTTGTAGTATGGATTAGGTCATTTCCCTTTACGAACACAGCTTGCTAGCCTTGGCACCATCTTCACTGTCTCCGTCCATCCGTTCCCTTCCCTTGTTATTGATTAACTTTGACTTGTAACTTGACTAGTGACATCTAGATTTCCCTCACCTTCGCCTCTATGTTGGAATAGGTCTACATGTCTAAATTGTATCTCGATGTTCGTGTTTGTGATGCTTGTCACAAAGATGGTCTACCTCTAGGTATTGAACACAGGTAGTCTTACCAAAGAGTGTCTTTAGACACTAAGGCATTGAAGCTTAAAGTTATTCTAAATGGATGCCCTGCCAGCAAAAGAAAAGTGTCTTTAGACACTATTGCAAGCAAAGCATAAATAAAATAGTTAGTGGCTAAACGATGAGCACTCATCCATTGTATGATGTAAGGCTCATTTGCCCCTACAAGGGCAACAAGGCGAGGAAAACCTTGTTGGAGACATTTACCACCATACACACTCATTTTCGTCAATTTGGCCTAGTTAAACCACTATCCTAAGTTTTATTGACTTAATTGACATCAAAGGAGCACGGTATGACATCAGCATGAGCACACCCACGCCTACCTTCAGTCAAGGAGGCTAACTAAGCCTTCTCCTTCATTCAGGGAGGCTAACTCGAGCACTCCGGGGGTGATTCGAGTGTCATAAATGCACTTTATTGCTAACTGATGGTTACAATCAGTTAAACAAAGCAGTGAAGGCGCCTTCCTTCATTAAATTGATTATTTAATGAACTGGAGTCAACAGGGGTGCCTCCAACCACTTCTGATGGTCAGTTACACTTCAATTAACCTCATCAGGGTTCATTAGAGTCATTGATGTGCTACCACTCGTTGGTTGGCTTGCAGTGACATGTGTCTGGGCTACTTTCAGTTAGACTCAGTCATTTATTGCACTCTGACTTCAATTAGGGCTCAGTTGAGTCAATTAGGGTTTTGATCAGTGGTTAACTTGAGTGTTTACTGTGGCTTACATTCAGTTAAGCTAGACTCACTCATTCAATTCGAATGACCTCCTTGGGAATTCGAATTGTCTTGGATTCATGCATCTGGCATGATTATTGTATTGGATCATTCATTATTCATTTGATTATATAGAGCTACTACTTCCATTGCAGCACCAATTTGCCAATTTTATGATTATCTGTCTGTATTCTTGTGAGACTATGTTTTCAGTTCCTAAACCACTGTGACAAATTAATATGGTATCAGAGCACACGACAAGACGAAGCTCAGATCTCTCAAAAACAAGGCTTTTGACAGATCTTGCATGAAAAATTGAGCAAAGCTCAAAAATTCCAGCACTGCACCAGAAGCCAAGGCTTACCACTTAATACCCCAAGTAAGGAAATTATTGGTCAAGCTTGCTTGATCAACTATGTTGGGTGTGATGAAAGCCTAAAATGTGCAGGCTATCCGACCTTACGGTGTCCCTTTTGTTGTGATTTGCAGGTTTTAACATGTACAACTTCGAATGGACTCATCAGTCCCTCTTCTCACCCCATTCACAAGCTATTCAGAATGGAAGTTGAAGATGATTGCATCTCTGAAGAGAAAAGGTCTCTATGAGGTGTCTATTGGACTTGGAAAAGAGTCTTATGAGAATGAGAATGACTGGCTAAATGACAGTGATAGAGCTTTTGGAGCAATATGTCTGCCCCTTTCTCCTAGCTTGCGCTACCTTATTGGTTCTGCTGAATACCCAAAGGATCTTTGGACAAAATTGGATAGAACCTTTGGCAACCACAATGAGAATCATAATAGCACTTTGGAGATCACATCCAGCACCACAAGAATTCTTTACTCAAAAATCTCGGCCTCTACTCTCTTTGATGAAGTTGTTCAAAATGAAGAAGCAGAACCTTCTACACAATCAATTCGAATTGAAGAAAGTCTCCTTGCAATGACTCCTTCTCCTGATGCTCTGGAAGTTTATGAGATCTCTAATTTCTCATCTCCTCATATGGCTGAAACAGAAGAAGACATTCGAATCTCTGATATTGAAGAAAAACACTGCTGCACTTCCTTGCAAACACTCTCCAGTGATTTTCCTTTGAATTCTGTGCAAAATTTGCTAGTAATTGCTTCTGAAAGTGAAGAGAAATTTGATTTTTCTCTCTCTAATGTTGCTACTGGTGTGCAAATATGTGATACCTTGGATATTTTGGAATATCAGATTACCAGAGTGATCCATTTGCTCTCCATGATCTAGATCTTCCAGCAAAATCCTATAGGATTGCATGCACCAAAATTTAGAATTTTGAAGAAAAAGAAAACTGTGCATACACCGTCTCGGTTGACCATACTTTTGGATCTGATACAAACCTTATTGGATCTGATATGATCTTATTTGGATCTGATCTGATATTTCTTGGTTCAATATTTCAGGTTTATAAGCTTTCAGTACTACTTGTAGTTGTTCTCATTAATTTTGTGAAGAAACAAGTACCGCAAGTCTCTTTCGAAATTGCTGCTGGGGATTTGATTTCATTTCACAATTTTGGATCTGTTGTGAACCTATTTGGATGAGTGATCCTGAGGGTCGTGATCATGAAACCCCTCAAGGTCATTTGACTAGTTTTGAAGAATCCTCCAGTTTTCCTGTTAGGGGGAGAGGTCGATGTAGAGCATCCAATTTGAACCCGAAGAGGCCACGTAGTACCCCGACCAACAATAGAGGGCTTGACTCTTTCTTTGTGCCCTGCACTACCCCTGGTGCTCAGCCCACCATTGATGCTAAATGGAAGAAGATGGAGAAGGAGGCTGCTTGGGAATGCATAGCTAGATGGTAGTATACCGTTCAATGCAACTAATTCTTCTTATTATCAACCTATGATAGATGTTATAGTTTCATGTGGTCCAGGCTTCAAAGGCCCTAGTTTTCATGATATCAGAGGACCCCTTTTACAAAATGAAGTTCAAAGAATAGATGAATATCTGAAGGAGTTCAAGCAGTCCTCGAGTAGAACAAGGTGCACAATAATGTTTTACGGATGCACTGATGGAAAATCCCGCACTATTATCAATTTCCTGATTACTTGCCCAAAAGGAACCATGTTTCTTAAATTTGTGGATACCTCTGATCAGGTGAAGGATGCACAATTATTATTTCATCTTTTGGATGGAGTAGTTATGGCAATGGGGCCAGAGAATGTTGTACAGATCATCACTGACAATGCCTCAAACTATGTTGTAGCGGGAAAGATGTTAGAGGAAAAACACCCCACCATTTGGTGGACACCATGTGCAGCCCATTGTTTGGACCTCATGCTGGAGGATATTGGCAAAATTGAGTGGGTGAAGAAGTGTGTGGAGCAAGAAAAATCAATAACCAGGTACATCTACAACCACTCATGGGTTTTGAGTCTTATGAGGAAGAACACTAGGGGTAAAGAGCTTGTTAGATCAGCCATTACACGATTTGCAACAAACTTTCTTTCGTTGCAATCCCTTCTTGATCAAAAAGCCAATTTGCGGAAGATATTTTCCTGCGATGAGTGGAATGAATGTCAATGGAGTCAAAAGGCTGAAGGGAAAGATATTGCTGACAAAGTGTTTAAAAAAACATTTTGGAAAAAGGCAGAAGAGATAGTTTTATTCAGTGAGCCTCTTATGAGAGTGTCGCGGATGGTAGATGGTGATAAACACGCTATGGGTTTTATTTATGAGACCATGGATCAGGCCAAAGAAGCAATAAAGAAAGCATATGGTGATAAAAGGCAGAAGTATTTTCCTATTTGGAATATCATTGATGACAGATGGAATAGACAACTCCATCGTCCTTTGCATGCAGCTAGCTATTACTTAAACCCCAAGGTAAGAAATCTCAAAATTCCTATTCAAAGTTATAAGTTTTCTTTTAATTTCAAACTTTCAAAGTTATAAGTTACAATTTCAAATTCTTAATGAATATTTTTTGTCTTTTGAACTTTGAATGAACTTTTGAAGGTACCACTATATAAAAGACATTGAAGCCAATAATTATGGGGAACTAAAAGATGGATTGTATAGATGCATTGAGCGCATGGTTCCTGATGCCAGGATACAAGATGAGATACACAGTAAGCTACTGTAATTCAATGAGAGTATCGGTAGCTTTGGCATGAGCATGGCCATACGAGGCAGATCCAACGATCCACCGGGTAAGAATTTTCAAAGTTTTCAAATTATATTATCCATTGTAAAGACAGAGTTAAATTTCCAAAGCCATTTGCTTAAACTTGTTTGCATTCAACTCTTATTGTAGCCTATTGGTGGGGCAGTTTGGTGAGAGCTGCACTGATTTGAAAAATTTTGCAGTTCAAATATTGAGCCAGCCATGCAGTGCTTCTGGATGTGAACGCAATTGGAGTGTATTGAGCGTATACACACCAAGAAACGAAACTATTTGGAACACAAACGGTTGAATGATATGGTCTATGTCTAGTACAATCTTAGGCTGAGGCATAACCAATTGTTGAACAAGACACCAGCATCAGGCAACATAACCTTGGATGACTCCATCATCAGAGTGGGTTGTGGAGACTCAAGCACCAGTATTTGATAATGAAGACCTTTCTTGATTGGATTTGGACCCACCTCCAGAGGTTCCACCTTCAGGGCTAGGGGAATCAAGTGGGGCTCAGAATCCCACTACTAAAGAGAATGAAGAGGAAGAGGATGAGGATGAGGATGAGGATGAGGATGAGGAGGACGATGATGAGGAGTAGTAGACGACTAGACACTAGACTCTAGTAGTAGTAGCTAGTAGGGTAGTGCCATATGATCACTTTATTGTTATTCATTAGTACTATGGTTTATTTTAAGATTGTAGGGGCCATTTAGAGACTCTTTGTTGATGTAATTTGGTTCAAAACCTCAGAGATGCATTGCACTAGGTGCTATTTTGGATATTTGCACCTATATTTGCTATATATATGAGAAACTTTGCATATTTGTGTATTAATGGTTTGGATTCATATGTATGCACATGAATATATATGTTTTTTTACAAAATATGAATATTTTATGTATTTTTTAGACAGCCGGTTTTTTGCTGGTTATGGTCCGGTTTTTGGTCCGATTCACATTTTGGGCTTCGTCGATTCGATGACCAGTCCGGTTCCAATATTGGTCTTTACACAACACAAAAAAAAACACCCAAACAAAATCTTAAAAAGTTAAAAAAAAAGGCCAAAACGAAACCAAGGAAAGCAAGCTTTCCTTGGGATCTTGGCTTGCCTTATGGGCAGCCAATATGATATGCACTTCTATGCTAGATATAACTTTAAACTTTCAAAGAAACAGTTATTGCATGCAAGCTATAGATTTCTCTAAAAATGGCATGCAAAAACCGATTTCTTTACGCCAGATCTATTCAAAAAATGATGAACAATGCTTACTAGATCTGAATAAAACTTGAGAACTAGATCTAAGTGCAATATTTATACTTTTAAATGCAAAGATCTTAAGTAAACAAGTTGGGTAACAAGGAGGAAAATTAATTTTTAAGAATGAGAAAGGAGAGAGAAAAGAGTATTTTTGCTGCTAGGGGATTTCGCTTTGAAACACTTCGTAGTGAGGTACCGAGGGACTATGTCTTTCGTATTTTCCTTGAAAAGGATAGCATCAAACAAGATCCACACCGTTTCGAAGCTGGGAAACCTATAGCTCAACCAAAACTCAAACAATACTGTGAGATCTTGAAATCACATATAAAAAGAGGTTTAAAAAATGCATGAAAATACACTTATTTAGCATGCAATGTTGGACCTCTAAGTATACAATGATAATACAGGAATTAAAGTAATCTTACTTTCAACTCCTATTCCTACCAGTTCGGAGAAACCATCATAGGAAAGATCTAAACACAAATACTGCAGAAAAATTGGAAAAAACACAGCTTTTTACCTCAATAATGCATGACAACTGGAATCCACGCAACAAAGCACACCACCACTGGGCTCCAAAGCTTTCTTTTATTCCACAAAAAATAGCAATAGCATATAGGTTACAACAGCTTGCACTCTCTTGCTCCAAACCCAACTAGTTTGTGAGAGGCAGAGGGTTTATTTATAGCCAGAGCCAACCTACTGGGGGGCTACCAACACTGAAGATGCACTCAGAGTTAACTGAGTTGAAAAGGAGTCACACTGAAGAGGGACTGAGTTGAACTGCAGAGGTGATTGACACCTCTCTCAGTTAACTCATAATCAGCTGCCAACACACTCAAGCAATCACCCCAAAATCCACCCACCCAAGATCTATCGACTGCCTTCACTCATGCGTGAGCTCCAAGGGGTTGGTGAAATCTCACATGCATGCACTAGTAAAAGTAATGGACCAACGTTTATTATTTTTTAAAGAATAAATAAAACAAAGCTTAGTCAAGCATTCATTTTAAACCATGCAAGGGGTCCACCTCTCCATCCAACTCACACGAGCTTCACTTTGGTAGCGTGAAGGCTCACGTCACCATCAAAAGCGAGCTTCACTTTGATCCATGTTTTAACCCAAAGTTTTTATAACCAATCACATGAAGTTTCAAAGTGGAAGGGGTCCACCCCCTTTGCCCACTCGCTAGCCTCACTTTGCCCACCTTGCTCACCTCATCCATCCTCACGTGAGCCTCATGCAATTTACCAACTCTTAAAACTAAGTTTTAATACAATCTCAAGTTTTAAATAAGGGTTGTAAGCCTTAGGGGGACCCATGCCAAGTCACCCTTTTAAATAATTTTTTTATTTTCCACCTTTTTCAAACTTTGACTATGGTGCCATTTTGCCAGAATTTAGCATTAAAATGCTCTTCCGATGCATCTTTAGTTGAATAATGCCTCACGGGGTGTACCGGCTACCCGACTGATTTGGAAAGTAGTCCCTGGGGTAAAGTGGATGCGCCGAGTGTGAAAACGAGTGTCCCCATGTCAAAAACGGACTCCGTATCTGACTTTTATTACATTTTGAAATTTTCTAATTAAACCATTAAAAATGGCCTAATTTTGCGGAAAATTTTTATTTTCTCGGAAACTGACGAAACTCTAGGGGGACCTAGCACATGTCCATACGACTCAAAATCAATGCCTAGCATGTTGAAAAACACTGACACGAAGGCTCTAATAACCTCCTAAGGCTGAAACACCAAGATGACTACCCCAACTTTGGAGGTGTGAGTGAAAAACTCAAAAATTATTAGTCGTTTGTTCAACAACCAATAATAACCGAGGGAAAAAACACTCTGGGCTAGGCGGCTTGATGCTCAAGTCTGAGAAGTCGAGCCTTTTATAAAAAATTAAATGCTAGGACATTTTTTACAACTTCCCCAAAGGGATATGAACATGTGTTTACAAAAAAAATTAACAAAAAGTTCTCGGAAGAAGGTTGAATGATTTCTGAACTTTGAATAGTGAACAAGTGTTTGTTCTTATCACCCGGGTTACTTGATAATACCAACTAAGTATGACTTAGTAGGTAACATCTGGCTCCATCTACGGACATGTGCTTTGACTGATCTTCTAATCAAAGAAGAGGATGTGAGAACTCTGGAATCTCTGGGTCCTACACGAAAACTAAAGTCCATCAGTAACACATATATAAAAGGAAACCAACGGGGAAACGAAACTATTGCAAAAAGTTAGTATATAATGTACAAAAATAAAAACTATCTTACAACACTAATATACAACAAAACCTTCAAAGTTAGTACTATGATTCAACATCTATAGTACAAAAATATGATACACGAATAAAAACTAAAAGTTAGTATATAATGTACAAAAATAAAAACTATCTTACAACACTAATATACAACAAAACCTTCAAAGTTAGTACTATGATTCAACATCTATAGTACAAAAATATGATACACGAATAAAATACATGCAAGGATAAGTTTTAGAAATAGGCCCTGATACCATCGATGCCAATAAAGGCATCAAACCGTCTCGGTGAAGAACACTTTGAGCAAAAGGCCATTCACTAGAAGGTTTAATCTTTCTCCTTCCGGGTCATTTAGGTAGAAAGAATTTGCGCCTACAACTTCGTCAATGATATAAGGTCCCATCCATAGGTTGTCAAATTTTCCATGCTTTCCCGGTTTTTCCCTCCGTTTGTCCCATAGAAAAACTGTGTCACCTACTTGAAAGGATCCAGGTCTGGTAGACTTACCAAAAATCCTCTTGATTTTACCTGAATTTCTGATACTGTAGTCAAGGGACTTCCTTTTGTTCTCATCTAACTCAATCAATTAATTAACTATGTTCTGAGTGGCATCCTGATTTGAGCTAAAGTTCTACAGAAGTTGATACACTGGAAGCTTTAAATGGATTGGTAAGGTGACATCTAGGCCATAGACAAGCTCGAAAGGACTCTTCCCGGTTGAACTCTTTTTGGTAATTCGGTCAGCTCATAATGCATACTTAATCTTGCTATCCCATGCTTTCTTATTATCACCAACTGTTTTCTTGATTATGGTCATTAAGTTTTTATTACTTGACTCAGCTAGACCATTTCCTTGAGGGTAATAGTTGGATGAATGCGATAAGACAATGCCATATTTGAAGCAAAAAGATGACATTTCTGAAGAACTGAAGCATGGACCATTATCTGTGATAATTCTAGCTGGCACACCGAATCTTGTGATAATCCTATCTTCTAGGAAATCCATGACTACAGCATCGGTTGCCTTCTTGGTGGGTATTGCCTCTACCCACTTGGTGAAATAATCTGTGGCGGTAAGTATCCAAGAATAACCATTGCTTGTATTGTCTTTGAACTTACCGATGAAATCAAGCCGCCACTACTAGAAAGGGGCTTGGACTACTATTGGTTTTATTTAAGGGCAAAGCTTTCATCTTTTGCTTCTCGGTGAACAACTGACAATGAGGGTAACTTCTGACAAACTTTATTCACATCTGAATAAAGGTTTGGCCAATAGTAACCTGCTCTAAGGATTTTGTGGGCGATTGTTCTTGCCACAAAATGTCCACCACAAAATCCTGCATGGAACTCAACCGTGAGTCTCTTGGACTCAGGTTCATCAATACATCTAAGTATTAAGCCATCCAGGTTTCTCCAACCTAGACCATCATTTGTTAAACAATACTTAGTTGCTTTTAACCTTAATGCTCTGCGCTTATGGCCAAGTAGGTGATCAGGGCATGTAAGGTTACGAAGGAAAAAGATGATGTTTGAATACCAAGGCTCCTACTGTAATCTCTGAAGCTCGTCTAATACATTTTGTTTTGGATTACTGTTCTGACAAATCATTCCTAAAGCTTTCTCATTCCCCTGAGTTAACATCTTTGCAAGCCCTTGTCCCTTAATCAATTTAGTGGGTTTTATCTCTAAGTCGTATTCCTGAATCTTTGAAACCCATTTACCCCTGATGCCTAGGCAATCCTGCTAAGACATGATGTCTTTGGCAGCTGCATGGGGTACATACCCAATGATTTTAGAGTATTTGACATAAGTTCTAAATTGCTTAAGGGATTTGACAAGAGCATAAGCTTGCTTCTCCATGGAAGTGTACTTCAATTCTAAATTCTGCAAGGCTCTACTCATAAAGGCTATAGATTTCTCTTGCCCTTCACTATTCTTCTAAAACAAAACACCAGCAATGGTGCTTCTGAGGCGAAAGAGAAAATCTGAAACTCTTTTGAATAATCTGGACTGATCAAAACATGTGATCTAGATATGGCACCTTTGATACTTCTGAAAGCATCCTTCCCTTCATTCATCCATACAAATTTAGCATCTTTCTTTAATAATTTTGTAGAGGTTTCATTAGTTCTGCTAAATTTGGGATGAATCTCCTTATGAAATTTATCTGACTGTTGAAAGACTGGAGAGCTTTTATGTTCTCAGGCAAGGGGACCTTCTTAATGGCCTCTACTCGGTCGGGATCAACTTTGACCCCATCCTTGGAGGTGATGTGTCCCAAAAACTTGCCTTCATCAACCCCTGAAGATTGACTTGGCAGGATTTAAGGAAATGCCATATTTACGACATCTCATAAATACCTGCCTGAGATGACTTATGTGGTCAAATCTTTCTTTCGAAAAAACAGTTAAGTCATCTTGGTAGATTTCGATCACTTTGACTATGAGTTCTTTGAAGGCAAAGTCCATGGCTCTTTGGAATGTGGCACCTACATTTAATAAGCTAAAAGGCATTCTTAAAAACTTGTAAGTGCCACAAGGTGTGGTAAATGTAGTCTTATGTTGATCCTCTTTATTTACTAACACCTGGTTATCCTGAAAAGCCATCCAACATGGACATCATTCCTGAACCAGTCACTCTTTGAAGTAATGTTTCCATGTCGAGCAATGGGTAATTATCTTTTAGGCATGATGTATTGAGATTCCCAAAATCTATACATATTCTAATTGGCCCATTCTTCTTTCTAACAACAACTAAGTTGGAGCACCACGATGAATGTCTCGTAGGTGCTATGATCCATGCTGCTAACATTTTCTGAAGTTCCTTTTGGACAATGGGAGCCAACTTAGGATTTATTCGCCTATTTTTTTGTCAGAAAGGTTTGACCTCCTTGGCTTCTTCTGTGAGGGGAATAGTGTGCTGAAACACATCTTCTCGATAAGCTTTAAGTTCATCATAACTTAAGGCCAACACATCTCTATATTCTTTGATTAGATTGATGAAACTGTTCCTTTCCTTTTCCAAAGTAGCATTTCCAATTTTTATTAACTTGGGTTTCTTGTCTGTACCTATATTTATTTCCATATAATCCCCAATTTTTATTGACTCTTTTTTATTTTTATGACGATCCTGTCTATCAAACAACTTTTCAAAAGCTATAAGGCTACTTGGAATGTGATTTCTTAAATTATCCTCATCCTCCTGATACTCTTTACCTTCTTGTTGATAACTGATGTTGCAACGTTCAAAATCCTGGAGATTATGCATGAACCTTAAGAGTTGTTTATCATCATTAAATACCTGCGAGTGATCTACATTATCAGGAATAGAAGGCCTGAAATTTATTTCCATTTTTCCATTCCCACTAATCATCTCATCTGAAGGTTGAAGGGTGGATGCTGCTACTGCCAACTTAGCTGCTAAACCATTCATTTCCCTAGCGATTTTCTGAAGATTAAGTGCATCAAACCAATCCATGGTATCCCATAAAGTGTAATATCCCAAATCCTGATATTTTCTAATTCTAAGCAAATATGCTGATACAACCGGGCATGAAAATTGCCACGCAAAATTCCCTATTTTATAGCAAAAATTAGGGTTAGGGTTTGTAGGATAGAATGAACACTTACCACTGATAAGCTGCTGGATTGCTCCTGAGAGAGTATGCATGCATCAAGAGCTGAATCGGAGATGAACTGATATCTTCTGCTTCCGGTGATACCCCAGCAGCACGAACCCCAGATCAGCTAAGGGTGATGTTTTCAGTGAAGGAGGTGTCCGATGAAGCTGCTGATTTGCAGGACTGATAGCCTTCTGAAGTCTCTAGGAAAGCTAGCGAATTGTTCTAGAGGTGCAGCTGCTCACGCCCCCCTGATCCCGAAAAGGCTGATAACTACTCGGGATGAGCACAATCGGATTTGATAATCACCGGGTACTGGAGTAAGATGTCGATGATGAGAATGGTGCCTGGGTTTCGAAGTAAAACTGAGATCTGAAGACGCAGCGAATGATTAGGGCTTTCTGGCTGAAAACCCCTTATGGCTGCACAAGTGCCCCTGCAACAATCTCTGCCATATACTGGATAACTATGACAGAATGGAAGAGCAAATGGTGAACCTGTATGGCTTACCCTGAATGAGACTAGGGCAGATATCTCACTACCGAAACCCCTCTAGCTGAAGACGCCATCTCCAACCCCAACTGTTGTGCTGCTATTCAAGAGCTCCAAAATAATAATCATCAAAAGTAAGTCTCCCTTCACTTTATCTTCCTTTTATAACTTTCAACTGTGAAAACCCTAACCTTTGACCTAATCAGGTCACTTTAATTTCTAATTTGCAGTTGACTTGCATGCATGCGCATGGAGACTTAAATAAGTGCATGCATCATTAAATAATGCTTAGATGGCATGCATGATGGTGGCCTTTGGCCCCGGTGGACCTTCTTGACCTAACAGTGATAACATATTGATGCCCTAGATTTTCTATAGATGGCATCAGTCCTTAAATGATTCCCTAACTGTCAGTAACCGCTCGAACCCACAGGAATCACATAGGTTAGCGGTTTTGGTCCTCAATGCCTAATCAGATGAGGACATTACAGTCCTCCCCACTTGAGATTGCTTGTCCTCAAGCAACTGCAAACTGGGATGCTGCAATACCTGTTCACCTTCCCATGTGGCATCCTCTGGTGCTAGTTCTTTCCACTGAACCAAGTATTCCCTAATTACCCTGTTCCTGAGTTTCCTTTCTATAATCTGTATGATCCGTTCAAGAATCAGTATCAGTAGTCCTTCATCATCTAAAGGAGGTAATTTTGTTGATGGAGCAATGTGTTGCCCAAGGGTCTTTTTCAAGTTGGACACATGGAACACATTGTGAATTTTACTTCCTGTGGTAGTTCTACTTCATATGCCACCTCTCCCACTTTCTTGATTATTCTGTAGGGTCCATAGTAGCGAGGTTTTAACTTTTCCGCTCCTTTCTTCTTAAGCGAAGACTGTCTGTAAGGTTGGAGCCTTAAGTATACCAAATCCCCTACCTCAAAGCTCCGCTCAATCCTGTGTTTGTCTACATATAACTTCTGCCGATTCTAGGCTGTCTGTAAATTTTCCTTCAAGATTTTAAGAATATCTTGACTGTCATGTATCCAATCCTTTGCCTTAGGAGACCTACTATCTCCAAATGCCAAATATGCATAGTCCAAGGCCTCGTAGCCATATAATGCCTTAAAAGGTGTCATCCTAATAGACATGTGATAGGTAGTATTGTAACAGTACTCCCCTAAGTGTAGCCATTTGATCCAGGTTCGCTGCTGCCCTGTTACGTAGTTCCTTAGATATCCTTCAATACATCTGTTGACTATTTCAATTTGTCCATCGCTCTGGGGATGATAACTCGTGTGGGTAGCTAGTTCGGTCCCCACTAATCTAAATAATTCCTGCCAGAAGGCACCTATGAATCTACTATTCCAATCACTGACAATGGTCTTAGGTAACCCATGTAACTTGAAGACCTCCCTGAAGAATAACTCAGCTACTTGAGTTGCAGAGTAATCTGATGATATAGAAAAGAAATGTGCAAACTTGGTCAGTCTGTCAACTACTACATATAAACAATCCCGCACTTGGACCTTGGGCAATCCTGTAATGAAGTCCATGGAGACGCTTTCCCACTTTTGTTCTGGAATTAGTAGTGGCTGAAGCAACCCTGCTGGATGGATGTTCTCAATCTTGTTCTGTTGACAGATGCTACATTCCCGTACGTGCTGCATAACTTCTCCTTTGAGGCCCTTCCATGAGAACCTCTCTCGAATCTGTCTGTAGGTCTTCAAGAAACCCTGATGTCCTGATAATGGAGAGTGTTAGGATTATTAATCCTCCCTTGTCCAAATTTGGTCATATGTCTAATTTGGGAGTCATGTCTAAATCGGGAGTCCATCCAGTCTATTTATAGTCATTAACACCATTGGGTCCACTTGACCTAATTGGGGTACATGTTTCAGTTACTAAAGTGTGGGGAACACTAATTGAGGCTCACTGCCACTTATTGCACTTGATTGCATAAGTTTAGGAGCCTCCTAGAACAATCCCTACAATTTAGGAAGCCACTGGGAGTGCCAAAACCAACCAAGGTCAGTTCACTTCAGTTAATGATTAGTCAAGCTAAGTTAGGAATCAGTTACAATCAGTTCAAGTCCTCCACATTCAGTTAGCGCTAGGTTTACTTGACTGCACACATGTGGGGCGCATTTCTCACCTACCACTGTCAGTTAACCATTGGTCAACACTGAATGTAACACTTGAGTTGTGTTTTAGAGCTCCGATGAACTCCGATTATGGCTTAGACAAGGTCAGTTAACCACTGAGTCCTCCGATAATGATTTAGACAAGGTCTTGGTTACCTACAGTCAAGTAGAGTCTAATCAATTCGAACTTCCTCATGTGGATTCGAATTGCTTGTGGCTATTAAAGCCATTTTACTTCATTGTAATCATCATCTGAATTATTTTTTTATTAATGAAAGCATTCACAGCTGCAAGCCTTTTTGCACTGTTTCATTCTTCAATTGCTGAGTAAATTGTGAGATCTTCTTTGTGAGTTGTGTTTTTGTCTACAGATCTATATGCTCAAATTTACATGGTATCAGAGCCTCGATGGACAAGACTCCTCTCCTCCTCAGATCTCCAACCGGATCATTTTTGAGCAAAATTGCTCCTTCCAGCACTGCACCAGAAGCGGATAATTTACCACTTAATACCCCAAGCAAAGGAATTGTTGATCAAGCTTACTTGATAAACTAAGCTGGGTGTGAAGGAAATTCCAAAAGTGCAGACTGTCGACCTTACTTTGTATGTTTGATTGTGTGACAGGTTATCAGCTCTTCTTACAGCATTCGCTACAAGCAGCCTCTTCTCCTCACTACATTCGCTACAGCAGCTCAGTCTTTCTTATTACATTCAAAATGGCTCATCCAGTGGAGCTTCTCACTCCCTTCAACTATCACCAGTGGAAGGATGACATGAGAGTATTGCTCCGCACCAAGCATCTCTTCAGACTCATAGAAGAAACAGAAGAAGAGGCTTGATGAAGCCATTGATCTCATGCTCTCCTCAGTCTCTAGAGATCTTCGATTTCACATCCAAGACTTGGACACTCCCAAGAAGGTTTGGGACAAGCTTGCTTCCTTAATTGATAAGCATGATGAGATGAGGATCCATCAGCTAGAAAATGATCTGATTACTCTCAATCCATCCAATTTCGAATCTCTAAATGAATTTTTCTTAAAGTTCAAGAACCTGATATATCAGTTGAAGCAATGCAAAGTGAAGAAGGATGAAGATCAGCTCATCCTTGCTATTCTCACAAAGCTCAATTCAGACTACTCAGACTTTGTATCCACCTTCCAAACAGTAAGGCTCACTACTCCAGATTGGAAGATGCCCACTCTTAATGCCTTCATCCAATCTCTTATTTCTAAGAATGATAAATTGATCCAAATGGGGATCATTCGATCTCCCAAAGATCTAGCTCTTGTTGCAAGAGGAGATAAGGTAGCAAATGAGAGAGGGAAGCAAAGAGATGAGTCTGAGCAGTCAAAAGAACCTTCAGGTTCGAAGAGAAGCAAGAAGAATGGCAAAGGCAAGGTCCTCTGCCCTTACTGTGGAAGGGGCTTCCATTCAAAAAGCTCCTGTATGAGAAGACAACTTGATGAAATGGCCCTTCTCTTGAAAAAGCACAACATTTCTGCACCTGCTAGCGCAAGGAAGGAAGACTCTGAAGAAGAAGAAGAATACCAAAGGAAAGGACATGCACTGAAGGCTTGCTGCACATCAGCACCTGTCTTCCTCATTGATTCTGGAGCTTCCAACCATATGGCTGCATCCATAGAATCATTCTCTTCTTTTCAGTCCTTTGATGGTCCTAGTATTCAGATGGGCAATAACAGTGAAGTCAAAACAAAAGGGAAAGGCTCTATCCAACTCGAACATGGAAGGTTCAAAGATGTGCTCTTTGTTCCCTCCCTAGCTTCAAACCTGTTATCTGTCTATCAGATGACCCATACTGGATCTCCAAAGCGAGTCATCTTTGGTCCTGACTCAGTGGAGATCACAGATATCTCTACTGGGAGCATCATAGCAAAGGGTATTACAAATCATGCTTCAAAAGCATATGAGTTCTCACATTTCATGCCTCCTTCAGAACCAGTGCACTCTCAGCAGCCACCTGCAAGGGAAGATAAAACCATTGCATCTACTTCTTTTACAGCTTCTACTAGTATTGTAGATCCATCTATATCAGTTTATGACATTGAGATTCAGGGTGACTCAGATCTAGATTCAGTCCCTACTTCCAAACTGGAAGCTAGGAAGATGACTGGAAACTCACCTGACACTCAGAAAGGAAAGACTCTTGCGCTATGTCATACTATTTTACCTCCTTCAGAGAGATGCAATAGACTTCCTATAAGATGCAATATGGCAAGGGCTCAGTCTTACTACATTCAGAAGAATGGATATGTTCATACACCTCTTCATTCAGCAAGAGACAAAGATTACATTCCTCCTTCCTCTCATCATCAGTTTTTGAGAAGAAAGAGAAGTCTACATGCTAGGCCCCAGAATACCTGTGCACAGCACACCATGCATGCTGCTTCACTACCTCACAGAGATGAAGATTACGGCAACATATTTTCAAGTTTTTCAAACTTGATACCTGATTCTACCTGCTTAGCTAGAGGAAGGGCTTTTTTCCCATGTGGTTTTTGCCCCGACTCCTTGTATAAAGCAGTTACTTTATTTTACTTGATGTAATGGGTGACCTATGGTCTTAGTTACCAGGGCCCACAGTTTGTCCAAGTTAGCATTCAGGGGGGGTGTTAGGATTATTAATCCTCCCTTGTCCAAATTTGGTCATATGTCTAATTTGGGAGTCATGTCTAAATCGGGAGTCCATCCAGTCTATTTATAGTCATTAACACCATTGGGTCCACTTGACATAATTGGGGTACATGTTTCAGTTACTAAAGTGTGGGGAACACTAATTGAGGCTCATTGCCACTTATTGCACTTGATTGCATAAGTTTAGGAGCCTCCTAGACCAATCCCTACAATTTAGGAAGCCACTGGGAGTGCCGAAACCAACTAAGGTCAGTTCACTTCAGTTAATGACTAGTCAAGCTAAGTTAGGAGTCAGTTACATTCAGTTCAAGTCCTCCACATTCAGTTAGCGCTAGGTTTACTTGACTGCACACACGTGGGGCGCATTTCTCACCTACCACAGTCAGTTAACCATTGGTCAACACTGAATGTAACACTTGAGTTGTGTTTTAGAGCTCCGATGAAGTCCGGTTATGGTTTAGACAAGGTCAGTTAACCACTAAGTCCTCCGATAATGATTTAGACAAGGTCTTGGGTTACCTACAGTCAAGTAGAGTCTAATCAATTCGAACTTGGTCATGTGGATTCGAATTGCTTGTGGCTATTAAAGCCATTTTACTTCATTGTAATCATCATCTGAATTACTTTTTGATTAATGAAAGCATTCACAGCTGCAAGCCTTTTTGCACTGTTTCATTCTTCAATTGCTGAGTAAATTGTGAGATCTTCTTTGTGAGTTGTGTTTTTGTCTACAGATCTATATGCTCAAATTTACAGAGAGTCATGTGCTGCCTGTATGATCTTTTTCCTCAACGTGGATTCTGGGACGAGGTATATCCTGTTCTTGTAGTAGATGATGTCATCAACAATCATGTACCTGTCGTCCTGAATTTGTGCATCCAATAATTTGCAAGCAAATTTATTTTTGGGGTATTCTATTAAGAGAAGTGCCCTCCAATCTGTGGATATACTCCTGAGAGATAGTGAGGCGGGACGCCTGGATAATGCATCAGCTACTACATTATTCTTACCTTTTACATACTCGATCTCAAAATCGTAGGCTTGTACTTTGCTGACCCATTTCTGTTGGCGCTCATTCAGTTCCTTTTGCTCCAGGAAATACTTGAGGCTGCTATGATCTGTTTTGATTTTGAACTTACTGCCCACCAGGTACTCTCTGAATTTTGTGAGAGCATGTAAGATGGCTAGCATATCTTTGTCATATATGGAATAGTGGCGCTCGTAGTTCTTCAATTTACGGCTCTCAAATGCAATAGGGTGATGATCTTGCATCAATACTGCTCCTAACCCTTCTCCTGAGGCATCACATTCTACTACAAAGGGTTGTGAGAAGTCTGGTAATGCTAAAACTGGACAGGAACTCATAATAACTTTCATCTCCTCGAACGTTTTCTGTACTAAGTTTGTCCAGGTGAATGCTCCCTTCTTTGTGAGATCTGTGAGGGGTGCTACAAATTGGGAGAATCCCTTAACGTACCGTCGGTAATAGGTGCACAGTCCTAAGAACTGGGCCAAATATATCCAAGCTCCAATAATTCTTTAATTGTTTTCTCGATCTCATCCTTGTATCTTTTAGGATGTCGGTGAGTGGTGATGACTGCTTGTGTCCCATCCTCTAGCTCAATAATGTGTTCAAAGCCTCGGTCTGGCGGTCTGCCTGATGGAAGGTCCCGAAAAACCTTTTCATCCTTCTGTAGCAAGGCCCGAATGTCACTTGGGTGTCGTGTGCTGGTTTCTGGGGGTTTCCTAAAGGTCACCAAACATTCTGCGGCCCATTCTATATCATCCTGTCGGAGTACTGCCTCCATTCTCTGTGACGAGACCGGTTTTGGGGGATAAGTGTTCATGCCCCTAAAACTACCCGTTTGCCGTCTGGCCCCTGGACTTCCATTTCCATTGCCTTGTAGTTTGTAGTGTATTTCCCTATGGAATAAAGCCACTGAACACCCAATACTACATGAGTATCCAATACATCTACTACATAGAAGGAATCTGTCATCTAATAGTTACCTAAGGTGACATTCAATTTTGGAATCCATCAGTTGCACTCCATGCTGGAGTTCTTGGCTACTGCTACAGTGAATCCTTCGAACTTCTCTGTCTGAATACCTCTCTTGGCTACCCAAGCGGAGTCCATGAAATTGTGGGTTGCTCCCCCATCAATCAATACTCCTACTCTATGACCCTGTACTACTCCTCTGACCCTGAGAGTATGTAATCTTCGTACTCCAGATAATGTAGCAATGACTCCCTCTGGTGTATCACCCTGGTGTGATTCTTCCTCAGCTGCCCGTATTTCTTCTGTGGCTTCTTGCTCACTGTCCGAATATACCTTGATGTAGTGAGCCTTCGCCTTCCCTGCACACCTGTGTCCTGGTACCCATGGTTCCTGACAAGTGAAACATAGTTTCTTCCTCCTCAAGTCTTTCCTAGGGTCCTCGTCTAACCATGTTTTCTTGGGAACATCCTGCTGTAAAGGTCTCTTGTCCTTGTCTCAAACAAGAAAGTTGGTTTTGAGCGGGAACCTGTTCTTGGGGACTGAATCCTGTAGATCTCTGGCTCTGCTAATGGCATCCTGCAGAGTGAAGGTTTGTAGACTTTCACCCATCCCCGTAGTGGCTCTGTTAGGGCCTCAGTGAATAACATAGTCAACCTGCTCTCTGACACATCTGTTACCACAACCGCTATCCTTTGGAATTCTGAGATGAAGGCTTCGGCACTACCTGTCTATTTGAGTTGAGCCAACTCCCTGAAATGTATCTCTGGATCCTTCCTGTCAAACCTCTCCATGAGCTTTTGAGTGAACTCACCATAGGAGTGTATGGTGTTGTGACCCAATGTTACCAATCCATGGTTCCACCACTCGTGAGCCTCTCCGTCCAGGTGGAGTGTAGCCAATTTAGTGGCATTTGTCTCTGTCATGGGATTGAGTTGGAAATAGGTATCCAACTTTTGAAACCATATCCTCGCTGAACCTCCGCGAGTCCCATCAAAGTTTGGGATGGTCAACCTGCCCAAGGTCTTCTGCAACTCATAGTTGTGATTGAATCCCTTGTTGAAATTCCTGGGCCTGTTCCTACTCTTCATGTTAAAGAAATTCGAAAAAGACATGGTCGCATGAAACTCATCCCCTAAGTCTATATTCCTGCAAATAAGCCCCAAAAGGTTCGCTAGGTTCTACCTGCATGACTAGACCACCTACTGTATCTGCCAAGAAGTGAGGCATGGTAAGCCTGTTGGAAGGTCTGTTATATATGTGCGGTGTATTCTGTATATTAGTGTACGCAACCTTTCCACTGCTGCTTGTAGATCCTCGATCTACCGGTGAGGGAGGTGTACTGTCGATACCTATTTCTGGTTTTGCAGATAATCTGTTGATTGCATTGAGTACATTTTTTTGCCCTTTGGCTAAGTCTTGCAATGCAGATACTAAGTTGCGAAACTCCATCCTGTCCTCCTCTTCTCTCGTTGCTTTTCCCTTATCAAAGTGTATACCTGTTTGTTCCATGTCTGAGCTGATATCGTCTACTTGGATATCCTCAAATTCCCCTGTGTATCTACTCTTTCTTCTCCTATAGGTTACAAAAGGGTCTCCTTCTGTATTCATCTATTTCTCATTTCTCAAGCCCACAACTGGCCAAGAAGATAGCTCTAATACCACTGTAATATCCCAAATCCCAATATTTTCTAATTCTAAGCAAATATGTTGATACACCCGGGCATGCAAACTGTCATGCAAAATTCCCTATTTTATAGCAAAAATTAGGGTTAGGGTTTGTAGGATAGAATGAACACTTACCACTGATAAGCTGGTTGGACTGCTCCTGAGAGAGTATGCATGCATCAAGAGCTGAATCGGAGATGAACTGATATCTTCTGCTTCCGGTGATACCCCAGCAGCACGAACCCCAGATCAGCTAAGGGTGACGTTTTTAGTGCAGGAGGTGTCCAATGAAGCTGTTGATTTGCAGGACTGATAGCCTTCCCGTGCCGGAGAGAATGCCTAGCACATGCGGAAATTCTAAGGTCTCTAGGCAAGTTAGCAAATTGTACTAGAGGTGCAACTGCTCACGCCGCCCTGATCCCGAAATGGCTGATAACTGCTCAGGATGAGCACGATCAGATCTAATAATCACTCGGTACTGGAGTAAGATGCCGATGATGAGAATGGTGCCTGGGTTTTGAAGTAAAACTGAGATCTGAAGACCCAGCAAATGATTAGGGCTTTCTGGCTGAAAACCCCTTACGGCTGCACAAGTGCCCCTGCAACAATCTCTGCTGTATACTGGATAACTATGAATGAATAGAAGAACAAATGGTGAACCTGTATGGCTTATCCTGAATGAGACTAGGGCAGATATCTCACTACCGAAACCCTGCTAGCTGAAGACGATGTCTCCAACCCCAACTGTTGTGTTGCACGCTGTGCTGCTATTCAAGAGCTCCAAAATAATAATCATCAAAAGTAAGTCTCCTTTCACTTTATCTTCCTTTTATAAATTTCATCTGCGAAAACCCTAACCTTTGACCTAATTATGTCACTTTAATTTCTAATTTGCAGTTGACTTGCATGCATGCGTATGGAGACTTAAATAAGTGCATGCATCATTAAATAATGCTTAGATGGCATGCATGATGGTGGCCTTTGGCCCCGGTGGCCCTTCTTGACCTAATGGTGATAACATATCGATGCCCTAGATTTTCTATAGATGGCATCAGTCCTTAGATGATTCCCTAACTGTCAGTAACCGCTCGAACTGATAATGATTCTTAAGTTGGAGGATGACTAAGTCTGAATCACCTTTTATGTTCAACATTTTTATGCCCATATCCTTAGCAGTTTCTAATCCCAGAAACAATGCCTCATACTCAGCCACATTGTTCAATGCTTCAAACTCCAATCTAAAAGCAAATTTGTAGATTTTATTAGAAGGTGAAATGATAACTATGCCCGCACCCTTTCCAGCTTTGGAATAAGCTCCGTCAAAGTACATTTGCCAAACTTCATCAATCTTTGCATTTTTAATATTTTCTTTAATAGGGGCCATGAAGTTGGATAAGATGGCATAGTTCCCAAAGTTGTCAGTACAATGCACAAATTCATTTCCAGGCTTCTTAGGATTCTCTACATGCCGCTTTGTTTCCTTTTCTCTGTGAAGTATAACCCCAGTGTTTTCTGATGCAAGTATGGTTGCGTATGTCCAATCCATTTGGATGTTTCCACCTAGAGTTGCATCCCACTTTCTGGACAAAAGCATTCCCCAATTATCTAATACATCGATTACAACAACATCCATTTCCATGTCGATGTCAGGATACTTGGCCAATTTTACATGCAGGTTTAATATTATCCCTACCACTTCAACTTCTCTTGCATCCATTGCACAAACATTGTGGTAGGGCCGTGTGATCCTTAAATTTAATTGTTCCATTACTTTCCTTTACAGTTTGATGAAGCACCTGAATCTAACATGTAGTTATGAAGGAGAAGGTCATCAACTAAAAGAGAGACACAAAAAGGCAGGTGATCCTCCCTTTTTGGATCAACACTCTGAAGGACTATAGGCATATCTTCGAGGACAACATGCAGATCTTCAAAGACGACATTATGACTTGGAGGAGCAGTTTCTTTGACAATAGTATGATTACTTTCTAAAGCTTTCATCAATTTTTCTATTTGGCCAAAAATTTGAAGGATATCAGTAGCATAAGCTGAAATTTTAACATCATTCAACCATTGTCCCATGTCAAGCTTTGATTCTACAAAAACCTGAGGTTTTATAATAGGAGGAATTGTTACCTTATGCTTGTATTGTTTAGTTGGTGTAGACTTCTCCTTTCTCTTATAGGTAGCTCCTTTGTATCTAGCATTCCTCATCTCCAAGATTTTCTCCTGGGACGACATTTCACCATAAGCCTGAGAAATGAAATCCTTTTCCAAACTATAATCTATGGCCTGTTGCCAGTGCTGATCTGCCAAAGGGTAGGTTCAACCTACCATGTTCACGAACTCAGGCTCGCCTAATGGTGTATCCTGACTACTGATTTCAGGGAGTCCAGGTTCCATTACTTGGTTTGCAATGTAACACGTACTTTCCTGGTGAAACTGAGAGCAAGGCCTCCAAAATGGAATTGCATCCTCTACTAGGTTGACTGAATCCAATTGGTTTGGAATCCTAGGTTCTTGAGTTTTCTTTTGATACATTTGATTAGGCTTCAGTTGAAAGTTCCTTAGTGCATGAGAAACATGATTTCTTTCCATCAGAACCAACCTATTTTGAATATGATTTAGTTGAGCAGCATGATCGGCCATCTGTTGGTTTTGATTAGTCACCAAGGTTTTCATCATTTCGACGATTTCATTGATAGGATCTTTAGATTTTTCCTTATCCTCTGATTCAACAACTTTTCCCTTAAATTCTTTGTTGTAGGAAGTGTTTCCTCTAGTGTACCCTAGTGTGTTGGACTTGCCCGATGATTGCATGTTCCTTTCAATTTCCTCGGCCAATTCCTAAGCAGTCTTTAAATCAGCAAGCTCTTTATCTCTTAACTAATACCTCAAATCTCCAATGAATGCTTCAATATAATAGATGAGGATCGAAACATCATGGGGCTTGATGTCTTTATGAAGATCAGAAACAATGCCCCTGGATTTTGTATTAAATTCATCCATGGTTTCATTTTCCATCTTTTTTATGTTATGGAGGGCGGCCATCTGATGTCTTGGTTCCTTCTTCTCTCCCCATTTCTTTCTAAAACCATCCCGGAATTCACTAAAAGTCTTATAAGAATTATCAGCTAGGTCAAGGTACCATTCTCCAGCATCTTCTTCTAAGGATAAAGCAGAGAGCTTCATTTTGATGTATCAATTAAACAGTATCAATTAACATGCACAACATGCAGTATGCAATTCAAAATGCATGCGGCATGCGTAATTAAAATTGCATGCATGTGTAAGTAAAGTTACATGCGGCATACAAAGGTAAAAAAAGAGCAATAAAAGAAGAAAAAACGAATGGCTAGGTATCCATTGTTATTATTCATCTTTGAGATTTAAAATCGATAGCTCAATGAGCTTATTGGGTGTTGAGGACGGAAACCCTCCGCAAACATTGATTTCGATGGCAAAATCTATCCATCCTAGCCAATCTAAAGGGTAGATCACTCAAACTACTATTGCGCTTCAAGATAAAGAAGATTTGATCAGTTTGGGAAGAGATTGAAGTTATTATCAGCTGAGTATACCATCAATCTTGTGAATGGGAGCCAAAAGGATTTCTTGGTAAGAAAGGGCACATCTCCCTTGAAAGTATGAGCACAAGGGCACATTAAATAGAGTTATTATCCTTTAGTAATTTATTGAGCAAGGGAGCTGTTATCAGGGATCTTGTAGATGCCCCGCGTTGCCTCCTTTCACACACCTCAAGGGGCACGTGGCAGAAATCTTCAAGCCACTCTATAATGTCCTCATCTGATTAGGCATTGAGGACCAAAACCGCTAACCTATGTGATTCTTGTGGGTTCGAGCGGTTACTGACAATTAGGGAATCAACTGAAGACTGATGCCATCTACAGAAAATATAGGGCATCAATATGATATCACCATTAGGTCAAAGAGGGCCACTGGGGCCAAAGGCCAAGGACATGCATGACATCTAAGCATTATTTAATGATGCATGCACCCATCTAAGTCTCCATATGCATGCATGCAAGTCAACTGCAAATTAGAAATTAAAGTGACCTAATTAGGTCAAAAGTTAGGGTTTTCGCAGTTGAAAGTTATAAAAGGAAGATAAAGTGAATGGAGACTTTACTTTTGATGATTATTGATTTTGGAGCTCTTGAGTAGCAGCACAGCGTGCAGCCACAGCAGTTGGGGTTGGAGACGACGTCTTCAAATAACGGGGTTTCGACAGTGAGATATCTGCCCTAGTCTCATCCAGGGTAAGCCATCCAGGTTCACCATCCGCTCTTCAATTTATTCACAATTATCCAGTATCCGTCCGAGATTGTTTGCAGGGGCACGTGTGCAGTCGTAAGGGGTTTTCATCTAGAAAGCCCAAATCATTCGCTAGGTCTTCAGATCTCAGTTCACCTTTGAAATCCAGGCACCATTCTCATCATCAGTATCATACTCCAGTACCTAGTGATTATCAGATCCAGTCTTGCTCATCCTGAGCAGTTATCAGCCATTTCGGGATCAGGGGGGCGTGAGCAGCTAAACCTCCGGATCAATTCGCTAGCCTGCCTAGAGACCTCAGAACTTCCGCATGTGTCAGGCATTCTCTCCGACGCGAGAAGAATATCAATCCTGCAAATTCTAAGCTTCATCAGACACCTCCTTCACTGAAAACGTCACCCTTAACTGATTTTGGGTTCGTGCTGCTGGGGTGTCACCGGAGGCAGAAGGTACCAGGTCAACTTCAATTCAGCTCTTGATGCATGCATATTCTCTCAGGAGCATTCCAGCCAGCTTATCAATGGTAAGTGTTACATTCTATCCTACAAACCCTAACCCTAATTTTAGCTATAAAATAGGGAATTTTTGCATGGCAGTTTGCATGCCCGGCTGTTTCAGTAAATTTGCATAGAATTAGAAAATATCGGGATTTGGGATATTACACACTTGGTGTGTCCTTGGGGGCAAGTCTCAAGTCAAGGCTGTCACCCTGTTCTTGACTCCTTCGTATAGGCCAACTCCTAACAAAGCCAAGGGGGGTAGACCCTATTAATTGCTAAGGCTTTTAGGCTTTAGTGATTACGGTGATGAAATAAGTTACTTAGGAGTTTCGATAAGTGAATTTAACACAAGATAGTTCCAAGATTTATTACACCACAACAACATGCAGATTAATACTTGATAAGCAAATATGTTGAAGCATATGATAATATCAGAAATAGACTAGTGCCAAATAATGGAGTCCACAAAATTAAAATGTTGTTGAAATGCGAAAAGGATGTTGCAAGTGCTCTTGGTCAAGTTTTAAGTTAATGTATGATGAGTTGATTACTTAGGGGGGAAGGGGACTCCCAATAGACCCAGAGGGTACAGGGAGTATGTCCAAAACCCTTAACCGACATGGCTACCCGCAAGGAATATGTAGGCTGGTTGGAGTCTCGAAGACATTGTTCAACATTGCACCGCAAGGCTGTAGTCTAACTTATGACTCGAGCTCACTGCCCAGTTGTTCCTGCTTCCTTTAGGTAATTTGCCATCGCAACGGCTTAAATTGAGGCGTTAATTTTTTCACTGTGGAGGTCAACTGAAAGATGTGAAATCTAATTACTCTAGTCACCCACGTTGTTTTTAATGCAGTCGGCTGATCTAACGAACCGCAACCAGTGCAGAACATACACAACGGAGCCTTGATAAGGTTTAAGGGTTTTAAGTTGCGTTCTTTGTTAAAAAAGGAGAAACCTCCAGGAATCTCTTTCGGTCCAAGTGGACCTCAATCGGGAAAGCGAGGAGGGGTTAATTGTAGATGATAGAAAAATATAAAAACACAACTCATAGATTGTATAATTAGTTTTGCCAAAGCATCTCTTTCCCCTTTTGGGTCAATCGGGAAATCGTGGGGAAAGGAGTATGATTACTTTGAACTTGTAAAAGATATTGAAATGCTTATGATTCAAAGTATACAATGCTACGAAAAACAACTAAACTAGAAAAAACTGAAAAAGGTAAAACATCACATAAACGCAGAATCACCCCTGGGGGATGGGGAGTGGGCTCAAAAGAGCCTACTCGAACTTGCTTTTATTAGTCGGTTAAAATGCTTCAACAGAAATGATCTTTGGTCCTTGTTATCTGGGATCCAAAGGCTTACAAAATATACAGAAAAGAAGCCGAGCTAAAGGGAAAACCTCCTGGAAGATCTGGATGGCCCGCAAAATGCTTTTTGGGCAGCGTATCCCCCTCTTTTCGAACAGACCTGCTAAAAACCAGCAAGCAAACTTTAGTAAAATGTGCCCAAACTTTCAACTTTGAAAGAAACATCTATTGCATGCAAGATATAGATTTCTCTAAAAATGGCATGCAAAAACTGATTTTTTATGCCAGATCTATTCAAAAAATGGGGAACAATGCTTACTAGATCTAAATAAAACTTGAGAACTATATCTAAGTGCAAGATTTATACTTTTAAATGCAAAGATCTTAAGTAAACAAGTTGGGTAACAAGGAGGAAAAATAATTTTTAAGAATGAGAAAGGAGAGAGAAAATAGTACTTTTGGTACTGGGGGGTTTCGCTTTGAAACACTTCGTAGTGACGTCCCGAGGGATTATGTATTTCGTATTTTCCTTGAAAAGGATAGCATCAAACTAGATCCACCCAGTTTCGAAGCAGGAAAACATGAAGCTCAACCAAAGCTCAAACAATACCATGAGATCTTGAAATCACATATTAAAAGAGGTTTAAAAAAATGCATGAAAATACACTTATTTAGCATGCAATGTTGGACCTCTAAGCATACAATGATAATACAAGAATTAAAGTAATCTTACTTTCAACTCCTATTCCTACCAGTTCGGAGAAACCATCATAGGCAAGATCTAAACACAAATACTGCAGAAAAATTGGAAAAACACAGCTTTTTACCTCAATAATGCATGACAATTGGAATCCACACAACAAAGCACACCACCAATAGCCTCCAAAGTTTTCTTTTATTCCACAAAAAATAGCACTAGCATATAGGTTACAACAGCTTGCACTCTCTTGCTCCAAACCCAACTAATTTGTGAGAGGCAGACGCTTTATTTATAGCCAGAGCCAAGCCCCTGGGGGCATACCAACACTGAAGATGCACTCAAAGTTAACTGAGTTGAAAACGAGTCACACTGAAGAGGGACTGAGTTGAACTGCAGAGGTGATTGACACCTCTCTCAATTAACTCATAATCAGTTGCCAACACACTCAAGCAATCACTCCAAAATCCACCCACCAAGATCTATCGGTTTCCTTCACTCATGCATGAGCTCCAAGGGGTTGGTGAAATCTCACATGCATGCGCTAGTTAAATTAATGGACCAAGGTTTATTAATTTTTAAACAGTAAATAAAACAAAGCTTAGACAAGCATTCATTTTAAACCATGCAAGGGGTCCACCTCTCCATCCAACTCACGCGAGCTTCACTTTGGTAGCGTGAAGGCTCACTTAACCATCAAAAGCGAGCTTCACTTTGATCCATGTTTTAACTCAAAGTTTTTATAACCAATCATATGAAGTTTCAAAGTGGGAGGGGTCCACCCCCTTTGCCCACTCGCTAGCCTCACTTTGCCCACCTTGCTCACGTCATCCATCCTCACGTGAGCCTCATGCAATTTACCCACTCTTAAAACTAAGTTTTAATACAATCTCAAGTTTTAAAAAAGGGTCGTGAGCCTTAGGGGGACCCATGCCAAGTCACCCTTTTAAATAATTTTTTTATTTTCCACCTTTTTCAAACTTTGACTATGGTGCCATTTTGCCAAAATTTAGCATTAAAATGCTCTTCTGATGCATCTTTAGCTGAATAATGCCTCACGGGGTGTTCCGATTGCCCGATTGATGTGGAAAGTGGTCCATGGGGTAAACTGGATGCTCCAAGTGTGAAAACTAGAAGCCCCACGTCAAAAACAGACTCTGTATCTGACTTTTATTACATTTTGAAATTTTCTAATTAAACCATTAAAAAATGGCGTAATTTTACGGAAAAAATTATTTCTCGGAAACTGACGAAACTCTAGGGGAACCTAGCACATGTCCATACGACTCAAAATCAATGCCTAGCATGTTGAAAAACACTGACACGAAGGCTCTAATAACCTCCTAAGGACGAAACACCGAGATGACTACCCCAACCTTGGAGGTGTGACTGAAAACTCAGAAATTATTAGCCGTTTGTTCAACAACCAATAATAACCGAGGGAAAAAACACTCTAGGCTAGTCGGCTTGATGCTTAAGTCCAGGATGCAGAGCCTTTTATGAAAAATTGAATTGCTAGGCATTTTTTACAACTTACCCAAAGGGATATGAACATGTGTTTACAAAAAAAATAACAAAAAGTTCCCAGAAGAAGGCTGAATGATTTCTGAACTTTGAATAGTGAACAATTGTTTGTTCATATCACCCGGCTCAGTTGATAATACCGACTAAGTATGACTTAGTAGGTAACACCCCGATAGTGAAATCTGTTATCCACTAATTTTGCACTTAGTGGATTTTTGGGTGAGCCGCAAGAGCATTGAACAAGTACACTTGTTCGTGATCAAAATTCAGAAGTCCACCAGCCTTTTTTTGGGAGTCTGTTTGGAATTTTTTGTAAATACATGTTCATACCCCCTTGGGGAAATTGTTAAAAATGTCCTAGCATTTAATTTTTTATAAAAGGCTCAGCTTCCGGGACTTGAGCATCAAGCCGACTAGCCCAGAGTGTTTTTTCCCTTGGTTATTATTGGTTGTTGAACAAACGACTAATAATTTCTGAGTTTTTCACTCGCGCCTCCAAAGTTGGGGTAGTTGTCTTGGTGTTTCAACCTTGGGAGGTTATTAGAGCCTTTGTGTCAATGTTTTTCATCATGCTAGGCATTCCGATTGAGTCGTATGAACATGTACTAGGTCCCCCTAGAGTTTTGTTTGATTCCAAGAAAAAAATAATTTTTCCGTTTTTTAATGGTTTAATTGGAAAAATTCAAAATGTAAAAAAAAAGTGATCTGGAGTCCGTTTTCGGCATGGTTGGGCTCATTTTCAAGCCCGGAGCAGCATATTTACTCTAGGGGCCACTTTCACGATCAATCAGGCAGCCAGAACACCCTGTGAGGCAGTATTTGACTAAAAATACATCAAGATGGCATTTTAATGCTAAAAATGGGCATTTTGGCACTTGGTCAAATTATTTTAAAAAGTCAAAAAATCATTATTTTAATGATGATAAAGTGACTTGGCATGGGTCCCCATGGTTAAACGACTTCACTAAAGTATAAATGGTGACATGGCAAGTAAAGCTTTGGTTTTAAGTTTGAGTTGGGGTTATTTTAAAAAAGAGGTGATGTGAAATGAAAGCACCCACGCTAGCTCGTGAGCATGGTTGTGCTAACTTGAAGTGTGGACCCCCATATGACACAACACTTAAACTCGGCTATTTTAAAAAACCATGGTACAAATAAGATATTGCATCGTAAAGGTCACGTTTTAATTACATAAAAGGGATGGCGTGAAGTGGGACTCACGCTAATGTGGAAAGGATGGTGGGGAGTGGGGTGGACCCCTCTCCACATTAATAATTTGTTTTAAACCTATGGTATCGTATCCTTTGACAAATCATTTGATTTAAGTAGCATATCACAAGAGTCTAAGAGATAGCGAATGGTGGGGAATGACGTCAAAGCTTGGAACCCACGCTGGCAATCAGCCGTACACTCGCGCTGATGGAGATTAACGTCAACCCAAGATTGAACCTCACATATGGAAAATTTGGTGGAACCGTGGCTTGCCAAAGTGGACGCTTTCCTTGATTTATGACCACCAATGGCTCGGCTCTCTTCAAATATCGGCGTTTAGCAAATCACAGCTCCCTTTAGTCACGAGTTACCTTTACTTCAGCGCAGTCTTCAGCTCAGTTCAAGCTCACTTAGCTCTGGACTCTCTCTTCAGTTCATGAATGCCCCCCCCTAGGGCTTTGTTTTTGTATAAATAGAGGTGCTTTGCACTCTCTTCAACATGGATTTTTTGGGCAAACTTACTCTGCCATTTTGTAATCGTATAGCCATTGGCTTATTGAAATAAAGTGACTTTGGAGGTCTATGTGGTGTTGATGCTTGTTATCGAAGTGCTGCGTCTATTCTAAGGTGATATTGTAATTTGTTTATTGCTCATATTTCATTACTTTGATCAATTATTTAGCTTAGAAGGCTTTCTTAAGCCCATAGGGTGGGCATTTGGGTTCAACTTGTCCATTCATGTTGGGGTTCTATGTGATTTGGAAGGAGTAGACTGTAGTTGGAAATACTTATATTCTTCTAGTCCCATTTTGCTTTACATGCAATATTTGATCAAGGTGTGTTTGTGAGTAATATCTTGTGCAGATCTAATACGTTGAAGAGAGGCTTGAGCTCGATTGCATCTCTCACCTCTTCAAAAGACCTACTTTCTAACATTCGTTTGCATTTCAGGATCTCCCAAAGTTGATCTCAAGCATTAGAGATTTGGTAAAGAAGTGCTAAGTTCGAAGATCTATCTCTTTTTCAAAACTTAAAACTTGGTTACTTGGTTCTATTGTTGAGTAGTGGATCTACAAGCCTATCTTTCCCAGACTCCTCTTCTTCTTCATCTATACTAAAGTTTTGTCCTAAGTTTAGCCCTTTTCTCTAGCTTTGTTTTTTACCCTTTCTTTTTTCCTTTGTTTTCATCCCTTTTCCTCACTATTTGCAGCCCCATTTGTTGATTGTTCGCAGCCCCATTCATCTCTGTTTGGACACCCTTTTTTACCTCACACTTTGTGCTTGTTACCCACTATGTGGGATTCTTTCCAGCCTACTGTTGGGTCATTCTCTATCCATTATTTGGCTGCCCCTTCTATCTTCGTTTTAAGCTCTCCTTTGCCCCTTCTTCCAATCCATTTTTCTCTTTCTTTTGTTTGTTTTTCTTTCCTTGCTTCAAAAGTCCACAAAACAAAAAAGAGTCTTGGTTAAGTTAATTTCCTTTTTTTAGTTAGTTTCTTGATTGCATCTCTTAGATCTTAGTTTGCATTTTCACACTAGTATTAGATCTCATTTCAAAAAATTAAATTTTGCATTAAAAAAGTGATCAAGCATATAGTTTCATTGTTAAGTTGCATTAGATTTCTTTACAAAGTTAGTTTTGTTATTTGCATGTTAGCTAGTTTCCATTGTTAAGTTTAATTCTTAGATCTCATCTTTGAGACTAGACTTGCATTGCTCGTCAAGTTTCTAGTTTATACTTAGTTTAGATCTCATATTTTATTTTGACCAATGCTAAGGGGTGCCTTGGGTTGGATCGTTTGTGTAGGCATTTTGAAGGAGAAAAGAGTTTGAGAAGCTTTGAAACAGAAAGATCTAAACCAAGAAGAAAGTGAAGAAACCATAAGGATGATCCAAACCAAAAGTCATTGATTAGCCATTATCCTTTGTAATAGCTCTTAAGAGCTTTTTTCAAGTTTTTTTTCAAGTTATTTCTCTCAAAGTCCTTCCAAGGGTTTCAAGTCCCAAAGGCATCTGTACTTAATAATAGAGTCTAGTTAGTGGGGTTTTAATCCCCCACACCCAACTTCCCCCATTTGAGGAAGTCTTGCATTGTCCTTTGAGTGGTTTGTTTCTTCTTAGCTTAGTTTATTTTTGCTAGTAGCTTAGTTTCATGTTGTTGTAGAATACTAATTGCTAGATTAGACCATTTTGCAAGTAGTTCATTAATTGCTAGTCATTGTTTATCAATTTCGTTGAGCTATCATTTGGTTTCTTTTTTTTTACAAATCTGATTCTCTTAAAATAAACCTAAGTCTCTTGAACTTGCCATAACCCAAGTCAAGAGCACTCTCTGTCGGAGAGCATTCCCACTGCACTTCCTTGCATCAAGCATATAGTTTAGTTAAAGTCTCTTGAATTTTCGTCATAAGACGAAGTCAAGAGCGCTCTCTGTCGGAGAGTTGAACCGTGTGCTTCTAATTTAAAATCATTTCAATTCACACCCCCCATTCTAAAATTTACTTCGTTGCTTTCCACCTCCAAGTATGCTTTGCCGACCCTAAAAAGTTGGATTCGTACTCAGAACGGTGGTTGGATTTGATTAATCGGACAAGTGAAAACATTAATAAAACTTTCACTCCACAACCAACTCACCGGCGTTTTCGATAGATACTCAGGTAGTGGGCAAATTCCAAGTGTGGGCGTCAGGCAACCCAATATGGACACTCGCTGGTTAAATTCTCCGAACACCTAGCTTGTGATTCCAGACAGGTCCGTCATGTCTTTGAACGGAGCCACTGAAAGTATTTCCAGCTAGGTTTCCTAGACACCTTAAGCAAGATCATCTTTAAAATTTACAATAAAATAAACCAAGAACAATTGCAAAACATTCTCACCAACATTATTCTGAGACTTGTATCTCCAGCATCCCCAAGCACTATGCAATCTTTGACTCCATTTGGCACTGGTCTATTTACACTTATATGTTTTAAATTTTAATTAACCTGGGCCATTTGTCTTTTTGAAGTTCTACTTGAATTTATTATCTATCTGTGGATGCTTTTATTTTTCAAGTCTTTATTATACTGTTAATCTTACATCTTGTATTGCAACGTAGATTGCCCTTTATCTTGTGTTTATTTCATCTAAAACTGCGAACTCATCATAATAACTCCTAAACAACACCCATCTGCATCACTCAAACATAAAAAATACTTAAACACATTGAGCCATAGAAAACTCTTTGCTAGGGACTACCCCCCTTGGCTTCATCAGGAGTTAGCCTAAACGGAGGAGCTAGGAGTAGGTGACAATGTCTGGCTCTGTGCTTGCCCCCAAGGCCACACCTCTCCCACTTTCTCAAGTGAGGAGACAGCTTTCATTAGATTTCTGCTACCGGTATGCATTCGGCAGACAAATCCAATACAGGATGGCAGAGGGGACAGGCAACCAAAGCCGTGACCTACGAAAACCCTAACCCCCAAAAGATGGATGGTTGTCACGTCGGTTAGGGATTCCTTCACTTTATGCCACTACAGAAGCCCAAGTGACAAAGGGGGAGACCCAGATCGATACAGAAAGGAAAGATCCAAGACAAATCACCAATTCAAACTCCTGACAGAGAATATGTAAAGTGAGTGCCTAAAACCCTAGATTATACGGATGAGCCATAAATTGAGGATACTTGAGTAGGGTGGTTATTATGGACTGGAAATGTTACTCAAGTGAAAGTATCAGGTGGCTTATGAAGATTAGAAGCAGATCTAGGATTTTAGTGTGTCGATTCAAATGATCAATCCCAAACCCAAGGGGGATTTAAACAGATAATTGAGGAATTCCCAAGATGAGGTTGATCTTGAAGGTTATGGCTTCCTACACACTTACTTGGATGAGAAATTCGACAGTTAAAACAATCCAAGTGAAACCAAACAAAATACACAGAAAAAACTGACTAGTAAACCAAACAGGGGCATTTTCCCCCAGACTGAAACCAATTCCTGGAGATGGGAAAAGGAGTCCAAGCTTGACGTTTATGAGGGAGAGGGGTTTCATCACCGTGGGCAACAAAACCCAGATCGCAAAAGTTGTATATTTCCAGTGCAATTTGGTCCGGTGAATTTTCCTATGTCTAAGAAGGGTTTTTTAGTAAAAGCAGTGATGGGCAATGCATACAGAAAATAAAAGAGGGAGAATTTACCTGTGAGACATACCTGGATCTTGTAGATGACCCCAGAAGTGATGAAGAATGCCACTTTCTTGACCAAATGAGCGTTTCCGGAGAGGATGTTGATGTTTTTGAGCTTCAGCCAATCACCCCAGCGCCTCCTTCAATCTGCCAAACCAGAGAAAACCAAATGATAAGGCAAATGAATGAGATTTCCAGAATAAGGAAAGGACAGGAAATAAAAAATCATAGAGAAACTGATACTCCCTGAACCGAACACCCAAGAGTCGGGGCAATGGTGAGTTTCCCCACAGATGCGCCCTCTCTCTCCTAGCGCGCCTCCTTCCCTGCAGATGAAATGGGTAAAGGAAACAATGCAAGATATATCCCAATTAAAACTCAGTACAGAAGAGTACCAATGCCAATCATCAGATCATCGAATCATTTACAACAACACGGAAAGTAATCCCAAACAAATCTCTTTTTTCAAATTCTAATGCCAAAGCTCATGAAATGCAATGGGGGGGTCACCTCTCTTAAATAGTTTGAGAGAAACGTAAACCCTAACTCACTTTTTCATCCAACGGTTGAGATTATAACATCATCAATGGTGGAGATCAATAATACAAAGATCAATACATGGATCAAGTGACCAAGTCAAAAGAGGGGGCGCACTTTGCTCAAGGACGCCTCTCTAAAGTGAAAGTCGCATTATAACATAAGATGTGACATGATAATACATAGCAGGGGGTCGCTAGGGGCTTAATTCACCCTAGGGCCCTTTACAACTTCAAATCATATGATATAACAATAAAATATATCATTGGCCAAGTAGCCCCGTCCCTTGGGGGGATTTCCTCACTGGCTAAGCCGAAATAAAATAATCCGGACAACTGCTGACTGAAAACTATTGAAGGCCTGTCCGAGATGCTGACACATCATCTGCCAAAATACCAAGCCATTTCCTTGACCCAGGATGCCAAATCGATTTTTTCAGTGAAATTCTCAGTTCATTTTTACTCGTACAATCTCTAGAAAACGATAAAATCGCCATAACTCTATCCAGGATGAGAACTGGGGCAAACTGACTGCTCTAGATGATTTGGCGACACAGAAGAATGGTATAAGTGACTACTCATACCCCCTGGAACATTGCACTTCTCTAGGAGGACCCCATATACTACCATCTGTAATAAAATTTGATCATTTGGCCAATAATAAAGTGATACTAATCACTGATCAAGAGATCTGGGCCCAAACTCTCAAAACTGAAACCCTAGTATTGATCCTGGGCATGTCCGGAACAGATATAGACCATGTTTTTTTTGAGTCACTGCCTCGAGAACCGTGCTTGACTTGGTCAAACTGGGTTGACCAGGTCAAAGTACCCAAACTGAAAGTGAGATATTGTATCCATATGATCCTGTAAGCATCAAGGGTAAGAAATGCTCCAATGATGTATGTCAAAACTAATCTTAAGTCAAGTTATTCATAATCATGGTGACAATAACAATAATAAGAAGAAGATGTACCTGTGCTTCTGAAAAATCTTGGAACTTTATGGAGGTCTGCTTGTTTATGCCATATTTACAAAGGGTAATCAATGTGCTACTACTGGGTGTGTATGGAAAACAAAGGCTAAGGAAAAGGGTAATGACTTTTGACTGA
Source organism: Pseudotsuga menziesii (assembly GCA_001517045.1). Lineage (NCBI taxonomy): Eukaryota > Viridiplantae > Streptophyta > Pinopsida > Pinales > Pinaceae > Pseudotsuga > Pseudotsuga menziesii. The sequence goes on from LPNX011087819.1 coordinate 453,924, forward strand.
CTTTGACTTTGTGATCTCTCTTAATGACAACCAATACACTCAACCAAAGTGACATATACATGACAGATAGCAATAAGGGATGGAGGTGTCTCACAAATGGATAAAGTACTTGGGCGTGTTTCCTTCAGACTCTAGCAAGTTTTCCTTTGCACTTATTTGCAACATAGGTCAACCTTCAAAGGCAGGTGCCTTGGAAGCCTTCTGGGATCCAGTATTGACAAAGACACAGCCATTGCAAGCTAGTCTCACCCTGTTGCCCTGTGGGGGCAAATGAGCCGAACACTATACAAAGAGTGAGTGCTCATCCTTTAACCATTAACCTTTTATCAATACATTTCACATTTCACATAAGATAGTAGTCAACCTATAAGAGCAAGTGCCTTGGAAAGCCTTATGGGCTCCAGTAAATGACTAAGGCATAGACCCGCTGCAAGTGAGCAGTCCATATCCCCGACGGGATTTCTTCTCCATGATGCCCCTGTGGAGGGAAAATGAGCCTTACATTATTCAAAGAATGAGTGCTCAACCCCTTGGCCACTGACTACTTTTAAGACATTTATACTTTTGCATCCTTTAGATATAGCTTTTATGTGTTCCGATGCTTTAGTGTTTAGCAACATTGTTTGGTTGAGCACTTGTTTTGAGGGCTAAAAGAGAACTTCCCGATGAACCCAGCCACACTGGCCAAGCCACATACTTCATAGCCAAAGACACATAACAACATTGAGTCTATCATGTACAGGGGTCAAGATGGGGAAAAGTTCTTCAATATCACAAGTCTCAAATAGTCTAAGTCATGGGATAATAATCATAAATGGATGAACTGGATGGATGGGGACAAGTGACATATGAGACCAACCTAGCACTAAGGTTTACTATTTGTACAAGCATGGTGTTTCCGCCTAAAACACACTTGGACACGGGTAAGTCTCCCAATCGTTGGGTGTGCTCCTGAGGGCAACTTATGAGTTGAGAACCCATTGTCATCTCAGTTCTAAACTCCTCCGTTTAGACCACAACTCCTAAAGGCCAAGGGGTGTAGTCCCTACTTACTAAGTTCTTTTTGTGAAGAATGTTTTCTGGGAGTTGTAAATTAAAAAAATGGCAATAAATGTGTAGTGATGCAAATAATTCAATGTCAAGCAAACCCTTTAACAATCAACCAATAATGTATGCAAGAGAGAAACAATCAAATAATCAAAATGACCAGTGTCGTCTCTTCTCGGGCTATGGGGTCATAATAATCAACTTCAAATATTTTTCCCAAAGCATCAATTCATTTACTTTAACAAATATACAAGAACATGATGACTTCCAGTAAATGAACGAGATAAAATAAAGTGCTTGCAAAGTACAGAAATGTAAATGATTGTAACAAAGTTATGCAAGTGGTCTTGTAAATTTTAGTAAATTTTATGTCTCTCTTTGACTTAGGGAATTAAGGTGTTTGTTGCAAAGAAATGAACTATTCTGGATGTTTACCCCAAGAGACTCTTTCGTTCGCTTAAAGATAGATTGTTGGGTGCTCAACATAGGAACACATGGTTCCCACCTAGCTCCACAGTGTTATCACCAAACTTGAAGTTGCCTATGTGAGGTGGATCCAGGATGGATGGTAGAGGGACAAGCAACTAAGGAGGTGGAACCAAGATTGCCTCGACTCCCAAATGGATGGTTGTCACGCCAATCGAGGCAGTCTTCGCTTTATGTTATCTTATCCCAAAACAACAATGGGGGAGACCCAGATCTACTCCCGACAGGAGAGATCAGACCTAGACACCAGATCAGATCAAATGGACTTGAGGTACGCAAGGTGTAAGGTAAGTGGAAACCCTAGATCTATGGATGACGTCACTAGGTGAACCAAGACTTTGGATTAGGGCTTAAGAAGTATGAGGTTCGATCCAAGTTGGGACACAAGTGACCTATGAGGTAAATACTAGATCTAGGTTTAAGGTACTAGCAACAGGTGAAGATATCAACTGCCTTGGGAAAAGTGACCAATGCAGAAAAGGTGAGAACGGGATTGGGGCTATCTAGTACCGATGGATAGACTCTAAGGAAGATATGACAATGTCAAAGCACCCGAGTCACCAAGAAAAAGTCAAAACATAGGAAAAAGAGGCCAAAGAGGGGGTAGCGCTAGGGTTGGAGATCAAGGCCTTTTAGATCTAGGGCAATGGAGTCACTTTCTGCCCAGCGTTGGAGTAGACCCACCTGGGATTTAACCCGATCTACAAACCTAAGAAAGCAGTTTGCCGAAAATAGTCAAATCACGGGAGGAACTGGCAGCATGGAGGATAGCGCTAGGGCTGGGAGGTCAATTTTTCAGATATAGGGCAAACAAGCCACTTCTAGCTCAGCGTTGAGGGTGATTCCTTTAGGGCAAGACCCGATCTATGAAACCAAGAAATGGTTTGCCCCGAGATCAAGCATTCTGATTTTTTAATATTTTTGGTTTTTTATTATTTAGGGTTTTTTAAGGTGAAAATTGAAGACATATGCCAATGGATTGAGATCTAGAAGAAAAGTACTAACCTGTGGATCTTACCTAAAAAACCTTGTAAATGCCTCGATAATGGTGATCCCTGTTGTCCTGATCAATTTGAGAAGCTTCGAGTAAGTTCTATGTCCAACATTTTGCCCCAAGAAGCCAATGCGCCCTCTCTCCTGCACAACAAACGTCAACCATATCAGACTTGCTGCATCATGAGAAAAAGCAAATGCTACAGAAAAAATAGCAAGAAGAAATCATAGATCACAATGACACTAATGAAAACCTGTAATATCCCAAATACTGATATTCTCTAATGTTCTATGATTGTGCTGACTCGCACACTCAATCTCATACAAATTTACAAAATAACTGTGCATCCAAACTCACCATGCAAAAATGCCCTAAAATATAGCTAAATTAGGGTTAGGGTTTTGCAGAGAAAAATCAACACTTACCACTGATATTCTGGCTGATAATGACTCCAAAGATAGCTGCATGCATAAGGATCCGGATGGGTGGTCTAGTAATGCTCTTTTCATCCGGTGTTACCGCCCCGCAGTACCGTAAAAACCCTCTAGACTGAAGCTGACGTTTTTGTAGGAGGAGAGGTCCGTTCAGGCAGAAACTTTCTGAGCTTGACCGTCTGCTGATGCCAGAGAGATGGCCTGGCACATGCGGAGGTTTCGCTGCCTCTAAGTGCCCTAGCGAACTGATTAGCAGTTCTGCTGCTCACGCCCCCAACTGATCTGTTTGGCTGATAGCTGCTCCAGGTGAACAAACTGATGGATGGTAATCACTACATACCGTAGGATAGGCCTGGTGAGAAAGAGGAAGCTGACATGCGGAGGAAATACTGGGTTTTGTGGTCCTAGCGAATCCTTCTGTGTTTTCCCTGCTACTTCCGACTACAAACGTGGATCCGCTAATAACCCTTCGGAATGTGTTGGATCAACGAATACTGCAGTATATGATGGATGCAATGGATAAACCTCGATAATCTATCCCAATAAGAGACTAGGGCAGATATCTCACTGTCGAACCCTCGCTAGCTGAAGACACCGTCTCCAAGCCCAACTGCTGCGGCTGCACGCTGTGTTGCTGCTTGAAACTCCAAAATCAATCAACAATAACAATATATACTCTTTGGTCCAATAACCCTTCTTAAATAGAATAGCATGCACTTTTAGGGTTTGCACGTCACTTTTAGGGTTTACGCTTCACTTTTGCATGCATGCAATTCTAATTTCATGTTGACTTTAACACTAAAATAAGGCCTACATGCTTTATGATATGAAGTCTTATGGCCTTCTTACTACACTGATGACTTAATAATACTGAATTGATGTACCTTTCTGCTCCTAGTGCTATTAGTCCTCAATTATTCCCTTTTTATAAAAACGGAACATTACAAAACCCCATGATACAAGCGAAGCCAATCCAAGCGAGTTGAGGAGCCCCTGCAAAAACGCCCAAGCTAAAGTCGTCGTCCTGTAGACAAAACAATGATTCCCGAAAAAATATAGATCTCACAAAAATTTCTCGAATGGTAGGAAGCAAAAGACTTTACAATCACCATCTAAGAACACCAGATGCAAAGGAGATCCAAGAATTTCCACAAGAAAAGTTTTTCTATTATCCAGATCGAAGACCCAAAGACCCCTTACAAATGAGAAGCTCTCTCCTTTAAATAGGAATGAGAGAACCAAAATCCTAACCACTTTTCAGATGGGTGGCTAGGATTAAAAGATACAAATGTTCTAATCAACGGTTGAGATGAGCTCAACATACAATACATGGATCAATGCCATAATATAATACAAAAGTGGACTAAATCACCCTAGGAGAGGGGATCCCACTCAACAAAAAATAAATGAAACACATGGTGGGTCCAAGGAGTGTTAACTAACATCCTTTGGGTGTCTCCATGGCACAATAAAAATAATATAATTTTTTAACTGTGAAATTGTGCCTCCTTGAGGAAATCGTGAGCCTCCAAAAGCTCTAGAAAATAATATAATATGCCTGGAAAATAGATGTGGGCCCATCCAAGTGCTGCAACTGCTGGAGAAGAAGTGGAAGACATCACCCTCATCATCATAACTCAATCCTGTCATTTCCTTGCCTCAGTAGCCCAGCTCGAATTCTTCAAAAGCCATTTAATTATTTTTTAATCTACCTCGGGAAACGTGATATGCCCAAAACTGCCTCCTAGGGTGCCTGCGTTATCCTACTGAGCCCACCAAGATCTCTAGGAGGGGGGTAATATGGTACAATCAAGTGGTTGGACCCCCTATGCCCCATACAGCACCCTAGGAGATCCAACAAAATCATCTCCCTGCTCAGACGCATCATCCGAAGATGCAAACCTGCACTAGAAGGGTAAAATGAGACTGAGCATCTCTGTAAGTGCCCGAAACTGAAAACAAACTGTCTCACTGGACTCAAAGAGTCCAAATCCATCTCAGGTATATACTCATACCCTCTCCAGGTCTCTGCTTGATCATCCATAATATCCAATAGACAAAATAATAACCTGTAAATGACCAGATACCAGATAATATAACTAAGCCTAACATCTATCTGCTGCAAGTGTTAAAAAGTTAAGACATGCTCTACAAATCATTTAAGTAGCAATCATAACAAGTAGCATTAACCTCATTGGCGATACATCAACCAAATACATATATAGGGTTTCATTTATTAATTATAACTCGGACTAGACTTTCAAGACTGTACTCACTTCATAGTTGTAATCAATTTGTTAGTGAAGGGTGAAGGCTAAAATTCATAAGGCTAGGACAAAGGATGACTGCCAACTCAACACTGTGACACTTTGGATATGGAAAGGGGATACTCACTATAGCCATATGCCAAACAAACAACAATAAAGGGGATGGCAGTGCCTCACAAATGGGTGAACTACTTCAGAGGTGCTTACTCACCTTGACAAATGCTCACAATTCAACTCAATACAAGTAAGGTCAGCAATTTTTAGATATAACCTTTAGGAACCATAGCTTTTTGGGCCTTTGATTTTCCATAGCCTTTGTCCACGTATTTTTATACGGACTTTTATCATTTAGGCTTTATGCATTCATGTATGATGAAAAACACTACTTTTCATGAATGTTTTAAGATATTTCATTGCAATATTTTTCAGAGCCAATTTCATTAGGCTAGCCTTGCATTCACGTATGTTGAAAAACACTACTTTTCATAAATGGGCTTTTTTATAAGATATTCATTTCATTTCCAAATGCATTGTATTGATGGCAGCGCTACTTGTTTCAGGTAAGCAAACACATCCTAGGCATCTAAGAGCCGAGACACAAATAAACAGGGAGGCTTGTCCAACAAAGGCTCTAGCGAGGAAAGGTCCTCCATGCCACAAGTCAAGTAGTAAGTCGGGCTAAAACACAACTGGAAGGTAATGGATGGGTGGAGACAATGAATGATGAAACGAACACTAGCCAGCCAAAGTATGGTGGGAATGACTACTTCTATTCTCCCTAAGGAGGGTAAAACCAGTGTTGAAAAAATCGCCGAGAAATCGGCAAAAATAGCAAAAATCGCGGGTTTTTCTTAGGGCCGATTTTTCGGCTGGCAAAAAGCGCGATTTTTAAAAAAAAATTGAACTCGCGATTTTTTCGAAAAAAGCGCGCTTCTTTCCAAAAAAGCACGAGTCGACCTAAAAAAGCGCCCAGCAGTCCAACTCGCGGCTTAGAAAAGGGAGAAGTTGGTTTTTTTTTGTTCATTTGGCAAATGAGCTTGTTGGAAATGGAGGAGAAGGGCTTGAGGAGACCACCAACACCTTTGGAGGCTTTCAAACACCATTTAGCATCTCAACCAAGGATTTTTGTGGAGCAAGTGTTGAAGGTATGTGCATTTTCTCCATTGTTTTTCTATCTTTTGCCATGGACAGTTTAAAAGATTTTTTGCATATTTGTTTTACTATTTTGTTGCCTATTTCTTGTCTATTTCCTTACTATTTGTTTTTACTATTTTACCATTGATTTCCATGCCCCAAAAAATGAAAAACAGTCCCACTGTAAATGGTGGTTTTAAAAAATTAAAATGGAAAATATCATGCTTGTTTTTTTACTTCTTAGCCACCCTCTTCTTCTTATCTTTAATGGCTTAAATTCTAAATTTAGAGGTATGATT